>JACEFZ010006617.1:0-52198 GCA_014155875.1 Cepaea nemoralis | reverse complement strand
CCGTCCAACACACCCACAGCCTATGGACCCCTTTTTCCTTTCACCCTCACTGTCGAAATATGCCCCCTTTCTCATACTTCCCCAACGAAAACAACTCAACAACTTTTGCTTCAAAAAAATTAATAAAGTTTAATTTTTTAAAAATAAAATTTGTACGTATATGAGACGTTTATGTGAAGAAAATGTGGTTGGGGACGTTTTCTATAAGTTTTGTAGACTCGGACTTTTCAGAAGCAACCCAGTCACTGATCCCAGCAAAGATAGACCCAGAAACGTTACGTCAGAACTTTGTACTTCTCACCCTTTTGCCGAAACCATTTTGCCGGATACTGTTTCCCCCTTTTTAGCCCCTTGGAATTCCAATTTATGAACATCCAAAATAGACCCCGGTGGTTTTAAAAACATTAATCATGGACCGGTTGCACTTAAACAATGTGTTTAACGTTAAAAAAAAAAACTGCAAAAGGCTTTTGGGTGTGTACCAGTTATTTAGTTAGTTAGTTAGTCGACAGATCATCCTCGTTGCACATCGAACCATTCAGTCCATAAGTGCTAATTACTAATGTTAATTGTTACTGTACTAACACTAGGTACTCTTAGCCGGTTCTCGGTTCGTTACTACTGTCTGATGCTGTGTGGTGCATCAGTATGCATCACTCTCTTTGATGAATCAATTCCCTTCTAGCGTAAGTTACGTTTCTGTATGCAACTTTATTGACTCTTGAACTGGTGTTCTTCAGAATGGGTTTTTTAATTCTTTCCCAAAACTTGTAGAGTTTCCTTGGATCTGGTAGGGAACCTAGGATAGAAAACAAACACATCTGGTGATAGTACTAGTCACTGATCCCTTCGGCTGAGTGTAAGCCTATCACCTTGCTTAATGATCTTTAGCTAACTAGACTTAGTCATAGAGCAGATTAGCTACCCACCTAGAGCCGAATCAGGCTATGACAAAGAAAAAATCAGCAACCAGAATGCGGAACCCCGCCCACCAGGGACACCTACGGGAAGATCCTAATTATCCCTCATTACTCAATTCTCAACTAGTAAAGCTTATCAACACTTCACTAATCTATTTTAGCTAACAGAGCCAAGTATCACTTCACTACTCTAGCTAGTTTCCACTAACAGTGCTAATCATCACACTATAGTTTAACAAGGCTACTGCCTAAGTAATTATAACGAATATATTATAATAGGTTATACCTTAAATGGCACTACTGCAGTCCTATCAATCATATCTACATCTGCCATTATAGGCACGTGCAAAATTAAGTCACTAATTAACACACGGTAGATATTATTTCCACTAAGCACTGCAGTGCCCTGGCACTCTGACTAGAGCATTTTTCAAGTCCACCCTAGTTGATCCCAACTCGGGTTTATATGGCAAACTACCAAAGTTGGCCACGTGGCGTTATCCTTTATTCCCCCACACAGGTGGCACAGTGGCAGATCATCCCTTGTCAAGAATCCATTTTCCTGGCTTTAGTCCTGTCAAAGTTGTCAGTAATAGTTTAGATTCTCAACAAGCCAGCGAGTTTCTGTCGAGTTACAACAAAGAGTTGCAAATAACCCCGTCAATCCTCTCGATGTGCCGGATACCAAGAATTGACAGATGCACTGTTTTCTCCCTAGTCGGGCACTTCCGACCTGTTGATAAACTGTAAATCTTCTGTTCCGTGGTGACAATCCCAGCAGCCATTTCCGTCTGATGTCCGGCAGTATAGATGACAAACGGAACCATTCCATATCCTAAGCCGACAATCATATGTGATTCTAACTGTTAATGAACTGCCAACTCGATGTATCCATTCCTTCTCACTCACCACCAAATGTGTTTATGGGCTGACACGATGTAACCTGTTGCAGCTGTGTTTACTCTGTTAGTACGACTGTTGTGGCCTAGAAAATATACGCCACGCAAACGTCGGTATTATTAGCTGGTTAACTCATGGCGCTCGTGACAATAACACAATTTTTGGAGAACGATTTTTCAGAAGGTTACCTTTGGTTTGTGCATTCTTTGATGCCTGTCTTCCAAGTAAATATTTCGGCCATTGAAAAAGAAGAAACATCAGTATTAGAGGTTATGAGCCTTCTTCACACAACCTTGAAAGTTTTGAAAAGCAGACTGAAGGAGACATTTATTTCACTGAAAGTCAGGGAGATGTTGAGAAGACTTAAGGAAAGTAGTCGAGAAGAAGAGTGTACTAGTTTTATGGCAGACTTTAGGTTGGGTGTATGAATCATGCATTAGTTACTTAGAAAAGTGGTTGAAATCTTTTGATGAATTTCAATGCTTTGGTTGGATGTATTTAAATAAAATCAAAGACTGTACATTTGATGACCTTTTGACATGCATATTGCACTTGAAAGAGAAGGATATTATTGTAGATGATGTGCAATTGTTTGACCAATACTGCAATCTTAAATCATTTGTGTCCCCGGGAAGGTTAACCCGGTCAACAAATGCCCGCAGAAGTCGGATGTGTCGGCCTAACGGCGCAAGAACGCAGCTCTGCTGTAAACAGGCACAACGCAATCACGTCCGAAAAAAAAACTCCGGATGAACGAAGAAGAAGAAATCATTTGTGCAAGACAAGAATGAACAGTTTTTTAAAGACTCTTGCATGAACAGTGGAGTTTATTCTTCCAAAGTTGCCCAAATGCATGTTGCTTTTCAGAGTAACTTAAAATTTGTGAAGTATTCCTCTGTATTCCTGGACACAGTGGCAATGTGGAAAGAGTGTTCTCCTTGATTAATGCTCAATGAACAAAGGAAAGGAACAGACTCTTATTCGACTATGTAAAGGGCATCATTCTCACAAAGTACAATTTGAAGAATCTTACCTGTGAACAGTTTTATGCATATGTGATTGCTAACGAGGATCTTCTACGAAAAGTTGGCTCATCCTAGAAATATGCTGCGTAATTAATAAAGATTATAAGGTAATAATTTACAATCGGCTGTTTAAATAATGTTTTTTTTTTAGCATTTTGAAAAAGTCCCCCATTGAATTTATATTTATTATTTAACATGATTGTTTCTTGGTCGATTCACTAACAGTAAGATACACTTATCGGCAGCTATTGTAATAAAATTGTATTGATTGTGGGTTTAATCTGGAACGATTTAATGAAACATTCAATATGTCCTCCTTTTTGTCTTATTATGTCCTCCTTTGTCCTCCTTTTTGTCTTATTATGTCCTCCTTTTGGTGCCCACGTATCTGGCAACCCTAGTCCTCACATCACTACCTCTAACTCAGTCTCACTTCACTACCTCTAAGCTCTGATTTCACTGCCTCTGCACTGTCTCATATCAGGAATATTTATGAAATCTCTGTCTCATTCACGTCGCTACCTCCACACTCTCTCATCATGCATTTCTCCACTACCTCTAAACTCTCTGTCTCCCATCACAACCTCTACATTCTCTTATTATTACCTGTACACCTGCATTTCTCCACTACCTCTACACTCTCTGTCTCACAACACGATCTCTACACTCTCTTATCATTCATTACCTGTACACCTGCATTTCTCCACTACCTCTACATTCTCTGTCTCACAACACGATCTCTACACTCTCTTATCATTACCTGTACATCCTGCATTTCTCCACTACCTCTAAACTCTCTGTCTCACATCACTATCTCTACATTCTCTTATCATTACCTGTACATCCTGCATTTCTCCACAACCTCTACACTCTCTGTCTCACATCACGACATCCACCCTTATCTTACACGACTCACTCACTGTGCCACAGCTGCTCTTTCCCTTTCACAGATAATCATACTGCTTCCCATAGATAATGCTATTGCTTTGTATTCGGTTAATCTGCCGAAAGTTATTTCCCTCAACTCTAATTTTGTCCCTTTGAGATCATAACCACGTTTGTCTGACCTATAATTATTTCTTTACATTGTTTTGCTCTTAACATTGTCGGCTGTCTGTTTGTAAAGCAGAATCTAAATAGCAGTTCCACTTCACATAAACATTATATTAACACGCCTTTCTCAGAAGGAGATAAAAGGTTATGCGTAACTTCTTCGGCCCACAAAAGAACAACAGTGGAATTCCACTACCAGTATGACCCTAATGAAGCTACTACATGTTCATAGGAAACGATTTGTTTACAGGGGCTCTGATTTTAATTAAGGGCAAATTACAGGCACCGCTGTCGCGCGTACATCAATCGTCAGCGCGCCTGAGGTCGACCAGACTGGTGAAACGCAGGGAACCCTCCCCAGCAGACATCGAGGCGCTAAACGGTCCCGCCCACATCAACTCGCGCGCCTTTCTACTATCGCCGGCAAATTTATGGTCCCCGATTACCATCGTGATGCCTCCTTCTCAGCAGTGTTGATACATTCCCTGATGAAGTTTGTGTTTGTTCTTCCATCTTCTACCTGCAACATTCACCACCTCACACAACTATTTGTGTTTGCATTTCAAAACCAGACATTTGCATAATGTTTTTGCATGATAATTTTAAAGGTATTAACGAAAACACAAATAACGAACGCGAGGTGTTATACTCCTTCCATCCCCACTCACCCCCATGACGAAGTATTAGCTCTGAAAAGCCAGGATGTCAGTCAGTATTTAGGCCGGGTATTTCCCAAAATAAGTGCCCCACCAGCGCTGTGGCTGGCCCGCTATCCTGTCGACGCGATGGTCACGAGTTCAAATCCCCATCTCGGCCAGGATTTTTAAAAATTGATCTCGGTTCCCAGTTCGACCCTGGCTGAGCATGGGAGATACTAGATAATTACGGTAATAACGTTTTTAAGTTTATCAGCAGAAATATATTCTTTCTTCTTCTGGGATCATCCGGAGTCTTTTTTTAAGGATGTGATTATGTTGTGCCTGTTTACAGCGGAGCTGCGATTCTGCTCCTTTAGGCCGACACATCCGGCTACTGCGGGCGTTTGTTGACCGGGTTAACCTTCCCAGGGAGCAGAAATATTGCAGTGATAATAACTCCACCGCGGAGCAATCCCTGACATAAGGCTTCTGACCATCAGAATTGGTTCCCCTTCCCAGAATGTTTCGACCCTTTAGCTTCTTGACACTCTTGGCGGGGGGGGGGGGGGGGGGGGGGGGGCACTCGGGTCATGACACCAGGTGTCTTTCCCCTGCTGAAAGTTAACAATAATAAGAAACGGGTCGGGGATGTAGACATGTCTGATAGGTGACATCATCCGCTCCAGGCCCAGAAGATACTATATTCGAATCTCAGCATACAATGGGAATTTATTTAAAACAAAAATAACGGCAGATTTCTAATGATTTCACACGCTTTCTTGATCTCGTGAGTTACCTTATTTACTGTTTTTAAAAGTGCTCGCTCGCTCGCTTGCTTGCTCATTCGCTTTGAACTCAAACATAGTCCATACACACTACTTCTGGTTGCACTGGACTGAATTTTGCGTGTGGATTAGCTTTCTCTATTACCAGTTTCCATCGCCATCAGGCGAACCCACTCCAAATTCCGTTGCTGTTGTGGTTTCTTGAGACGAATGGCCCCTTTCAACCTTTGACTTATCAATCAACCAGGTGCCGTCTCCACAATGAAGGTTGGCTGCAACAGATCTCCAACACAGTCTGTCTCTCGCCTTGACTGTACATTCTGTCAGGCTGATGTTCGTCCATCTCTTGATATTATCTTCCCACTTGTATCGTTGTCTACTTCTTGCTCACTTGCCCTCAACTTTGACTTCTAGTATGGTTTTTATAAGAGTATCATGTCTTTTAACGTGGCCGAAATATTTCACTTGCCTCCTCTTTATTTCTTTCATTAACTCTCTCTTCATTCCCATATTTTCAAGAACCTCTGCATTTGATTGTTTTTTGTTTCCATGAAATACGACATATTCTTCTGTATATCCACATCTCCAGGGCGTCTAAGCGACTTTCTAGTTGCTTATTCAATGTCCAGGCTTCCGCGCCACACAGTAGCATTGAATATACGTAACATTTGACAATTCTCGTGTTTAATGTGTTATTAATCGACTTTTCGACTTAACGACTTGGTATAGTTGGGGTCGTCATAGTGTATCTTTTGTTTCGCCTTTCGTAGATATGGCTGCTTGTTTTCAGCTTTCTGGCTTCTGATTGGTTGATTGTGGTAGTTACTTTCTTGTTGTGGTTTTTCATGTCTGGACAGAGTCGCGCACTTGTTAAGACCTGGGGTAATTGTGCACTCACCCCATCATATGGTGTTGTTTCCTGCAGGGAGCTTTACCAGTTGTCGTCTCTCCTGATGTTCCTCCTATTTCCACGTCTTGGTCTATCTTCGTATCGTCTGGGTCGTCTCTGATACCTTGTGTCGTGGACGTTGGTAACTCGATCTTGGAGGAGAGTAGTTTCTTCTCCTGACCCCCGTCCACTCTTGGTCTTGGTCGCTGTCATTCTGGTTGTCTTACTCCTCTTCTATTTCTTCTCTTGTTGCTTCTTCTTCTGTCTGGGACTTAGTGCTTTTTGGTTCAGGTGTTTCTTTCTTTGACTTGAGCAGTTGTATTTGTTCTCTTTCTTCTTGGATCTGTTTAAGAGTTTCTTCTGTCTTTTCTCTTTCGTCTTGTATTTTTGATAGAAGCAGGTTTCGACTGTCTCAGCCTTTATAGCAGCCATTCGAGCCACATCCTGCTCAATCTTCTGCTGAACTTGCTTTAGTTCGTCTAGGGTGCGCTGACCGGTTGTTATTTGCGTTTCTTGTGTCTTGTCTCGCTGTTCCTCGATGCTGTTCAACTTTGATCTCAGGTCCTTCAGTTGGCCTCCCAGTTGCGCTTTGTCACTTTTTGTAAGTCGATCGGTCGCCTCATACCCTCATTATAGAGTAGGTTAGTTATGATGGAGATCTTTATGGCTTCCTTGCTGTATTAGTGGCAGGGGCAGCCGAGGTATCTGGCGCCGTGATTGCAGAGGTAGTCGACGCACTTTCTGTTAGGGTTAGGCTTCCTGAAGTCTTTGTCGATCTTTGCTTGCTGAGAGGAAAGTTATCTTATATACAGCTTGTCTCGGATAAGGGCTAGAAACGGGAGGTCAAGTAAAAACAGTTGGGCAGGTTAAAAATCCCACGGCAGTGGAATATCTGAAAGCAGGGGTCGGCAACCTACGGCACGCGACTATAATATTGTTCCGACACAATTGGAGGCCAGCACAGCCGCATGAATAAGACTGTTACCGCTTCAACTTCCGGTGTGCTGATATCGAGGTAGCAGGTTAAACCCCTATACCGGTCAGTTGGACTAAAATGTTGACTTCTCGTCCTCGATTTGGGGACGTAAATTACAAGTACCTCAGAAGTCGGAATGAGTTTGCTTTATGGCGAGGGCCACTGGTAATAGGGAATGTTAATCCACACGCAAACTTCAGCGCACAATACTAGAAGCAGTAGCACGTGTACGGGTATGTTTGTCATATGCAAACCTACCAATATGAAGTGTTATGCTATTGTCTGCGCATTGGCACATTGGCCAATGATCGTGTTGGAAGCAGAGGTGTAATGGTACAGACATTACCCACAATTGGTATAGGGTATATGGTGCTAAACTTTCTCAGTGCATTGTGGGCGTGCGTCCACGGTAATGCATGGAAACCTGGCACAGCTACTGGTCACGGCTTGCAAGCCCGGATGATCAGGCATTGTTATAATACCCTTACCGACCCTGTGAGCTGCTAACCCAACTTTGGACGGAGCGGCTGTATGACACAGAATTTCTGTATTAGCGACATGAACATGGGGCAGCAGAAATGTAATCATTACAGGCGTGTGAGACAATTGAAAAGCCCGTCCCAGACTAAAGACAGTAGGGAGAAGGAGGATGGTGAACGCAGTAGAGCTGGAAGATAAACTTGGCCAGACTGGTCATCGTATATGTTTGTGTTATGATATGTTTTAATTAGGATTGCGCTGATGTAGAATTAGATATAACACATTCTTGACTTTCTTTCAAGCTCTCACAAGGAGCACCTATGTTATAGATCTCAAGACTAGAGACTACTTACTAGGTAGTGTCAGGACTGACAGGATTAGTCAGAATACCGGCAAGCTGTTTCTTTTTGGTTTCCACTGGAGAGTTGCTGATCTCTCACTGATCCAGACAGGATTCAGAGTTACGTATTGTATATTAATCATTTCACCTTCATGATTACTGTAGTACAGAAACTCATACGCATCCATCATCGTCTGAAAAAACCTTACATGTGTAATATGAGTAGTAAATAAATGTTGTAGTCTTGTAACTCATAGTTCTCTCGTTATATTTTAATTCCAATTGTGCATACGTGTTGTTGCGTACATTGGTGGGGGTTCACTTAGACACCAAGGAAGGGAGCAGTCAGGGAGAAAAACCTGTACTGAGATAGTCGTCTATACTAATATATTTAGACTTAAACATCTATCTTAGCTAACCTTCTCTTTCCCATTCCTTGGCGAATATTCAGCACAGTTCATTTCATTTTGTAACGAGCCACTTGGAGCTGTACGTTGGATATTCAGGGCTTAATCTGTAGTTCAGCCATATAGATTTTGTCCCTAGTCAGTTTCTGACTATTTAGGGTTGCTCGCCAGTGAATAATATTTTCATCTAGCCGGTGGGGCACCCCGACTTATGACACCCAGTCGTCTTATACAATGCAATATTTGCATTGAAAATTGCATATTTTTTACAGAACGTCGCAATTAACCACAGCATTTATCAGCCGTAAAGCCGAAAAGAAAGCGATGGCAACTGGACAGCATTCCTGTGGTTGCCTTATGACGATAAAAATCCGTGCTCTAAAGTCCTGGGATGAACAAATCAGGTTCATGTCCTCTACAGGATGTCACAGTCAACTCCAACATTTTTTTTTTTTTTTTGCTGTTTGTGATTCTGTAGGTAATGTTACGTTCGAATTGTAAAAAGACACAGATTATGGCAGTCACTGGGAAGAAGGAAATACCACAATGTAACATACAAGTAAATGGGCATATTGTTAAAAAAGTGAATCGGTACAGTTATCTCGGAACAGCCATAACATCAGATGGGAGATGCTTGAAGAAATTAGAACAAGAATTGCCATTGCGAAGGTAGCCTTTTGCAAGATGAAAAACATACTGACCAATAAAAAGATACCAATTGAAACGAGAAAAAGAGTGTTGAAGTGCTACATAGAACTTGTACTTTTGTATGGATGTGAAGCGTGGACAATGAGCAGTCAAGCTGAAAAAAAAAAAAAACATCTGATGACTGTGGAAATGTGGTTTCTCAGGAAAATGCAAAGAATGCCATGGACAAAAAAAAAAAAAAAACAAACCAATGAACAATTCCTTGAAGAAACAAATGAAGATTGTAAACTGATTAGAGTCATTAGACGTAGACAGTCACAATTTTTTGGGCATGTTATGAGAAGAAATGACTTGGAGAACTTGGTGACAACTGGCAAGATCGAAGGGAAGAGACCAAGGTGAAGACCGAGAAGTAAATACCTGGATGGCTTGGTTACGTGGCTTTGTCGAGACAATTCAATTCAACTTTATTTTAAAAGGGTTACAAATTGGGCACGCAGGCTCGTCTTACATTCGGCCCTTCCAATCACTCATCTTTCATTCATCATGATACATTCACATAGGAAAATACATTGCCAAATGAATGTTGTAAACATAAACAATGCATATTACAATGTTATGAGACTCATCCTTAACCCACCCACACACCCCCTCCCACCCAACCTATCCACACACAACCCACCACCCACCCACCCACACACACCTCACCCACCCACATATATCAACCACCCATATACACACACCCTCCATCCACGCACACACAACCCCCACCCACACACACGCCCACCCACCCCACACTCATACATACCCACCCACTCACCCACACAAACCTCACCCAGCCATACACACCCCCACCCACACAATCCCCCCACACACACCCACCCACACACCCCCACCAACCCACTCTTCCCTATTAACACACATCCTTCTTCACATCTTCACACACATCTCCCCACAAACACACCCACCCCCAGCCCACACCCACCCATATCCACACACCAACCACCCAGCCAAACACTTATCCCAAACCACACATCCCCGCACCCACACACACACACCCCACCAATCAACACACCTCGCACACACCCACCCACATACTCATTCCCCACCCACTAACCCACACAACTTCCCACCCACCAACAATCACACACTTCCTACCAGCCACCAAAACACCCCCATCCACACACATCACTCACCCATATATATCCCCACCTACCACAGATCCCTTCACTCACCCACACATCCCCCACACATCTCCCCACCCACCCATTCATCCCCCACCTACCGGCACATCCGTCACTCACACTCGCATCCCCCACCCACACACACATATCCTCCACCCACACACATCTCCTTACCCACACATACATCTCCCACCTATACACACATCCCCACCCACTCCTACCTCAACCCCCACACATATCCCTCACACACAGAACCACGGAGCTGATCCACGGCTCTGGTAATCGAGTGAGATGTCAAAGCATGACCACACACGCTTATCGGCATGGCACATGATGGATGGATGGTTACGTTCGGTGGTTGCCATTGCTTTCTGAACAACTGACGCTCATACCATTGTTAGCTCCCAAATTACCTGCAACTAATTTTGAAACCGTTGTACAGGATTGTGAAACGTGTTCGCTACCAATTAGCCACAGATGCTGGTTGGAACAATCAGTCTGGAGTAATTCCTACCTCCCTACAAGCAATGATGAGTGTGTCTACACACATCGGCTACCTGGACTAAAATGTCTTTAATATTTTAAACATATAATTTAATTTTTAAGATAGGCCACTTCGTTAGGGGACCCGGAAGTCGCACATGCCATGGGGCAAGCCGACACGTGTGGTCAGTCCGCAGCTGCATACAGGTATAGTTTTATTTGGATATGAAATATTAACCAAGCTTTCCACTTTTAGATGTAAACAATCCTTGCTATTTCTGTAGGGCGGTCTTGAGAAATTGATCATTCTAGCAGTAGGGTGAACAGCGGTATGTCTCTCACCGAAGACAATTCAAATTATGAAACAAAGAGCCCGTCTGTGATGTAGGTATGACAATTGTTATCTCTTTACACGCAACGCCACTACTGCGTGTATCCGACTTTACAAACCACTGCTTGAAGATAGAATAGTAACCTTCTGTGAGACCATTACTGGCCGTTTGCACACAGTGGCGACTAACCAGTTGCCTTGAAGATAGAATAGTCTTCTGTGAGACCATTATTGGCCGTTTGCACACAGTGGCGATTGACCAGTCGCCTTGAAGATAGAATAGTAACTTTCTGTGAGACCATTACTGGCCGTTTGCACACAGTGGCGACTGACCATTTGCCTTTGAAATGCTAGTTTTGAATGGCCTCAGGTATTTGTTCAGTTTTCTTGTATTATTTCATCTAGTAAAGATTAGCTGTCATAGAAGGGCAAACCAGGCCCTAAGCTTTGGTCAGCAACTGGTCTAGGATGGAAGCACTGACAGGCTGAACAGTTAGAGCATTGCTTTGCTGATCCGGTAGTTTCAGTAGGGTTAGTTAGTTAGTTAGTTAGTCGCGGTTCCAACTTCACGGCAACGGGTCGTCTCCATATTGCTCCGTTCCTGTGCCAGTGAATATCACAAAATGCTCCTCACTGCCCCATGTGAACAATGGAATAGACAGGAGTGTCGGCAAACCAACAGCCCGCACAGGTACACTGTGCATAATGCCGCCGCCAGAATGCCAACACAAAAGTCCTCCACGAAAAATACAGTTCATCATCGATGAAAACGGCAGTCACCAGAAAGACTTTATTGACCGGGGTTTTATCCCGTATGGCTCGGTCTCTTTCTGCAGGGCGACCCACCGAAAGCGCCGCACAAAGCACGAACTCCGTAGCTACAGCGACGACTCCCAGGAGTCTCCTGAAAAAATGCACTCGTGAACCGAAAAGGCAAACCAGTCAATCCAGCAACAGCTGGCCGTCATCGTTCCGAACATGCAGTTTACGCAAAAACAACCGCGGACAGATGCAAAAGCATTCTACTCGAAATTCACAGCTCACAGTGTCGCGCCACGCACTCACTCAGTAGCAGGGCGACGGAACCATAGCCTCCTTAGTCGCCTCTTACGACATGCATGGTAAGCAACAGTGTTACTATTCTTTACTCCCCCGTATGGGCCCCGTAGTAGGGTATCTTGTTCCAGACGTATTACGTATTCGTGTTATCTTTCCTCTGTAGTAAATTAGGCAGGCCGAGAGAAGGATCATGCTGCAAGGGCAACGCATGGTCTCTAAGTTCAGCCCAGGCATTGTTCTATGGAGATGTATGACCCAATTTTACAAACATGCAAGGTGCCAGTCAGTACCATCCTTACAATCATGTCTGGGGAACATTTCTTTGTTTTGTTTTGTTCGCATATCCTTTACAGGACATCGCTATCAACATCAGCATCTTTCAGCTGATTGTTGATTTCTTGGCAAGATTACGCTCAGTAGTTTGCCATTACTTTCTGAGCGGCCGGCTCACATACCCCGTAAGTCACCAACGCGGCGAGAACAGCTACCGATTCTCGCGCAAGTTACGTTCCTCACGTGGATATACCGAATTACGGAAAAAGTCGCTAACCACTAGGCCAGGGAGACCCGCCTGGGTAAAGTTGATGGTCAAAATGTTCTCTCTCACTCATATTGTAGAGCCTTAAATACTATCGTTCATTCGTGTCCAGCTGTTTGTTATATTCCCATTTGTATGGCTATTTATTTCTTGCTTACCTCGCCTGACTTCAACTTTCTACTCCAGTAAAGATGTCAGAATGTCCTGTCTTTTAATGTGGCCACACAATTTGAAATAACTCCCGTGTATTACTTCCACCAGCTCTTCTTTCATTATGATCACACATTTTGCTTCAGTAAAATACAGTATGTTATTATGTATATTTACATTTCAAGGGTCTGTGTTTAACTTTCAAATTGTTTGTTCTTTGTTCTGCATCATTGCCCACGTAATTACACCCCCCCCCCCTCTTCCATCCATCGTCCCCTAACTTCTCTACCGTCTCATTATCATCCTCCCTGTGTCCTCCTCCTCTTCTTCTTCTGCTCTTCCTCCCCTACCTTCTCCACCACCTCATCTTCTCACTCCTCCTCGTCCTCCTCCTCGCCTATCCCCTCTTCTCCTTCTGCTCTTCCTCCTCCCTCCTCTTCCTCTACTTCTCTGTGTCGTTTCGTAACTGTTGTCCAAGTTATTTTCAGCCGTCTAGACCGCACACAGATAGGTGGAAATCGCACAGTGAAAGCTGTAAATCTACTGGCCTGGCAAAATTATTAGGAAAGAAAATCTAACCACGGGAAGATAAAGGAAGGAATCGGTAGAGTGGAAGCAAACATTAAACAAATACATGTCTGAGCTGGAAACACTCATACGTGATGTACATAACTGGGTGTGATGCACTGCCCGCGAAAGAAGCGTTAGAAGACGAAGATTAGTAAGTGTTCAGTAATAGCTAATTGAGTTTCCCATTGTTCACTATAATAAGTGATGGTGGAATTGTTTTCGTGACTTCAAGTCCCCGATGAATGAATGTTCAATTTTTTTTTTTTTTAAAGCCAAAGGAGCGTTAAAACTCTGGCAACAACACACTTCGGTTGGAGCAAAGTCCCCGATAATCATCGCAAATTATCGCTGTCATGATAACACATCTTTGGCAAGGGCGGTAATTCGCGACAGAGAGATGAGTCCGAGCGCGTGCGAGAACACCCCCTGTCACGTGATATGAATATTTATAGCTTAATTAATTAGACGAATTTGGGTAAAGAATATTCTTTGACGACAACAGTAAAAACTGATACCAAGAATGCAGTAAGGGAGAGATAAGATAAAATTGTTTCTTATTCGCTCAGCCTTTGCTGTTGACGGACGGAATCTCCTGATTACTCCTAAAGTTCCGTGCCACACACAGTGACATATATCTTTTTATCGTGCATGTACATATCATCATCGTCATCATCATCATCATCATCATCATCATCATCATCATCATCATCATCATCATCATCATCATCGTCGTCGTCGTCATCATCATCATCATCATCATCATCATCAAGTGTCCTGCAAGCTGGCGTAGGTGGCTCTTCACAGATCTCGGCCTTTGGTGTTCTGGATCAACTCTGATGGTGATATTACCCCATGCCACCATCTCAAACCATCCAGCATCATTTATCTTGGTCGGCCTCTACCTCTCTTTCCCTTGATCTTTATAGGTGTGATGATGTTCTGTAATGCCTCTCTTCTCATTACATAACTTAAAGAAAGTTGTTTGTCTCTTTCTTATTGTTGCACATAATGGTTCAGTTTCATTTGCCATTTTTTCTCGTGCCTAAGAGAAGGTCTACCTGGAAGATGCACGGCAAATATTAAGAGCAGAATAGGTAAAGTAAAAGCTGCATTCCATAATATGAAACGTACTTTATGTAGTAAGTCGCTCTCACTGAGAACACAGAGAATGCTGGAATGTTATATAGAAACATAGAACTTGTTTTGCTGCGTAGAAGTGAATCAAAAAATATAAATGAATAAATTAGGAAACGCTTTTGGAAGCAACAAAGATGGGATATCTGAAGCGAATGTTACAAATACCTTGGACTGCCAGAGTAACTAGCAACGATTTCCTGAAAGAGGCTAATGAAACTAAAACATTATATACAACGATAAGAAAGAGACGAACGGCATTTTTTGGTCGTGCGATGAGAAGAGTGGCATTGGAAAATATCGTGACAACTGGAAAGATCAGTGGGGAAAGGGACATAGGCAGGCCAAGAAAAATTATGCTGGGTGGACAGGCGTTGCTTTGAAGAAATATCATCAGTAGAGCTGATTCACAGCGCCGAGGGCTGAGTTCTATGGAAAGACATGAACGCCTACGCCAGCCGACAAGGCACATGATGATCAGAGAGAAAGCCGGGACACGCCAGATTATCAATCGTATATCTATATACTTTATAATTTCACTTGCCCTTCATAAAGCTATAATAATTCATCCTTTACACAATGAGAGAAACAAGGTATGCTAAAATACTCCAGAGAAATAACTAGCACAAACACACGTACATATTTTTTTATATGTTATCATAATTCATCCTATTTATTCCATCATTCTTCGGCTGACATTTTCTGACAACCGCTCAAACCTCTCAAAACATGGTTTCTGTCTCATTTCCGGTTTCAAACGACAAGTTAAAAGTCAATATTTTCCCGCCATAGATGTGACGGGATAAGGGTTTCTGATTCTCTCAAAGGACTCCGCCAAGAGCTGCAGCAGATAACCTTTCGCCGGCGGCACTAGGTTCCATTTCCGCACCTCCACGTGATGGATGTTACAGGGACGAGGAAGAGGAGGCCAAGTTTGCCAGCCAAATTGTCACCGAACTTTCCATGTAATCCCTCTTTTCCAGCCCATTACACAAGAGATCAAATCGCCCAGTCTTTAGACTGCACGAGTGGAGATGCCACATTCAATTATTTCTAGAGTTTTGGCGTCTTCAAAAATGACCACTTATTGATTAAACAAAGCGCGGAAATGTTTGCCGTTTCTAGTGTCGCTCTGTTATCTCTTAATGGTGAATGAGCAAGAAATTATGGGATGTTGTAGTAATGAAGGAAGGAAATATATAATGGAGGACTTTAATAGCTCGCCTTGATGAATATTTTTGTACGGAATATGAGGTTAGCGTTTAGTTCTCTCATCCAACATTGCCAACCAGGATGGTTCAGCGTGCCAGATGCAGCTTGCGCCTTCGACCAGATATCTTATCTCAACTAACATCATACCATTGATCAGGGATTTCTTGAACTCGTTCAGACTCTAGCAAAGCGTCATGTCTGAATGGCTCTTCGGCGTGAATTCAAACCATTTCATAATCTCCCCTCTTTCGTATGGCCAGAGCATGCTAAATAAATTTGGCTTTCCTCAATGGCTACTTCCGAGTAAATATCATCATTATGTGTCCTGTCAAATGGCGCAGTGGTTCGTGTATCTTTACAGATCTCCGTTCCTGGTGTTCTGGATTATTCTGTTGTGATTATTCCTCCATGCCACCATCTTGAACCATTCAACATCATTTATCTCTGTCTGCCGCTATCTCCTCTACTATTGTTCTTTCCAGTTCTCATGATATTTCCCAACGCTTCTTTTCTCCACTACAAAACCACCGTAAATTGTCTCTTTCTTGCGGCTTATCTTGCATCCGAGGTCTACTTTAATTGTAACACTTTCCAAGGCACCTTTGTTAGTTACACTGGCAGTCCAAGCAAGGCATTCGCAACATTCGTTTAAGAAATTACATCTCCGTTTTTCTAACGCATTCTAATTTGTTCATTCACATTCCAAGATTGACTGCCATACAGAAAAGCAAATTCTACATTACATTTCTGTGCTCTTTTCTTGACCTTTGTTGTCAGTATCTTATCATATAAAATACTTTTCATCTTGTAAAATGTAACTTTTGCGTGATCTACTGTGCTTTTAATCTCTGTTACCTTTCTTTCATCCGATGTAATGATGATCTAAAAAAAAAAGAAGCTTAAGTTGCATGTCCTTCACAGGACGTAGCAGTCAACCCCAGCATTTTCGCTGTTCGTGATTCCTGGGCAAATTTTATGTTCAGTAGTTTGCCATTGCTTTCTGAACGACCGGCTCCTATACCTTTTTCTAAAAAAACCAGCACCGCTGTGTTTCGAACCCGGGTATACGGGCTCACAAACCGCGTTCGCAAGCCCTTAACCACAGAGACCGGTAATGATGATCTATGGACATTTAAATTCACCGACTTATCACCCATTCTATTGTTATATCGAATTATAGTGTTATCTTTTTCTTTGATATAACCATTGTTTTCTTGAAATTGACGCGCAAAGACCTCTTGTAAACATCCGACAAGGTGTATATATTTAGCCTGTTTAACAATAAAGCACTCGCAATATTGAACGTAGGTTATTTTTTCTGCTGACATCTACCGAGAACACCCTAGGACTTGAAATAGTAATTCATGGTACACGCACTCAAAAGCACACGTTTACAAAGCTCATAATTTTATAAATGCCACTTGTTGGGGGAACCCTCGAGGCCGCTAAATAACATGATAGATAAACTCACATGTATTGATTGGTACTGAGAGAAGTAAACGAAAGTAGCAGAGATTAGATAAAAACAATTTGACACAATAAACAGTGAAAGAAATTAGGAACACATCTGAATTCAACCCGGGCCGGCACGTTTCAACATGCACATACTCTAGTCATGCAGTGACAGGTAAGCCACAGGTAGCATCTTCATATAAGCAAATATCTCAGATTGACTTCAAATAGGGACAGTAAAGGCATCGAGGAGTGGAACTATTCAGTACATTTATTTAAATCACTACCTGTGATACGCAATTCAATCTTCAATTGCCAATGAGAGAATATGAGGCTCATTACACATATGCGCACTTTCGCGGTGTGGGATCCGATTTTTTTCGAGACAACATAACCTAACTGAACGCTCACTTTACTAGAATGTTCGGCCTTAAAATAACATAAAAACCATAATAACAAATTAGTGCAAACCGATAGCAAGAAATGTATCACAGATGAGCTCAATGATGAAGCCAGACCTTGCGGATTAAGTTCGTTCTCATTCCGCCAGTTTACACCATAAACAATCTATAACCACGGGCTCACAGTGAGAGCCGAAAATTAGTTCCATCTTGGGACGAATTTGTTGTAATTTTCCCCTTTAAGTGAGAAACCGCTGTTAACATGAGATTGAATGATGGAATCTAAATTTTATACATAGTAAACCAGCGGTTTTCAGCGTGTACAGTGTCGCAATGGCATGTGTTTTTTCCTACTTATTAACTCTCTTTTTCTTGACGGTTCGTTCTTTCGACCTCTACCACACAAAACGATTTAATTATAATTTATTAAACAGCACAAAAAGTATAAAAAGAGGTCGAAGAGCAAACAGGAATGCGATTACATAGAATATAAAATAGCGAGAAGACATGTTAATAGAATAGTAAAGAGAGAAAAACAAAAAGACTGGGAGGAGTATTGAGAAACTCTAAATAAAAACTACAAGGAGGCAACTAGAAACTTCTATAGAAAGATAAGTGCAATGAGAACCAGAGGAGAACCCTTTGACCCAACTGAAGTAATTAACAGTAAAAAATGGAGAGCCAATAAGTGAACAAACCAAATCCTAATAAGATGGAAACAGTACTTCGAACAACTTCTCATCATCCCATGAGATGTTGCAAGAATTTAAGAAACCGACACAGATGCCACCAAAGAACTAGAACCAGACATACTGAAAGAAGAAATTATAGAAGCCATCAGATTAGACCCATTGGACAAATCACCAGTACAAGATGAAATACCGAATTAACTAATTAAAGCAGCAAGAGAAGTAGGAACAGCATGGCTACATAGACTATTCAACCATGTTTGGGTAGAACAACAGACACCACGAGACTAGGGAAACGTCATAATTGTCCCAATTTGGAAAAACAAAGGCAGCAAAAGAGACTGCACACAATACAGAGGCATTTCACTGTTGAGTCATACTGCGAAAATATTTTGAAAAATTCTTGAGCAAAGATTACGAACTATTATAGAACCCCAGATAAGCGAAACACAACTTGGATTTAGGAAAAACAAAGGATGCACAGATGCCATTTTCGCTCTTAGACAACTTATAGAAAAATCAATCGATTTCAATGAAACACTCTACTCAGCCTTTGTTGACCAAGAAAAGGCATTTAATAGAGTAGATAGAAACAATCTGTGGGAAATCCTTAAACAATATGGAGTGAGTACACATCTAACAAACCTATGTAGAAGCTTATACAACAACAGTGAATGCATAGTGAGAGCAACTGGATGACACTCAAACCCTTCACCATAAGATCCGGAGTACGAGAAGGTTGTGTCCTGTCCCCTCTCTTGTTTATAACATATCAATCAATCAATAAATCAGGTGTCGCCTCCGCAATGAAGGTTGGCTGCAATGAGTCTCCAACACTGTCTGTCTCTCGCCTTGACTGTACATTCTGTCAGGCTGATGTTCGTCCATCTCTTGATATTATCTTCCCACTTGTTTCGTTGCCTACCTCTTGCTCACTTGCCCTCAACTTTGCCTTCTAGTATGGTTTTTATAAGAGTATAATTTCTTTTAGCGTGGCCAAAATATTTCACTTCTGTTCTCTTTATTTCTTTCATCAACTCTCTCTTCATTCCCAGTTTTTCTAGGACCGCTGCATTTGATTGTTTTTGTTTCCACGAAATACGACCTATTCGTCTGTATATCCACATCTCCAGGGTTTCTATGCAACTTTCTAGTTGCTTGTTCAATGTCCGGGATTCCGCGCCATACAGTAGTGTTGAACATACGTAGCATTTGACAATTCTCATTTTTAATGCGTTATTAATCTCTCTAGATGTTAATACTGATTTCATGCCGTTGAAAACATTTTTAACCATTCTTATTCTCTTTTTGATTTTCATTTCACTTCTGCCATCATCTGTTATTATATGTCCAAGATAAGAGAAACTTGTTACTTGTTCTAGTATCTGAGAGACAAGCTATATGGAGATATCAACAAGCTCAAGTTGACTGCAGCTTTAACTACATTCAGGTTGACATTTAAAGGTGCATGAAGAAGTATTTAGACTGCCACACTTCTTACCACAGGTGTGTCGGTTTCAAAAGCGTCCCAGAGGCATGAAATGGAATATTCTTGGATAGCAAATCAATTACGTGGAAAGTCCGAATCGAAAGCTCACTGTGTGGGCTTCATAAAAGGTGGGGAAAGTGTCCTAGTGGCATGAAATGGAATATTGCTTGGATAGCAAATCCATTACGTGGAAAGTCCGTATCGAAAGCTCACTGTGTCGATGTCATCTGCAGACTGCATTCTTCTGGTTTCCGGAAGAACAGCCAATGGTGAACGGAAGGCCCAATATACGGAAGTGAGGCTAAGCAGCCATGTGCAGGACGTGACGATTCCTTGGGTGAGCCCAGTACCAGAGCGCTGTGTGTTGGCTCTGCAAGTATGTTCCCCGCCTCCTTATGGTCTGCCCCTGCCTTCCCTTGAGGGCTGACTAGAATGTCTTTGGCTGTTTTGTATGGGCCAGCTGGGATGGAGGATAAAACCACAACAGTGAGAGTCACACGTCCTAAGAAACCCCCGGGAAGGTTAACCCGGTCAACAAATGCCCGCAGAAATCGGTTGTGTCGGCCTAACGGCGCAAGAACGCAGCTCTGTTGTAAAAAGACACAACGCAATCACGTCCGAAACAAAAAGACAAAAAAACAAACAAACTCCGGATGAATGCAGCAGAATAATAATAATAATAATAATAATAATAATAATAATAATAATAATAATAATAATAATAATAATAATAATAATAAGAAGAAGAAGAAGAAGAAGAAGAAGAAGAAGAAGAAGAAGAAGAAGAAGAAGAAGAAGAAGAAGAAGAAGAAGAAGAAGTATCTGCCCCTTTACTGTGATGTTCATTGATGACCTTTCCCTTTCACTGCTAATTATCATAGATTTTGTTTCTTGGATGTTAATATCTAAGCCACATTCTGCACTGTGCCTGTTTACTTTTTCCACTAGGTATTGCAACTCTTGCTCACTTTCTGCTAGTAACACGGTATCGTCAGCATATCTAAGATTGCTTATGATTCTTCCATTGATGCTGAGTCCAGGCATTTCAACTTGTTTAAAAATTATTTCTGTGCATATGTTGAAGAAGCTTGGGGACACTACACATCCCTGTCGTACCCCTCTTTTTATCTCTATAGGCGACGAACAGTTATTACCGCATCTAATAGACGCGTACTTGTTCCCAGTACAAGTTACTAATAAGTCTGATGTCCTTTCCGTCTAGTCCTATATCTTGAAGGCACGTAATTAGTCGTTCATGTTGTACTCTATCAAAAGCTGTCTTGTAGTCTATAAAACAAACATATATACTTTTTTGAACTTCTATATATTTTTCGATTAACATCCTCAAACAGATAATTGCTTCTCTGGTGCCGCTGTTTTTGCGGAACCTAAATTGTTCTTCAGCTACTTCCTCATCTATTTTATGTTAAATTCTTTCTTGTATCACCTTGAGTAGTATCTTAGTTATGTGGCTCATTAACCTAATAGTTCTGTAATCCTCACACTCAACAGCTCTTGGCTTCTTCCGTAGTGTGATGAAAATGGATGTTTTCAGATCCTTGGGGATGTACCCAGTATCATATAGTAATAGTAGGCTTCTTTCACTCCTGAAGGACTATAGAGTTGTGCCGCTGGGGAGGTACCTGACAGCACTGCTGGTGACTGTATAGTCCAATGCGAGAGTGACAATCTCTGTCACAGTTTCCGCATCTGTGAGACGAGGCAGGTCCCGCATTAAGTGACTGCGTTTTAAGCCTGTGCCGCCTATCCTCAGTTTGTTGGATCAGATTGTTCTCAAAGAGCACCAGTCCGTTTCGTACATCTCTTCTCCAGGATCATCTGTCTCTTGCAACTCTTTCCCACGTGTCTGGATCTATGCCAAGGGTTTTCATATCTTGTTTACACACATCCCTATATCGCAGTTGGGGGTCTTCCGGTTATCCTCTTTCCTGTGGCTAGTTCTCCGTATAGGAGATCTTTGGGAATACGTTTATCCTCCATTCGAGACATGCGGCCCAGCCACCGGAGGCGTCTCTGCTTGAGGAGGGAGTGAACTGTGGTCATATCTGCTCTTTCAAGTACATGTTTGTTTGTTATGTGGTCTTTCCATGATATGCCCAGGATACGTCTCAGATATCTCATATGGAAGGAGTTCAACTTTTTTTCCTGTCTTGAGTTCAGGGTCCAGGATTCAGAGCCATAGAGTAGTGTGCTAACAACACAAGGTTTATATACTTGAGCTTTTGTACGCTCTGTTAGCCTATTATTCTTCCAAATTCTTTTAGTTAGCCTGGAAAATGTTGTGGCTGCCTTTCCAATGCGTCTGTCGATTTCTGTCTCTAATGAAAGGTTATTTGATGTTGTCGACCCCAAATACACAAACTCGTGGACAACCTTCAATTCGTAATTAGAAATTTTGCTTGACGGTGTACATAATGATAAATTGGTAAATACAATTTGATTTGGCGTACAAAGCTACAGGTTCTTTTACTGCTGGGACAGGGATCGGTGTGTTTCTGTACCTGATGACTAGAGTTGCAGCACAGAATGTTCGCTCGACTGCTGTGGTGAGCCGGTCCCGCAGACGTTGCATTACGTCATCTCCTCGGAAGGTTAGCTGGATGAATACCTTGAGTTTAGGGACTGTAGTTACTTCTGATTTCGGTTTGGGCTGTTGGCAGTGGCGCTTTATAAATCCTGTGGAGTACCCATTCAGGTTTAAGGCATTCTTCAAAGTTTCAAATTCCTCAGTCAGTGTGTCCTGGGTGCATATCTTCCTAGCACGGTCAAACAGGGTCCGTACTAAGCCCCGTTTGTACTGGACAGGTGCGAAGCTCTGAAAATTTAAGTATTGGCCAGTCCATGTTTCTTTGCGGTACACCGATCTTTGAATTGTACCGTCTGCTTTAAGTCTCATTAGGATATCTAGAAACGGCAACGCTTCGTTGTGTTCTTGTTCCATAGATAAAGAGATTTTTATATGTGTCTCGTTCACTGTGGCCTGGAACGACGTTGCTTGTAGCTCGTCTGTGGTGATAATTAGTATATCGTCCACATAACGACGGTAAAAGGCCAAGTTATTGATTTCTGAGGATCTCTTTTCTTCTAAGTGTGCCATGAAGATGTCCGCTAGAATAGGTCCAAGTGGGCTCCCCATGGCCACTCCGTCAATTTGGCGATATGACTTGTTTAGAAAGTTGAATTGTATGTTGGCAGTACATAATTGTAATAGCCTCTCTAGAATAGCTGATGGTATGCCTAGTTTTCCGGGTAGCGGGGTAGGGGTATACCCTATCAAAGGAGAAGTAAGGTGCCTCCTTCCCTCCGCTAGCCTACGGGACACCCTTGGGCAAGGTGGAGTACCCGTTTAGCCCCCCCAACAGGGTAACGTGAAGCCAAGGGATCAGGTGGTGGATTGGACTTGGGAGCAGCCGACAGATAGTTGTTGGTTATGGTTTCAAGTCAGTGACGGTGGGCAGAGGATCTCTCAGTAGAGACAATGGCTACGGTCATCCGATCAGTATGGTCACTGCCAGGAAGGAAGAATGGTAGACTTCCCTCCTTATTGATTCCCGGGCAGAGGAGGCTCGTCAGCCTTGGTTGGTATCTCTTCTAAGAGAGGGAACTCTAAATCTCAAACCTCTGCTGCCTTGCGGGTATACCCATATGGGAAAGGCTTCGGGAGTAAACCCTGAGGACAAATCCGGAGATGGAGTCCCTAAGGCAGTTCCATGTTGTAAACAACATAGTTCTGGCAACTCCTGCGACGGCACCGATGCCAAGTTGCATTGGCTACTGCCTTTCCCTTGGTCAACATCGGCGACGTGGAGAGGGGGAACCTGCTACTGGGCAACAGCTGGTTCTCCGATTTCCATTGCCCAGGCTTGTGCCCTGAAGAGGTCACTTCAGCACCGCGTAAAGCGGTGACACAACACGGGAAGTAGCATTTGCCGGTTATAAGTCTTAATGCTCGATTGGCGTAGAGCAAGGCGCCAGGGGCTACTTCCGACGGTGGGAGAGATCATCGTATCTCACTAGACAGCTACCGCCCGCCTAAGCTGGGCAGCCCCCAGTCAATAAGGTGTTGTCTCGCCACGGTTCATCTGCTCCTGAGGGTGTGTGGAGCTTAGGGGGAAATCCTGACACATGGACCGCAATCTATACACCTAACAGCAAGAAAAAAACAAAACAACCGGCCCTAAGGCTGGGAACATGGAACGTAAGAACCATGACCCCTGGCATCTCAGACGATCTAAATGAGATTGTGGATGCCCGCAAAACTGCAGTGATAAACAACGAACTGCTAAGACTGGGGATAGACATTGTCGCCCTGCAAGAGACCAGACTCCAAGAATCTGGAAGCATCAAGGAGAGGGACTTCACTTTCTACTGGCATGGCAAGCCGTGCGGAGAGACCAAGGAGCATGGAGTTGGCTTCGCTATCAGAAACAAGCTGCTCAATTCCATCATACCACCAAGTGATGGCACTGAAAGAATATTGAAGCTCCAACTCCAGACAGAGGCAGGCTAAGTTAGTATTATAAGCGTTTACGCCCCAACACTAACTGCAGCATCAGAATCTAAAGACAAGTTCTATGACGACCTTAGCAAAGAAGTCAGTGAAACACCAGAGAAACAACATCTTTTTATCCTGGGGGATTTCAATGCCAGGGTTGGCTCCGACCACGAATCTTGGCCTTCATGTCTAGGACAGTTTGGCGTTGGGAAGATCAATGACAATGGACAACGTCTCTTGGAATTCTGCAGCCACCATAATCTGTGCGTGACCAACACCTTCTTTGACACGAAACCTCAACATTTGGGCTCACCATTAGCCTAAATAAAACACAGGTGATGGAACAAGATGCTGATGCGCCTCCGTCAATCAAAATCTCTAATTATGAATTGAAAGTCGTCCACGATTTTGTGTATCTGGGATCGACAATATCAGATAATCTTTCATTAGAGACAGAAATCGACAGACGCATTGGAAAGGCAGCCACAACATTTTCCAGGCTAGCTAAAAGAGTTTGGGAGAATAATAGACTAACAGAGCGTACAAAAGCTCAAGTATATAAAGCTTGTGTTGTTAGCACACTACTCTACGGGTCTGAATCCTGGACCCTGTACTCAAGACAGGAAAGGAAGTTGAATTCCTTCCACATAAGATGTCTGAGACGTATCCTGGGCATAACATGGAAAGACCACATAACAAACAAACAGGTGCTTGAAAGAGCAGATATTACCACAGTGCACACCCTCCTCAAGCAGAGACGCCTCCGGTGGTTGGGCCACGTATCTCGAATGGAGGACGAACGTATTCCCAAAGATCTCCTTTACGGAGAACTAGCCACAGGAAAGAGGCCAACCGGAAGACCCCAAATGCGATATAGGGATGTGTGTAAACAAGATATGAAAACCATTGGAATAGATCCAGACACGTGGAGAGAGTTGCAACAGACAGATGCTCCTGGAGAAGAGATGTACGAAACGGACTGGTGCTCTTTGAGCGCAATCAGATCCAAAAAACTGAGGAGAGACGGCACAGGCTCAAAGAGCAGTCACTTACTGCGGGACTTGCCTCGTCTCACAGATGCGGAAACTGTGACAGAGATTGTCATTCTCGAATTGGACTATACAGTCACCAGCGGTGCTGCCAGGCACCTCCCACGCGGCACAACTCTATAGTCCTTCAGGACTGAAAGAGGTCTACTACTACTACTACTACTACTACTACTACTACTACTACTACTATGCCTAGTTTTTTTTTTGTATTTACCAATTTACATGTAGATGCGAGGCCATCTACATAGGCAGAACTGAGCGACAGTTACATTGCAGGGTTTCGGAACACATTCCGAATTGGGTGGACAAGATACTACACACAGAAAATGGTAGCCTAAGCAGGCCGACACACCCGAACAGTCCGGCTTCTTCGGTCGGGAGACATGTGCTCGAGAGCGGTCACATGGTTGAAAGAGACAGTGCCTTCCGTGTGTTGTTCAACACACAAAGTAGTCGATTGTTAAAGTTTGCTGAAGCTATAATAATCAACCTTCGTAAGCCGTCCTTGTGCAAGCAGAAAGACATGTTAGTCAGTTTAAAGTTACCGTGGTAGACAATCGACATTACTGTGCGAACATGTGTATATTTCAGTTTGAAGGATTTATCTAATTAATTCACGTAAGTTGTGTGATTTCTGCAGTATGTACCTGAAGAGATGCAGCGAAATAAGCCAGGCAATAAATCGTGCAATTTATTGTTTGTGTCTTCGTTATTAAAATAAAATGGTCCCCTGCATGTTTTCGTGAAAAGATTTCACGAGACTAAGAAGGGTGGGTGGACATCCTATATTTTCAAGGACCTTAAAAAGGCCGTTTCTGCTCACGAGGTCAAATGCCTTTGTGAGGTCGATGAAGGCAATATATAATGGCTTCCTATGTTCTCTGCACTTCTCTTGGAGCTTCCGGAGTGAGAAAATCATATCGATGGTGGAACTGTTAGGTCTAAATCCGCACTGTGATTGGGGGTAGATTTTTTCAGTAAGAATGTGTAACCTTTTAAGGAGTATTATATATATCATTACATAATTACATTACATAATTCTATGATAGTTTCAATGCCAAAGCTGGATAAGGATTTTATCATCTCTGTTGTTATCTTGTCCGGACCTGCAGCCGTTCCTTCTTTCATCTTTTTAATAGCCTTTTCTACTTCAGCCGTTAGTATTTTTGGTCCATCTCCAGTATTATACAATGTTGGTCTATTGACCCTGTTGTCCCAGAATAAATCTTCTGTGTACTCTGTCCATCTTTTTATTATGTCAGTGTTATTAATTATAATTCCTCCATGTTTTCCTCTGATACAACCGTTTCCTGTTATATTATGTTTCTTCTTTCTAAATCGTTTTATATGTTCACATAATTCTTTCGAGTTGTGTTTCATTTCCGGATCCTCTATTTCTTTGCAATGTTTCTGCAGCGACCCCTCTTTGGCAACTCTTCACATGTGACGTATTTCTCTATCTATTGCTATATACTCTGGAGTGTTCTTTGCTTTCTTTCTTTAAAACATTTTACTCTAGATTTCATCGGTGATCCATAATTGTTTTTTCTTATTAATCTTCCCTGGCAAGGTGGTGTTTGCAATCTGAATTCTGATTTTTACACTTTCCCATTTTGTATTAATTTTATCCTCATGATTTTCACGTCGATATTGTTCCATACTTTTAATGATTAGCCCATCATATCTATTTTTGACTTCAACTAGGTATAGTTGACTTATTTCTGGTTGTTGCAATGCCGATATATCTACTTGAGGTGTCTTCGATTATCTTATTCCTGGGTTTTTAAGTTTTATTTGTAATTTTAAAACTACAGGATTATGGTCAGAGTTTTTATCAGCACCAGGGTATGTTTTGGCATTTTTAACATTGTTTTTAAATCTATTTCTAATCATAATGTAGTCAATTTGGTTTCTTGTTCTATCTCCAGGGCTTTTCCATGTATACATATTTATTTTGTCTAACTTTTGCGTTCATGTTTCCCATGACAATTAGGACCTCTGATGATTTTACAACTTTCAGTGTTTGTTGAAGGTTTTAATAGTATTCTTCTAGCTGTTCATCACTATAATCAGATGTTGGAGCATATGTCCGAAGAATTACTATGTTGAACGGTCTTGCCTTAATTTTGAGAACATTCATACAAAATTTATGAGTCTAGAATCCACTAATATTTGTCTCTAAATCTCGTTTTACTATAATTTCCACTCCTCTCTCGTGATGATATCCTCCTGAATTAATGAATACATAATCTTCTCTCCTTATATAATTTGTATCTGCCCATCTTCTTTGAGATACGCCTAAGATATCTAAATTCATGTTTTTTGCCTCTGCAATAAGGCTATCAAACTTCCCTTCTTGATATAAGGTGCGTACGTTCCACGTACCAATTCTCAGACTTCTCCTTCTACTTTTCAGGTAGGTATTGTCAGAATACGCCCTTTCAAAAGAATTTTGGATGCATTCGTCATTATGCACTTCCTTATTCACTATATGAGTTGGCCAAGAATTACCCGTATCGCTTTTTTCTTGACGTTGTATTACCATTTTCGTCTTTGGGATATTACATCGTGAGGTCCCAATCTCTTCCACGATGGCCAGCCATGTTCACTATCGTGTCCTGAACATGTCTCATGTGTGCCACACACTCTGCTGTTTCGCTTTCGAAGCTGTTGATCTATTTAGATTCATCCGCCGTCTCCACCGTCCCAGTCTTTGTGTATTAGGGATGGACATTCCCTTAGTAGGAATATTACTCCTACTTCACTCACGTAGTTTAGCCAGTCAGCCAAGACTATTGCTCGTGGTGTGGCCACCGCCGTACACAAACGGTATTCGTGGAGCCAAACATGAGCTAGGTAAAGATATGGAAACCAAATAGGATCCTGGTCTATCCCTTGGGATATGGCTGCCACACACCGTGAGGTACTATCCCTCTCTCTTTACCCAACATCACTATAACACACACACACACACACACACACACACACACACATATATATATATATATATATATATATATATATATATATATATATATATATATATATATATATATATATATATATATATATAGCCGGCTTCGTGGCTTAGAGGTTATGACTTTTCTCCGTAATCTCGTATACTCTCGTCGGTTAACGTGATGACGGTTCAAATCAGCAGTGGTTCGAATCGCATTGGTGACTTGCGGGGTATGTGAGCCGGCCGCTCAGAAAGCAATGGCAAATCTACTGAGCGTAATCTTGCCAAGAGATCAACATACAGCTGAAAGATGCTGGTGTTGACAGCTAAGTCCTGTAAAGGATATGCTAAATATATATATATATATATATATATATATATATATATATATATATATATATATATATATATGTAGACGGTACTACCTGGTTTCTGTCAGCGCCGAATGTTGGGCGGCGCTTACCAAACCCGACACCCCACATTGTGCCAACGGCTTCGGGCGGAAGAGCGCAATTGAGAGGGTACAAGCCTTATCCTGGTGCGAGGAAATGCAACCCAAAGACAAAATAGTCATGGCAGGGCAGACTAGGCCCTAAGCCTTGGTTGGCAGCTGGTCTAGGATCGAAGCTCCGACAGGCGGACAGTTAGCTGATCCGACAGCTTCTGCAGCTTGTCTTGTTCCAGATGTATAGGTGTTAACTTTCCTCTGGAGTGAACTAGGCAGGCCGAGAGAGGGATCATGCGGCAACACATGGTTTCTTTATTTTAGCCCAGGCTTTGTGCTATGGAGAGGCAATAACTCCATCCCCGGTCTCGGAAACAAAGCGAGAGGCAACTGTTACGGGTTATAAGTACTTGTCAGTTGGCGTAGACATGGGGCGCCACGCGTTGCCCTTGACGGTGGGAGACACCTACATGTGTTACTGATCAGCTACCGCCCGCCTCAAGCTGGGCAGCCCCCGGCCAATTGGGTGCTGATCCGCCACAACATGCCTGCTTCAATGGGTGCTTGGGGCTAGGACAAAATATGAATCGCAAGCTGTAAAACCAATGCACCAGGTACTAATTAAAAAAAATTATATATATATATATATATATATATATATATATATATATATATATATATATATATATATATATATATATATATATATATATATATATATATATATATATATATAACCATCTGCAAATCTAACCATTGGAGAACTCCTGTTTGCGGACGACCAAGCACTAATAGCAAAATCAGAAGCTGAATTACAAGACCACATGAATAGTCTAAACGAAATGTGTAGGGAACTTAACATGAAAATTAGCATAAGTAAAACAGAGGTAATGACTATAACTAAAGAAGAAAAAACAACAACGTTTCACCTAAACGAACATCCCTTGAAACGCGTAAAGAGTTTTAAGTACCTAGGAAGTATAATATCATCAAATGGCAAATCAGAAGACGAGATCGAAAATAGATGCAATAAGGCAAACCAACTCATTGGACAGATGGTACCAATACTAAATAACGAACATGTATCAATAACTACCAAGAAAGCACTCTACAACACAATCTTCCTACCAACTCTATGTTACTAATGCCAAATCTGGACAGTGACAGAAAAAGAGAAAAGAAAAATCACAACAACAGAAATGAGATTCCTGAGATGAATACTCAATGTATCAAGAAGAGATAAGATCAGAAATGAAGAAATCAGAACTAAAGTGGGGGGTTATAGCTGTACTAGATTTTATTTGAATCTCTTCAAGGCCTCTTCCTCTGCTTTGATCTGGTCTGTACATCATTGCTTGTTGTGGTATACTGTTAGTTGGTAACCTACTTGCATGGCTAAACCATTTGACTTGCTGCCTTCTAATAAAATCTAGCGCAGCTATAACCCCCACTTTAGTCCTGATTTCTTCATTTCTGATCTAATCTTTTCTTGATACATAGAGTATTCTTCGCAGGAATCTCATTTCTGTTGTGGTGATTTTCATTTCTCTTTTTCTGTGTGGAGAATGCCATGGCCTGCCCCGACCCATCTTGCTAAAAGGAAATAGAGGATTGTATAATAACATTATATAGCTGTTTGCAGGTACCACAAACCATTTACAGTAAATATAAAAATAAAATATAGAAAAAAAAATATAGAAAATAGAAAATCAATTGCTCACTGGATTTAGGAGGCCTGGTGTTCCTTGCCAGTGAGAAGTCCTGATCGTTCGGGTCCTATCGATTGACGGACGTCGGTCGCGGCGATTGGGCAATCTTGAGCATAGCCTACGATGGGTAGCGTTGTGATGTTCTGTTGTGATAATTTGGTGTGTCCAGTGTGTGCCGCGTGGTTACTCACCCGCTTCACACGCGTGATCCTGGACTGTTTCCGGATCCGGTCAGGGATATGCACTACTGACGAGCTCAAACGAGGGCGAAACTCGAGTATAGTGCTTCCATATTGACGTGGATAGGCCTTAGGTTCATATCAGAATGCGATCGGCGTTGCCAGTAGTGGGTTGTGCTCAATATTTAAATTTCAAATCCCGAAATAACCACATAATCAATTGATTATTGCTCACTGGATTTAGGAGGCTGGTGTTCCTTGCCAGTGAGAAGTCCTGATCGTTCGGGTCCTATCGATTGACGGACGTCGGTCGCGGCGATTAGGCAATCTTGAGCATAGCCTACGATGGGTAGCGTTGTGATGTTCTGTTGTGATAATTTGGTGTGTCCAGTGTGTGCCGCGTGGTTACACACCCTGCTTCACACGCGTGATCCGGGACTGTTTCCGGATCCGGTCAGGGATATTGTCACAAAATAAAACCGTGTGTTTAACCAGTTGATTATTATAGAGGCTTTCTGATTAAAAGGACTATCTGCCAGCGACAACTATTTTTACTAACAGAGAAAACAAATCGGTTGTCAATATCCCAGGACAATATTTGTAGCTGCACGTGTACATCTCTAACGGATTTGGAACATTCGGTGTTGATGGTGACAGGTCCCGGCATCGCCTTGACAGTTTGTCAACATTTGAATACAGATGGAAGCCGTGAGATCACAGGGGCAGATGTATAGAGGAAGTGAGTGCGCTGAATCATACATCGTTTTGACAAGTCATAAACAAGTCGGATGGAAAACGGAAGTACTCAGCACGGAAGTAAACAGTCCATATGTCATATAGTTTCCGGACATCACTCAGATGGGCAGATTGCTACTGACAGCTTGTTGAGAAAAACTGTTGTTGGGATCATACAGTAACTCGTTAGTTTGTTGGGGGAGTCGAAACAAGTGATGACAACTTTGACAGTGACTAGGCAAAGGAGAATCGATTCTTGACAATGGATGATATGCGCAAATAACACCTGCAGGACGTCACCCATATCACGTGACCAAATTTAGGGGTTGCCATAAACCATGATTGGGAGAAACAGAGTTGACAAAAACCGTGGATTATGATGGACGTGTTTGTGGGAGAGCTCTACAGTGTTAGAATAATTTAACATTAATTAGCATGTGTCGTTATGGCAAAGTGTAGTAGCCATCCCGGGAATGAGGCGGTTTTGCATAAGGTAGTCAATATAGTCTATTAGTTCTAATTAATATAGACTGTAGCCTTGTTAAAACTATAGTGTGATGATTAGCACTGTTAGTGGAAAACTAGTTATAGTAGAATAGTGATATTGGCTCTGCTAAGGTGAATAGAATACTGAGGTTGCACTCTGTATTGGTCTTTCCTTGTCATAGCCTGATTCGGCCCTAGGTGGGTAGCTAATCTGCTCTATGACTAAGTTTAGTTAGCTAAAGATCATTAAGCAAGGCCATAGGCTTACACTCAGCCGATAGGATCATTGACTAGTACTATCACCAGATGTGTTGTTTCTATCCTAGGTTCCCTACCAGATCCGAGGAAACTCAACAAGTTTTTAGGAAAGGTTCAAATCCCATTCGGAAGAACACCAGTGGAACAGTCAAATAAAGTTTCGTACAGAACGTAACTAAAGCTAGAAGGAAGATGATTCACCAAAGAGGGGTGATGATTACTGATGCACCACACAGCATCAGACAGTAGTAACTAACTGAGAACATTAATTATAATAGTTACCTAGTGTGATATAATCTCGTGTAATAGAACACAAGACATGATACGTGAGGCTAGATAGACACGAGTGAGGATCAATTACATTAACAATTAACATTAATACCTGTGTACACACTACAAAGGACTTGTGCATTTTTTTAGGAACGATAGGAACGGACATTGTGTAGGGTGCAACCGGTCCATGATTAACTGTTAATACCACCGGTGTCTATTTCGGATGATCATGAAATGGGATTACCAGAGGTCTACAGAGGCAAATCAGTATCCAGCAGGATGGTTTCGGCACTGGGTGAGATGTACATGTTCTGACGTAACGTGCTGTGGTCTATCCTTGCTGGGATCAGCTGACTGGGTTGTTGTCTGAGAGTCCGATTCTACACACTTTATAGAACACGTCACACATTTTCTTCACATACACGTCTCATATACGTTACACTTTTCTTTTAATAAATTAATCTTTATTAATTTTTAGAAGCAAGAGTTGTTGAGTATGTTGCGTTGGGGAAGTATGAGAGGGGGCATAGTACGACAGTGAGAGAGTGACAGGAAAAGGTGTCCATGGGCTGATGGAGTGTGTTGGACGGAAGCTGGTGGATTCTCCAGAATATTAAAAAGGAGGAAAATATTATAATGTGGGTGTCGGCTCTCTTCACTCCAGGGACGACACTGTAAAGGAGGACACGACATTATTGGGGGCTCATCCGGGATCTTTGGACAGCGGGATCTCTCGTAAACGGAATCGCTGGACAGCGGGATCTCTCGTAAACGGAATCGCTTGACAGCGGGATCTCTCGTAAACGGAATCCTTGGACAGCGGGATCTCCCGTGAACGGAATCCTTGGACAGCGAGATATCCTGCAAGCAGGAACCTTTGACAGTGGGATCTTCTGACAACGGGGTCTTTTGACACGGGATCCTTAGTTATAAGAGGGAGATATCATTTTGGAGAATCCAGCTAGAGTGAATGTGGATAGGGGTTAGGACAAATATCTTACCTGTTCACACTTCACACGTCTGCATAGGTCTGTGGTCCTGATTCTACTCTTGTCACTGAGTGAATGTGCTGTGTGTGGTAATATCTAGATTTATAGTACTTGTTCATATATCTGTATAGTAATTTGCAGTTATATTGTACTAGACCTGCTAGCTTACCTCTCTGTATAATGGCCACCCCTAAACTAAGCACGTTAGAATTAAAGGCAAAGGGGGAAGAAATGGGACTGTCGGGTTCTGCTCTAACGGATTACATACAGGAAGTGGAGAGAGAGTATCGTCAAGCAGAAAGGGAAGATCGAAAGGCCGAGCTGGAATTGAGAAGGATGGAGTTGGAACAAGCAGCTAAGAAATTGGAAGCTGAGCAAGCAGCTAAGAAATTTGAAGCTGAGTAAGCAGCTAGGAAATTAGAAGCTGAACAGGAAGCACAGAAAAGGGAGCACGAGTACCGGATGAGGGAACTCGAGTTGAAGAGTCAATCTAATGGAGAAGCTGAGGGAGCAGTTGGAGGTTCCTCCATCCCAGACTCAACACCAGTAGGTGGACATGGGTACCATGCTATGAAGTTTCCTTTAGCGGTCTACGAGGAGGACAAAGAGAAGATTGACCAGTACCTTCAACGCTTCGAGGCTATGTCAGTTGCTGTGGGTCTGGAGCGTAACAAATGGAATCTTAAGCTATCCCAGGGTTTACGCGGGACCGGTTACGAGGTTTATACTCGCCTGCCACCAGGACATGAGAACAATTATGACGAGTTAAAGACGGCTCTGTTGAAACGATTCGAGGTTACGTCAAATACGTACCGGAAAAAATTTCGAGCAGCGAAACGAGAACCGGGGGAGTTGTGTGCCGCCTACAGTTTGCGGTTAAAATCGTATCTCCATAAGTGGATGGATTTGGCTGGGTTCGCACATGACTATGAGAGTCTGGAAGAGCTCATGGTGGTCGACCAGCTGAAGAAGCAAATGTCTACACCTCTCAGGACGTTCCTGGGAGAACAAGGAGCGGAACGTATTGACCTCGTGACTAAATTAGCAGAACGGTTCGTCGAGGTACATGGGGAGGCAGGGGAAAACCTTTCCACCAACACCAAAAGTCAAGAGAAACATGACAAGAAGAAAGCCAAACACTCAGGAACCAAAAAGTGGGAACCTTATGTGCAAAAATCAGAGGATAGTTCAGAGAAGAAGAAGGAGGGAAGCAAGAGCACTTCAAGCTCTCCACCTAAACGACCGTGGTCGGAGAAGTGGTGTTCAATTTGTAAGTCACCCTCTCACAATACGAGGGACTGCAAATCGAAGGCTAAGAACCCTCACTTCGCAGCATGTCAAGTGACTTCCAAGGAGGTTGTCACGGAAAATGCCAAGGTCAACAAGGAAGCTCGCCACCAGGAGAGCTCACTCAAGTCCGACAATAGAAAATCTAGGACAGGGAAATGGTGCAACCAATGCAAGTCAAACACGCCCAATGCTATTGACTGCAGGGGAAAGTCAGGAGACACTCAATTCGTCGTGTGCCCCGGGAAACCTAAGGTGGAGCCCACCAAACAGGTCGAGGCCGAGGAAGAGACTCCAGACCAGGAAAAACCACCTGTAGTGGAATTGGTAGAGGTTAACGGTCGTCAAATGGAGTGTTTATACGACACAGGACTGGACGGAGAGGCCGTGATTTCTGCGGATATGGTACATCCAGAACAATTCACAGGTGAGACATTGGATATACAGCCTGCACAGAAGAGTGCTGTAGTCATGAAGTTGCCCATTGCTAATGTGGAGATTCGGTCAAGGTACGTCACCGGCACCATCAAGGCCGCTGTATGACCGATCCCATTTTTCCAGTCATCCTAGGTTGCCGGTATGTCTTTCTGGGAATGCCCAGGGAGCCAATCCATATGGGAGCAATGCAGACTCGCTCTCAAACGAAAACGGAAGAGGCAGACGCAATTGTGACTAACCCAATGCCGGGGGAGCTACGAACTGCCCAGAGTGAGGATGATACTTTACGTCCTTGCTACAAAAAGCTGCAGAAAAGTGCTGATCCACCAGGACGGGGCAGTACTACATGAAGAATAGGATACTCTACAGGAGAGCAGGAAGGGGAGACAACCTATACGGTCAGTTGGTCGTCCCGAAAGCTCACCGGTCCCAGATTCTTCATATGGGGCATACCATCTCCTTTAGTGGACACATGGGTATTGCCGCCACCATGCAGCGGATTTCCTGCCATTACTATTGGCCGGGAATGACAGATGATGTGCGTCGGTATGTGAAGTCATGCCCTGAGTGCCAGAGGGTGGCACCGAAACACTGGACAGCACCGGTGGTGTTGGGTGAGATGCCCATCATGAACTCTCCTTTCGAGAGGGTAGCCATCGATATCGTGGGTCCACTTCCCAGGACTAGGAAGAGGAACATGTATATACTCACAATGGTGGATTGCTGTACAATGTGGGATGAGGCTATACCGTTGACCACGATTGAATCGAAAAGAGTGGCGGACGCACTGATGGAGGCCTTTACCAGATTAGGCTTTCCGGATCAAATTCTGACGGACAATGGATCTCAGTTTTGTGGAAAACTCATGGAGGAGGTATTTAGGGTGTTTCACTCTAACCACATACATACCAGCCCTTACCACCCTCAAGCCAATGGACAAGTGGAGCGTTTCAACGGCACGTTGATGACAATGCTCAGGAAATTAGCGCAGGAAAAACCTGATAGGTGGGATGAATATATCCCAGCAGCACTCTTTGCCTATCGGGAAGTTCCTCATGGCTCAACAGGACTACCACCCGCTACGTTGCTGTTTGGTCGTCCAATCAAAGGACCGTTGGAAGCCATGTTGAGGAGTTGGACTGAAGAGGGGACGTCAGAAGAAGTGATCTCATCCTATAAATACGTGGAGGAACTGAAAGAAAAACTCCACAAGGGATGGACTCTGGCAAATCAAAACTTGAAAAAAGCCAGGAAAAGACATGCGGCTTACTACAACCGTAGGTCTAAAGAAAGATCTCTAGAGGTGGGAGATAAAGTCTTGTTGCTACTCCCAACGGGAAACAACAAACTGGAGATAGGTTGGCAAGGACCATTTCCCGTGGAAAGGGTGATATCCAGAACCAACTATCAGATCCGGATCCGGGGAAAGTCGAAGATTTTCCATATCAATCTCTTGCGGAAATACGAAGAGAGACCCGGAGACAAGGCAGCTCACCTCGTGGCAATGGCAGTTGCAGTAGAGACAGAAGTGGGAACCAGCGAGGGCAGGGAATATCCCTTGGAACACCAGGAGACCTATAGGGATGTGCAAGTGAACCCTGATCTGACCTCCCAGGAGAGGGAAAGGATAACCCAGGTTCTCAAGTCTCATAAGGAGATAACTGACTGATAAACCAGGACGAACGAGGTTGGTTGAGTTCGAGATGACTTTGACCACACAGGAGCCTGTTCGCCAAAAGGTTTACCCAGTGCCATTCTCTAAAGAAAAGGCCCTGGAGGAGGAAATACAAAAACTGCTGGAGGATGACGTGATTGCACCATCCACATCCCCATACAATGCGGGGGTTGTTTTGTTACGCAAACCAAGTGGAGAACACCGGTTGTGTATAGACTACCGACTTCTGAACAGTCACACACAATTTCAGGTGGAACCTTTGCCGAATCCAACTCAGCTATTCGCTAGGCTCCATAAGGCTCGGTACTTTTCAAAGGTGGATCTGAGTCGGGGGTACTATCAGATACCAGTCAAACCGGAGATTCGACCACTGTTGGCTTTCAGTACACCCAGTGAACACTACGAATTCAAAGTCATGCCCTTTGGACTCAGCAATGCACCTAGTGTGTTTACACGCATGATGAGGACTTTACTAGATCCGTTACAGGATCCATCCATCATCTCATTCATGGATGATATTCTGATTTCCAGTGACAGCTTGGATGACCACTTACAATCCTTGGAGAGAGTGTTTAATAGACTCAAGGAAGCAGGGCTTACTGCTCGTTCAACCAAGTGCATGATTGGTTACCAGACTCTGGAATTTCTAGGTCACACCATCACTCCAGGACACATTATTCCAGAAGAGAAGAACCTGGAGAAAATCAGAAATGCACCTAGACCAAAAACGAAGAAGGATGTGCGATCTTTTCTCTCGTTGTGTGGGTTCTGCCACAAATTTATCCCACATTTCACTGAACTGATAGCTCCATTGACGGAAACCTTGAAAAAGGGATTCCCGGACCAAATCATTTGGACACCAGAATGTGAGAATGCCTATAGTCAGTTAAAGGAGGCCTTGGTCAGCAAACCTGTATTACAGCTCCCTGACCTTTCCAAACAATTTGTGTTGAGAACAGATGCGAGTGCGATTGGAATTGGAGCCGCTTTGTTACAGGAAGGAAAAGACGATGCTTCGGTTTTGAAACCTGTGGCATACGCAAGTAAGAAACTTCTACAGGCGGAGAGGAATTATTCAACCGTCGAGAGAGAGTGCTTGTCCCTCGTATGGGCAGTGCAAAAATTTCAGCCATATTTGTATGGAGTTAAGTTTCGAGTCCAGTCGGATCATCAACCCCTGATGTTCCTGGCTACTTCTCAGAAGCTCAACGCCCGGTTGATGCGGTGGTCGTTGTTACTTCAACCTTATAATTTCACAGTAGAGTACATTCCTGGGAAGGAAAATGTTGGAGCGGATGTCTTGTCAAGACACCCAACTCCTGAAGAAGAAGAATGAATCATCTGGATTAAACTCACGGTGGAGAAGAGTGAGATGGACTACTCTCTTAGGAGGGGGCCTATGTCACAAAATAAAACCGCGTGTTTAGCCAGTTGATTATTATAGAGGCTTTCTGATTAAAAGGACTATCTGCCAGCGACAACTATTTTTACTAACAGAGAAAACAAATCGGTTGTCAAAATCCCAGGACAATATTTGTAGCTGCACGTGTACATCTCTAACGGATTTGGAACATTCGGTGTTGATGGTGACAGGTCCCGGCATCGCCTTGACAGTTTGTCAACATTTGAATACAGATGGAAGCCGTGAGATCACAGGGGCAGATGTATAGAGGAAGTGAGTGCGCTGAATCATACATCGTTTTGACAAGTCATAAACAAGTCGGATGGAAAACGGAAGTACTCAGCACGGAAGTAAACAGTCCATATGTCATATAGTTTCCGGACATCACTCAGATGGGCAGATTGCTACTGACAGCTTGTTGAGAAAAACTGTTGTTGGGATCATACAGTAACTCGTTAGTTTGTTGGGGAGTCGAAACAAGTGATGACAACTTTGACAGTGACTAGGCAAGGGAGAATCGATTCTTGACAATGGATGATATGCGCAAATAACACCTGCAGGACGTCACCCATATCACGTGACCAAATTTAGGGGTTGCCATAAACCATGATTGGGAGAAACAGAGTTGACAAAAACCGTGGATTATGATGGACGTGTTTGTGGAGAGCTCTACAGTGTTAGAATAATTTAACATTAACTAGCATGTGTCGTTATGGCAAAGTGTAGTAGCCATCCCGGGAATGAGGCGGTTTTGCATAAGGTAGTCAATATAGTCTATTAGTTCTAATTAATATAGACTGTAGCCTTGTTAAAACTATAGTGTGATGATTAGCACTGTTAGTGGAAAACTAGTTAGAGTAGAATAGTGATATTGGCTCTGCTAAGGTGAATAGAATACTGAGGTTGCACTCTGTATTGGTCTTTCCTTGTCATAGCCTGATTCGGCCCTAGGTGGGTAGCTAATCTGCTCTATGACTAAGTTTAGTTAGCTAAAGATCATTAAGCAAGGCAATAGGCTTACACTCAGCCGATATGATCAGTGACTAGTACTATCACCAGATGTGTTGTTTCTATCCTAGGTTCCCTACCAGATCCGAGGAAACTCAACAAGTTTTTAGGAAAGGTTCAAATCCCATTCGGAAGAACACCAGTGGAACAGTCAAATAAAGTTTCGTACAGAACGTAACTAAAGCTAGAAGGAAGATGATTCACCAAAGAGGGGTGATGATTACTGATGCACCACACAGCATCAGACAGTAGTAACTAACTGAGAACATTAATTATAATAGTTACCTAGTGTGATATAATCTCGTGTAATAGAACACAAGACATGATACGTGAGGCTAGATAGACACGAGTGAGGATCAATTACATTAACAATTAACATTAATACCTGTGTACACACTACAAAGGACTTGTGCATTTTTTTTAGGAACGATAGGAACGGACATTGTGTAGGGTGCAACCGGTCCATGATTAACTGTTAATACCACCGCTGTCTATTTCGGATGATCATGAAATGGGATTACCAGAGGTCTACAGAGGCAAATCAGTATCCAGCAGGATGGTTTCGGCACTGGGTGAGATGTACATGTTCTGACGTAACGTGCTGTGGTCTATCCTTGCTGGGATCAGCTGACTGGGTTGTTGTCTGAGAGTCCGATTCTACACACTTTATAGAACACGTCACACATTTTCTTCACATACACGTCTCATATACGTTACACTTTTCTTTTAATAAATTAATCTTTATTAATTTTTAGAAGCAAGAGTTGTTGAGTATGTTGCGTTGGGGAAGTATGAGAGGGGGCATAGTACGACAGTGAGAGAGTGACAGGAAAAGGTGTCCATGGGCTGATGGAGTGTGTTGGACGGAAGCTGGTGGATTCTCCAGAATATTAAAAAGGAGGAAAATATTATAATGTGGGTGTCGGCTCTCTTCACTCCAGGGACGACAGATATGCACTACTGACGAGCTCAAACGAGGACGAAACTCGAGTATAGTGCTTCCATATTGCCGTGGATAGGCCTTAGGTTCATACCAGAATGCGATCTGCGTTGCCAGTAGTGGGTTGTGCTCAATATTTAAATTTCAAATCCCGAAATAACCACATAATCAATAAAAATAAAAAAAAATACAAACGTAATACTAGTTTAGCTTACAGGGGTTTTAAGTAGTTTGGTCGAACAGAGACAACCGAGAAAAATGGTCAGGTTAGTGAAGTGCCAAATAGGCTACGGTCTTCCGGCCTAGTACCTCGTGAAACAGCAAACTCAGCAGGTCAACATTTTGATATCTAAAGCTCAAATGTGGGAAAGCCAATATTGAATATATCATCAGTGGTTGCATTGCACCACAAATGTTTAATATAAAGGCCGGCTGAGGTATATATAGGTCGGCAGACTCATAAACTGGATTGTTGTGTTACCACCAACGCCGTCATTGCCACGCTCACCACGATAAGCAACCAACCAACAAATAACCTAATAACAATATTCTGCAAATTCATAGGACTAAACTTATCTGCTAGAGAGCAGCAACGAAACATTTGATGTGTTTTTAAATAACGGCCCAGAGTTGCCAGTAGAAGTTTATAGGGTCTGTGAGAACCCAGTTCAACAAACTTATGTGCTTAACACTAAAGAGGAAGAAAAGACATTAGTTATATACCAGGCTCTAGTCACAGCGCCATCCTCAAAGACAAATCGTAGTGGACAACCCTGATCAGCATCACGAGAAGCAAAGCAGCGGCTAGTACAGACGATCTTGGGACGAGGAGAGCAGCAGCTAAGTGCCTAGCAAGCCAATTCCTATGCCAACAGACCTACATCGGACCCACAAGCATGTTGGCTCGGAATAATAATAAGAAAAACAAAATCAAGATTATATAAAATAAATCACATGTGTGCAGTTTGAAATTTATAACTAACGGCTCTGTTATAAGTTTACTTAAGTTCTGTCGAGTGACAGAGCGAAAGATTGTACTGTATCTATATAGTCTAGTCTATCTCCTTGTTGTTAAACAGTGCAAGACTTGGGGGGGGGGGGCTTCTTTACTTCCCAGGCACATGAAGTGGGATAAATAGGTGTGCAATCTGTATTTAAAGTATTGCTGTCAACCTTACCTTCCTGGTCACTGTTAGAATACTTGATCATTCCTTGGGCCGATAATTCCATACGGCCTAGATTCACGAGCCTTTTGATCTTGTCTTTGGCAGTGAATAGTTTTTCTATTTTTGAAGTCTAATTGTCGCTACTTTGAATGTGAAATCTATCAAATAGCTAACGCTACGCTATATTCTGTCATTGTCCAGGTTTGGCATTGGTAACATAGAGTTGGTAGGAAGATTGTGTTATAAAGTGCTTTCTTAGTAGCTATTGATACATGTTTGTTCTTTAGTATTGGTGCCATTTGTACAATGATTTGGTTTGCCTTATTGTATCTATTATCACTCTCGTCTTCTGATTTGCCATTTGATGATATTATACTTCCTAAGTACTTGAAACTCTTTCTTGTTTCAATGGATGTTCGTTTAGGTAAATTGTTGTTGTTTCTTCTTCTTTAGTTATAGAAATTACCTCTGTTTTACTTGTGCTAATTTTCATGTTATGTTCCCTACACATTTCGTTTAGACTATTTATGTGGTCTTGTAATTCAGCTTCTGATTTTGCTATTAGTACTTGGTCGTCCGCAAACAGGAGTTCTCTAATGGTGTAATTTGCAGATGGTTCTTCTTCTGTGTTCTCGTCATGTGGTGTTCTTGCGGTCTCTGTTTGGCTGGGTTCTTTACATATATTGTCTATATATATGTGATATATTTTTCACAAACCGTCAACGTAGCTGTGAATATTCCCCGCAAAAAATAAAATAAAAAATTCAAGATCCACCGCAAAAGTCTTGGTTTGTTCCCCGCTTCTAAGACCCTAAATGTACAACGATTCATTGTCGTCGATTCAACCAAAAAACGTAGACGGGAAAAGCTAGGATAAAAACCAGCAACGACCATGGTCTCATTCTACTATCACCAACACGTAGTCACTAACTAGAAGAAGGCCGACCTCGAATGCAGGAGTTGGTGACCTCAAATCTTTAATAATTCCAGATTGCCAATAAAGTCTAGAGAGAAAAGGACCAACACACCAGCAGCTAGTGTATTTGGAAATCCAACCAATTCTAGGAACTAACATCTTGGTGTTGACATGTGGTGATATGAGGCAGACGAAAAGAATGAAGGTAAAAACAATAATGTTTTAGATTAGTTTAGTCTGTGGGCCTGTTTCCCGAGAATATTTGGTAAATCAATGTTTTGTAAACCACGTGATTAATCCTTAAGAAATTAATTTAGTAGAGATTAACTATTATATTCAGTTATCATAGTCATGGGTAAACTGTACATTAGGATAAACCGCAGTGAGTTTCTGTTTCTCCCAGTCAAACAACGTATTTAATGTGTAAGCATTAGACCTAAGTTGTACATTTTATTTCTTAAGTAGTTAAACTCAACCAGCAGTGATTTAGATGTTGGTGAGTAACTTAAGATTTAGGAAGCTAAGAATACTTAGTGCAGTGGTAAGAAAACTATTTTTAATGTGCAAACTCTGGTAAGACAAATTAGTGTAATGTGTAATAGTCAAGTAGATTTTTTTTACATGAGCACATGAGAAGGCAAGTAGATTTCTATATGTATCATAATTTTGTGTGGTGAGTGAAAGTACCCCTGTGGTGAGTCAGATGTATTTTCATTGTCGTTAACATGTGGATTTATCATTTGTGAGACCTGTCCTCAAATTGCCCGAAATGACAACCCATTTACAAGTTGACTCTGTTATCAGTGCAACACATGAGCACAAAGTGTTCATGTTCCCATTAATATCCCCTCCAACTCTTATACACACAGTTCTACTTTTCACCTTCTCGCTTCCGCTTGTGAAAAGCTATATTCAATGTTACATTAAGGTTTTTTAAGAAGTTATTGTGTCCCCTGAATTAAAGTTGTTGTTCTTTGAAATGAATAGTGTGTGCATCTCTTATGTGTTTGTTTTCCTGTTTGTTTGCGTGTTTTCTATTAAACTACAGTGTACTTAACTCTGTAACATGTGTATGCATTAGTGTACTAAATGTGTGTGTTCCTTCGAGCGCCGTAAATCGGTTTATTGTGGTTACAAACGTTTGTTATTCTTATTTGTGACCACAACTCCGCTTTCTGAAGCTCAAAGTACATTCCCTATTATCTATTAAAGTATGGCAGTAACACACATAAAAACTCGACAACCCATTGGCTACACAGATGACACAGACAAGTCAAAATAATACGTTTCCAGCGGTGGAAAATTTTTTCACTATCTTTCTCTCTCGCTCTCTTTCTTTCAACGTTTACTAACTTTCACATTCTCTCCTCGTATTTATTCCTCTTGCATACATCTTTCACTCACTTTCATACTCCTCTTTTGCTCAACCATTCACTCGTCATTAAAATATGTTTCATAGCATCAAATACATGAACATTACATATTTACAATAAACGATTGGCTGAATTATAACAATATTCACGCCAAATGACTGCGTGTTTTGTTTGCACGTGTCATGTCTATACACAATATACAAAGTTATGAGGATGGTTTGTTACCGATCCTGTAATAGTAACTCACATGATTTGGTGTGCTGACCTAAATTACCCTCAAGGGAAATAATCTAATAAATACTTTCATTAAAGAGAATTGGGTTAACTACCTTAAAGTGTTATTTGTAAAAAAGATGATGTTAATTCCTAAATGGTTGGGTTAGTTTGGAAATGATATTTTAGATAAATGAATTTATCAATGATTATGATTATGCGGTAATAAACTAATGTAATATCTAACAATCGTATTTCTATCATTGGTGTTATATTAAATGGTTTATTAACTAAATGATGGTGATTTCTAACTACCAAATGACAAAAATATAGTTATATATGCATTTGAACAATTTGCAATTCGATTATTAATAGAAAATTGAAGTTATGGGTACTGTTAATAAAATAATAATATACATATATCACAGTTACATTTCTATATCTAATTACACTAAATCGAAGTCCTCCTTTGCGTGGTGAAGATGGAGCAATGTTCTTTGTAGACTATTATAACATAGTTCATTTCGGCAAAGACTTCTATGCTCTCCTTCATGGATATTGTACAAATATAGTTCCCTACTAACTTATGTAGGTTCATAGCTACCACTTCAATGTTTTTCTAGCTTATGTGTGTGTCAGCGCATGTTACTTCTGCGTCTGTTTGTTACACTTCTCATAGCACTGTTACTTTCACACAGGTTACATGTTTGGCGATGATAACCCACTTACAATGTATATTAATCACCACATACGACACTGAGTTACCTAATATTACAGTGTCACTGTTTCTGGTGATGTGTGGTCGATCCCTTCCTGGAAATCAGGTATTTCAGTGGATGATGGTCGACTCAAAATGTCTGCAACAGTGTTCAATCTTCCCTTTAAGTGCTGGATGGTAAACGTGTAATTTTGGAGAATCAAAGCCCACCTGTAAATTCTGTTATTGCTAGGAAGTCCAGACTGCATCACAGACAACGGAGAGTTATCGGATTCGATCACAAACTGTGCTCCTGCCAAAAATCTATGAAATTTCTTAACACAATAGATCAAACTGAGGCCCTCCAATTCTGATGCTGAGTATTTTGATTCAGCAGGGCTAATCTTGCGACTTACGTACATTACTGGGTGGAACTTCCCTTCGTAGAACTGTCCTAGTATCCCAGATATGGAGATGGCACTCGCATCTGTGCGTAAAAAATAAGTAAGTTTTGGATTAGGCATACGAAGGATAGGTGGAACGCTGAAAAGATGTTTCAGTTTTGATAACGCACTAATTAATCTTGCATCTTGTACAGATAACTTAGCCGAAACTTTTAAGATGTTAGAAAAAACACTGGTGATTTCCGCCAGATTTGGAATAAATTTACTATAGTAGTTTACCAGACCCAGTAAACTTCGGACCTGTTTCTTGGTCGTTGGCATTGTCAAATTCAGAATCTTGGTGACGATTCTGTCATCAGTTTTTAATTGGCCCCTGCAGATGGTATGACCCAGGAAGTCAATTTGTTCCATGCCCAACTCTACTTTGGTCGGCTTCGCTGTGAGCCCAAATACTCGCAACCTGTCGAAGACTTGTCGCAGTTTCAGTAGGTGTGTTGTCCAGTCTTCCATATGGATGCATATGTCGTCTATATATGTAGCAATATTAGTCATCCCATGGAGGAGATCCCTAGTTAGATGGACGAAAGTTGCTGGAGCGTTACGAAGGCCGAAAGGAAGAAAGCGCCACTCATATAGACCTAAAGGAGTGGAGAAAGCTGTCAGATGAATTGAATTTACTTCCATCGGGACTTGCCAATAACCTTTCGTGAGGTCAATCTTGCTAAATATGCGAGATGTAGACATGTCCAAGATCAAATCCTCGCATGATGGAATTGGTTCAGCGTCAATTTTGGTTATTTTGTTTAAGCGGCGATAATCGACGCGGCGTCGAATAGTAGAGTCTTTTTTGGCGACAAGGACAATAGGGAAAGAATACTCTGACTGAGATTTCTGAATAATTGCGCTCGACTCAAGAGATAGAATTTCTTTGTCGAGGTTCGACCTATAGTTTAAAGGGATAGAATAAGGTCGACACTTGATTGGTATGTTGTCAGTCAGAATGATAGAATGTTCTATTCTATCTGTCTTTCCTGGGATGTCGGAGAAAATGTCTCTGTATTCTGTCACTAGCTCTATGATTTGTCATCGTTGGTCGTCTGTCAGTTTCGTTTCTATTTTTATGCTGTCAATGGTCGCAGTCGTGTCTACAGTAGGGACTGGTAATTCCATCTCGTCTTCGTCTGTCTCGTTCAATACTGTTGTGGTGCTAGCTGTGTGTGCTGTTACCTGGCTAAGTGTGTTTGCGTTGTCGCTGTCGTGTGTCGCCCTATCTAGTGAAGTTATGTTGTGTACGTCTGTCGTCTCATTACTTGGTGTTGGTGCAATTTGTTCGTCTGTCTGTTGTTCTTGTCGTGAAAAGTGTGGTTTCAGCATGTTGATATGAAATATCTTTAAGTGTCCTTTTATCGATATTTCATAATCCACATCTGATATTTTACGTTTAACGTTGAAAGGCCCTTGCCAAGATGTTAGTAACAAATTATGTTTATCAGGTAGTAGAATCAAAACCTTCTGGTTTGGTTCAAGGTGAATTGTTTTAGCACCCTTATTTGTATAGTCGTAGTTTCCATTGCTCGACACCTGCTTTAGGGGTCCAGCAATATCGACCGCTATACTCTCATGTGGTCTAGATGCTAATACTGACCGTTGAACTTCGGCCCTCACATGCTTTCCCTTTCGTACAAGATGTTGACAAACAGTACAATATCGACAGAAAACTTTTATGTCCGAACAGAATTTAGGCCAGTAAAATTGTGACAGAACTCTGGCTAGCGTTTTATCATAGGCCAAATGTCCAGCAAACGGTGACTCATGTGAGATTTTTAACACATTTTGTCGGTATGTTGCAGGTAACACCGTCTGCTGAATTTCATGGTTATTATATGTGTAATAACGCATGAGAATTCCGTTAAATTTTCTAAAGTACCAAGAAGCATTTTTAGACACTTTCGTTCGTTCACCCAACAATTTAAAATAAGGTGCGATTGTTTGGTCGGTGCTTTGGGCCTCGATAAATTTCTGTCGAGTAGTGTTGGTATCTGCACCACTTGGTGTTAATAGCTGTAGCATTTCATTTTGTAAGTCAGTATAGTTTGTTTCTGTATCTGACCTTGTTTCAGCGTTAGCCATATGTGTATGTTTCCAGGCTCTTATGTCGTCGTCTGTACATTCTTTCAATGAATCTAGGCATCCTAAAATGAGATCCGTGCATGGATCTTGCAGGATTGCGCAAGTAAATGTGCCGGTAAGGAACGGGGTATTGATATGAGCTTTTGCCAGTGGATATTTCTCAATGGTTCCAGAGAAAGTACGGCATTTGACAAATTCACCCGTATAATCTTCTGGTCTAGCAAGTTCTCTCCTTAAACCAAGTAGAGTGCTTCCGCTATCAATTAAACATTGGCATGGTTGATCATTGACCAGTGCATCTTAGAACTTAAGTTTACCTCTGGAGGCACTTGCTGCGTTAGTATCTTCATTTGAACATGGTATTACGTGCCCACATTTCAATTTACCATCCGCATGAAACTGATGGCATACGTTACATTTCTTAAAGTCTAAAATATCTGTTACTAATGCTACACTCTGACATTCACTCGTTGGCAACACATTCACAAGTTCTGGATCAATGTCACTCTCATCGTCTGATGATGTATCGATGAGTGCTGCATTATTTGCCTTCATCCTTTGTCTACCAATACATTTATTACTATAGTGGCCATAACTGTAACAAAAGTAACATTTAACAGCACGTTTAAATTATGATCGTCTGCTTTCTTGCTTCTTTAACACTGCTTCTAAGTGTGACGGATATGCGGGGTTCTTATCACACATCGAGTAAGTAGGATGAAAAAGACTACAATAGTTACATCGAGGTGGTTTCTGATATGGTTTGTCCTTCTTACGGTAATCTTCTGGTTGTAAGATCTATCAGGAACTTTGTTTGCAAAAGCAGTATTTCTGTGTCATGTGATGTAGATTTAAATATGTCCCGATTAGATGAAAAATATGCTGACCCCCGTTTTTCTAATTGCTGAATGGTCTCAATATCTGACTGTTGTAAAGACTTCGCAAAAGGGGTAGGAACGGTAGATATCACCTTGTCCATTACCATAAGATCTTCTAATTTTTCATAGTTGTTACCTACTTTAGCCGCTCTAGTCCACTTTTTAAATGTGCTCTGCACGTTAGAGATGTAGTCTAAGAAGGTTTCAGTTGCTTTTGGCTTAATTTGGGAGAATTGAATTTGGTACCCAGTAGCGTCTAAAAGAAAGTGTTGCATTATCCTATCGTGTATGTACTGATAATTGTTCCTTAGCTCTGTAGGTATGGATTCTATTACTTTTAACGGCTCCCCACTGAGGTTCCTCATGTAGATCATTGCCCAGTCATCCAAAGGTATTTTCTGTGTCTTTAGTTGGAATTCTATGTTCTCAGTCCATGCGCTAATTGAATCCCCTACACTGTATGGTTTGATAAGGCCTTTATACTTACTAAATTTGTTCTGTTCTTCTTGGCTCTTTTGTTTGCTAGAGGCTATTTGTATGTTAGAATCTACCTCCATTTCCTTCATCTTTAGTTTAGTCTCTGAATCTACTTGTATCTGCTTTTGTTTGGTGGCTTCATCTGCTTGTTTGTTGGCATGATCTAAGTCTAATTGTTTCTGTTTGATAACTTTATCTAACTCTAATTGTTTCTGTTTGGTAGCTTCCTCGACCTCTTTCATTTCTTTTTGATGCTGCCTTTCTAATGCTCTTTCATCCCTGTCAAGAGCAGCTTTTCTTTCTGTTTCTTCTCTATGTCGAGCTATTTCTTCTTTATATTTTTGATCCGCCCACTTCTCTAACTTCTCTCCAGTGTGGCCCATGTCTTTACCTGCCTGGATGCACTCGCCTAGTGACGCCATTTTATGGTGTAATGTTAGTTCAATATGGTATCACAATAATATTCACACAATAGTTTGTAATAATGTGTTAGTAAATATACATCTTTACTGAAGAAGAAGATGCATGATTAATTTAGAGCATACCAAAATATTCTGAAAATATACTCATCTAATTCTTTGGAAAATACGGTTCTTGGGATGTTCCACCGCTGTCTTCCACACTTACAAAATGATTTGACTTGATAACACAATGGATGCTTCTGTTTAGTAGAGCATCAAAAATTAGACACACGCTTATGTTGTAAATACAAACTTATCTTTCATGCGAATGATGAATGGAAAAATGTGATAGATAATGATAAATGGTGTTAATGAATGATATGATCGTCTGAATGATTGTTAGATGATATGTGAGATGATTCGTCGTATGACAGTCGATGTCGTCTTGTCTTCACTTTCTGACTATGGTGTAACTTCGTTCTAGGCTTCAGTTTAGTCTCTAATCTATTTACTGACTCCGTATAATGGTGACATTGATGGCTGTATCACACACAATGAAATGTACACGATGGTTAAGTTGGTAATATTCACTGATGATTGTATACATTTTCATTGATTTTTTTTTATAATAACACACTTTCAAAATTAATTTTCGTACAATTTCACACTTTATCGATTTAATTTGGCTTCATTGTGGTTCACCGCTCCACAAATGGTATGAATCGTATAATTCACCAAAGAAAATTATTTCTGCCATGTATGGAAAACAAATTTACATTACTTTGAAATATTTAACACAGCAATGATGTTGAATCGTGCAATGGGCTGATGCTGGTTCAGAACTTTCTGATACCACTCGATAGCTGGCGTTGGTTCAGTGGTTTATAACACCACTTGCCTGCTGGCGTTGACTGTTGGTTGATTATAACACCAATTGCCTGCTATGACTGCTCTGCTGGCGTTGGTTCAGTGGTTTCTGACACCAATTAGGGTCCTGCCTGTCAGCGACTTGTTCGCTACAGAGTTCTCAGGACTCCCCTACTTTTGCACCGCACGAAATAACAACTCGTGACATTTGCAAAAGGAATGCAATTTATTTAGAGCTGACACTTGAATGGCTCTGCGAGGGTTATACTTCATCATCATTATACAACATGAATGCAATGAAGTGGTGAGAAATGATGCTAGTAATCACAATCTAAATTTACAGCCTAATATTTGCATATTGCCTAGAAACTATAGCATTTGTCAAGAATACGTCTGCTCTCTACCGTCTCCAGTCGGGTCTGATCACACGCCACACATTGCGTGGACAAGCACGGACACTGTCCCCTCCGTGCAGTAGCTAGTCTTGCGTGCATGGTGTCCCAAGCACGCTGGCTTGTGAGCTAGAGTAACCGGGCACTTCACGGTTATTCGTAAGGCCAAGCTTCCCAATGGCTTGGGGAAAGCCCTCGCTCAGTTGTACGCATTGGCCCCTGGTCTGACACAAATGTGTCTCCTTGTGAGGCTATTTATAGTGCTGGTGTCTCTCCTGTCTGGTGTCTCCCTACTAGACTTGTATTAACTCTTCTCACCTCTCTAAGGCCTTATTGGAGATCCTGACACCCCAATTTGTATTACATATCACTCATGTTACAACATATGGGCTAGTGTCCTTATGATTGTAATGATAATGATAATGATGGTGATGATGATGACGATGATGATGATGATGATGATGATGATGATGATGATGATGATGATGATGATGATGATATAATGATAACAATGAGAATGATGAAAATGATTGTAATAACAATGATGATGATGATAATGAGAATCATGATGATGATGATGATGATGATGATGATGATGATGATGATGATGATGATGATGATGATGATGATGATGATGATGATGATGATGATGATGATGATGATGATGATGATGATGATGACGACGACGACGACGATGACGATTGTCAAGAGGCGAGGTTGCTTCCTCTACAATGATACGAGTTCAGGCTCATAATGAAAGCGAGCTCACTCAAGCTCTATGTGGCTTTGGGCATCGGGGGTACATGACAGCAATATTGATGCATTCTGACACAGGACGGGGAAACCATCTGAATTCCACAAAAACGACTCAACGCATATACTGATGGAATAAACTGAAATGTATTTCTTACAGCTGGTCGTCGACTACGGTAATGAGTGGGGATTGATGCTGACTTCAGTCATTCTCTTTCTCCACACTCCCGCACGTTAACCATAAATCTCTCCACAGACCAGTAAAAAGTGTTGGGAAAAAGGCCAGCCGCCTATTGTATCATGCACACCCAAATATACTACTCCTACCTTCCACGGGAGCTCACCATACACCAGCTAGCGCTGTTTTGGTGACTTATGAACTTCGGTCACAGTTTGACCCCCGAGACTGATATTAAAAGCACACCGATCACCTTGTCCGCTGGCACACACACTAAAGCTTCAGCCTTTTTGGCGTTAGGTGACGTCCTATCATGAGTCAAATTGCTTTTCATGTTGGTGTCACAATTTCACTTTGTGACACCCTTTTCTTCTTCTTGGATGCGCTAACTCTCCTTGCCTGCATCCTATCATTTGATCATGACAGCTTTTCCCCCTCTACAATGAAATGATCGTTAGCCTTTTTTTTATTGACATGCAGGCAAAGAGTCCCCGACGTAAATAAATCCTATTGTGATAGACAACGCATTCCCGTCCTTGGAACAGTTTTGCAAAGTGAAAACCCAAATTTGATCGTGGGGTATTTAAACCGGAAATAAAAAATCCCGAAAACCCCCCACCTCTAATTCTATAAATGTCCCCGGATGTTATCGCGTAAATGCCCGATACTTGTAACTAACTAAAGGGTCAAAAACCGCCAGTTCATTATTAAGATCTGTTATCGCGTATATATGTTTACAAACCCTTAAAAACTAAACGGTCCTATATCCCAGTGCGCGTTAAATAAAAACACCCTCAGTGTGCATACCCAAAGATCACATGATCCGTAGTCGCAAATTTTGTCCCCGACGTGAATACATTTTATCCCCCAACTGCAAGCGACCTGGCCCCCCCTCATTTCTTTTCGCTATAGCATGTCAATAGGGAAAACTATTTCAATATCACTGTGTTATATAGCTATAGTGTGTTGTTCATTTGTTATATGTATCTATGTATCCTATTGTGTTTGTTTACTATATGTTTATGTCTATTAATTTCTTTTTATTCCTTTTTCTTTTCACCCTCGTGAAAAGATATGTGTGATGATCAATAGTTAACACAGCACATACTATGCATTACGACTACAAAACATCAAGTCTGGAAAAAAAAAAAAAAAAAAAAAAATTAAAAAAATTAAAAAAAAAAAATTTTTTAAAAATTTTCCCTTTTTAATTAAATAATTAAAATTTTTTTTTTTAAAAACCAAAATTTTT
>JACEFZ010006616.1:0-51829 GCA_014155875.1 Cepaea nemoralis | reverse complement strand
ACACCGCCTGCGTGTATCATGAGGGAGTGGCTAACCTTCCACGATTCCTCATCTCCCCTGCTCTTGCCTCCGGGCACCGTATCTCCTCCTGGTCCCTCCAGGATTGACCGCTCTCCCTGGCGAGGGATGCGGTTGAGTCTTTGACATATATATATATATATATATATATATATATATATATATATATATATATATATATATATATATATATATATATATATATATATATATATATATATATTGTATTGGTTGTACCCTTTCCTTCCATAAAACCATACTGTTCTTCACTAATTTCCATTTTTATTTTCTTTCTTGTTCTTCTCATTATAATTCTGAGTAGAAGCTTTGTGGCATGGTTTATGATGTTAATTGTACGAAAATCTTCACATTCAATTGCTCCTGGTCTCTTTGGTATTGCTATAAATACAGATTTTAGCATATCGCTCGGTAAATATCCACTGTTGTAAATATCATTCAGCATTTTGGTTAATATATCTACCCCAAATTCTCCCAATACTTCTAATTCTTCTACTGTGATTTCATCTGGCCCAGCTGTTTTTCCTTTCTTCATATGTTTCAAAGCGTCAGCGACTTCTTCTTTTAGAATAGGTGGGCCTTCTAAGTTACTTTCTTCTGTTAATTCTTCCCTTTCTCCATTATATAATTCTCTTATATACTCATTCCACCTCTTCATTATAGCACCTTCCTCCAATAATATCTTTCCTGTTTTTGATTTTAAACACCCTGTATTTATTCTTATTTTTCTTCCTGTGAGCTCACTGATTTGTCTGTGCATACTTTTTTTTAAATCTTCAAAGGAATTTAATTAATTTTTTTGCATTGCTCTTTTAACCAACTTTCTTTTACCTACACACATTTATCTCTTATTTCTTTATTTATCTTAGCATACTCTTGTTTGTCATTTTTATTCTGTTTCCTTTTGTCCATCAGCATTAAGATTTCTTCATTCATCCATTTTTTCTTAGGTTTTTGGCTTCTCTCCGGTAATATTTCTTTGCTAGTTTGATGAATGGAGTCCCTTAACATTTCCCATTGTTCATTTATACTCTGTATTTTAGCTATTGCATTGTACCTATTTTTCACAGTCACACTATATTGTTCTTGAATTTCTTTATCTACTCTCAGAACCTCTTTATTAAGTCTCAAGTTCTTAACCATTTTCCCCCTCTCTTTAATCTTATTTTTATGTGTCCACATAGTGGCACCATAAACGCCTACTTTTTAATAAAGCTAAACTAATTCACAAAATCCTATTTCAAAATGCTCCAAGCTAAATTTGGTCATTGTCCAAATTTAACGCAAGACATAGCGAACGGCTAAATATACTTCATGTCCCTAAACCTAGGATAGACTTATATAAAACAAGCTTAGCATACTCTGCCACTCAGTTGTGGAACAATCTTCCACAAGAAATCAAAGACATCACCAATCATTACACATACAGCCGCAACCTGTTTGAACACTACCTCAGTACAGACTACATGCCCCCCCCCCCCTTTCCTAAAAATAATAATGGTAAATTATCTCAATCGACAACTAGTTAATAAACATTCCCATATATGTGGCACGTTACACCTTCCTAAGGTATTTATTATGCCCATGGTAAACATTGCCTCAGTGAGTCATGTATTAGTGATTATTTTTCATGCGGATTAATGCTTATTGTTCTTTTGTTGTCTAAGATTAGCTTCATAAGTGAGCTGAATGAAATAATGTATGAGAGGAATGAGAGAAGAAGGGCAGAATGTCAGACGGGCCTGCGTGCCTAATTCTTAACCCTTTGAAAATAAAGATTGTTCATTCCTTTCAAGTCCAGACTGGCAACGAATGTGCGCAGCTATTGCAAGGATTCTCCAATTTCATCGCCCTTATCCGTAAAGCCTATACGTATTATTCACTACCGATGATCATAGTGGGGGAGTCGTATACAGCATTTTACGCCCCGTTACCTGATCATAAATAGAGTTATGTTGAAGTGTTTCCTCAAGTTTGTTATTTCAGGTGTGTTTCCTCAAGCCTTTGAATGTCTTCAGTCTACCTTAAAGGTAGCAGTTTGGTGGTTCACTTCGCCTGGTCATTATCTTCTAGACCTGTCTAACACCAGAGACCATTCCAGTAGCTGGTTTACCACTAGAAGATCTTTTGGGTCAGCGGAAAACGCAACCCCATTTCCACTGCATGGAGGAGATATAATTGAGGAAAGAGTTGGGGGAAGGGGTGGGTTAACTTTACCACTTCATGGTTGTGACACAAGAGAGGAGGAACTATAGTATGTCCACATTTGTTTGCCTTCATTCACGATCAATTATTTTGAAAATTCTCTGTTGCATCGTTATGAAATTTTTCCAGCCGTCTAATATTTACCACCACCCAAGGAATATGTCTTTGATAGGTCCAAAAACAACTTAAATCATTGAAAGCGGCGACATTCCTTTGATGTTTTGCTTAACAACTAGTGATTTCTCGCTAAAAAAGTTATGTTTACGGTAATGGGGACCTGCAAATTCAGATGACAAACAAAGGCGTATCCGGATTCGTATGGGAGTGGGTGCAATGAAAGAAGTAGCTTACAATCGACAGGGTCGGCTGCATTGCACCGGGTTTTTATCCCATATGGCTCAGTTTCTTTCCGCATTGCGGAAAGCGTCGCACAAAGCACGAACTCCGTAGCTCCAGCGACGACTCTCGGGAGTGTCCGAAAATAAAATGCACTCTTGAAATGAAGGACGCGGCCCGGAATCGAACATACAACATTCGGAGCCCGAGTCAGATGGCTTGACCACTTCACCACGGAGAATCCCGAGAGGGGTGCAATGTGTAATATTAGTAAAGACAGAGAATTTACAGAGATTGCTCTCGGTTGCATAAAATTCAATCCATCCTTTCTCCAATAGTCCTCTTCCTCTTTCAACACATGGTCCTGACGTTTTTTTCAGTAACTTTTATCAATATTTAATAGCGCGGACAGACAGACAGACAGACAGACAGAAAGGTAGGTAGGTAGGTAGGTAGGTAGGTAGGTAGGCAGAAAGGTAGGTGGGTGGGTGGGTGGGATGGCTAGCTGGCTGGCTGGCTGACTGGGTGGATGGGTGGGTGGGTCGGTCGGTCGGTCGATCGGTCGGTCGGCCGGCCGGCAGGCAAGCAGGCAGGTAGATAGGTAGATAGATAGATAGATAGATGGATAGATGGATAGATAGATAGATAGATAGATAGATAGATAGATAGATAGATAGATAGATAGATAGATAGATAGATAGATAGATAGATAGATAGATAGATAGATAGATAGATAGATAGATAGATAGATAGAGCGAACGAACGAACAAACTTTATTTTCAAAGGGTTAAGAATTGGGCACGCAGGCCCGTCTAACACTCTGCCCTTCTATCACTCTCTTTCATACATTATTTCATTCACACATCATTCAAGGCTAACAGAGAACAGCAACAATATAAAAGATATGCATTATAAAGGCATGGGCAAAATGCGAACATCAAAACTACACGACACAGTAAAATTAGATAATGGTCTGACACTTGTTATTAGCCATGTGGAATATACTGGCCTATCAAAAGAGGACTGGCTGTTATACTAGGGTTTTGTTATTATTATTATTATCTCTATTATTAAGGGGGAAGGTAATCCGTACTGAGATAGTGTTCGAGTAATTTGCGATTATATGAATAGGGATTGGTGATGTCTTTGATTTCTTGTGGAAGATTGTTCCACAGCTGAGCTGCAGAGTACGTTAAGCTTGTTTTGTTGGTAGATAGATAGATAGATAGATAGATAGATAGATAGATATCGGTCGGTTGGTCGGTCGGTTGGTCGGCCGGCCGGCCGGCCGACAGGCAGGCAGGCAGGCAGGCAGATAGATAGATAGATAGATATATAGATAGATAGATAGATAGATAGATAGATAGATAGATAGATAGACAGACAGACAGATAGGCGGGCGGGCGGGAGGGCGGGCGGGCGGACGGACGGGCGGACGGACGGACAGACAGACAGACAGACAGACAGACAGACAGACAGATAGATAGATAGATAGATAGATAGATAGATAGATAGATAGATAGATAGATAGAAGCCGCCAGAAGCCGGGCCTTGTCAGCTAGTTTATTTATATAATCACGTTTCATGAAAGAACCCCCATTTGGAGACACCTCTGAATCTTCGCGCTGTTTATTTCAAAACGGAAATCACGTGAAAATTTCAAAAAATGCCGGGACGTCTCTTGGTGAAGCTATAATACTGTTAAAATCATGGACGTAATCTCTAAGTCGTAATTAATATACCTCATATAAACTAACTTTGAAATCTGCTGTAAAATCTCCAGAACAAAAAATGTTTTGTTGGGTGGACATAATGATAAGAGGTTATATACTAAATCTCATCATTTTCCCTCAGTTGGTTACTGAGATATTGAATTTTATATTGAGGCAAAAAAAAACAACACACACACTATAACTGTATAATTTCACAGTGGAGACACAACAGAGGGGGAACTAACTCTACCACTCCAAGGTGGAGATACAAGAAAGGGGGAGCTAACTTTATAACTTAACGGCGGAGATACACTAGAGAAGGAACTAACTCTACTACTTCAAAGTGGAGATACACGAAGGAGGGAACTAACGCTACCTATTTAAGTGGAGATACAACAGAGGAGGAGCTAACTCTATAACTTCCAGGTGGAGATACAAGAAATTGGGAACTAACTCTACCAAATCAAGGTGGAAACATAACATAGGAGGAACTAACTACTTCAAAGTGGAGATACAACAAAGAGAAAACTAACTCTACCACTTCAAGGTGGAGATACAAGAAAGAGGGAACTAACTCTACCACTTCAAGGTGGAGACACAACAGTGTGGAAATACCTCTACCACTTCAAAGCAAAGATACAAGAAAAGTGGAACTAACTTTATAAGTACACGGTAGAGATACACTAGAGGAGGAACTAGCTCTATCACTTCAAGATAGAGAGACAAGAAAAAGGGGGAACTACCTCTACCACTTCAAGATTGGGATACAACAAAGAGAGAACTAACTCTACCACTTCAAGGTTGGGATACAACAAAGAGAGAACTAACTCGACCACTTCAAGGTGTAGTCACAACAGAGGAGAAACTAACTCTACCACTTCAAGATGGAGATACAAGAAAGGGGGAATTAATTCTACCGCTTCAAAGTGGAGATGCAAGAAATGGGGAACTAACTCTACCACTTCAAGGCGGAGACACAACAGAGGAGGAACTAACTCTACCACTTCAAGGCAGAGACACAACAGAGAAGGAACTAACTCCACCACTTCAAGGCGGAGACACAACAGAGAAGGAACTAACTCTACCACTTCAAGGCGGAGACACAACAGAGAAGGAACTAACTCCACCACTTCAAGGCGGAGACACAACAGAGAAGGAACTAACTCCACCACTTCAAGGCGGAGACACAACAGAGAAGGAACTAACTCTACCACTTCAAGGCGGAGACACAACAGAGGAGGAACTAACTCCACCACTTCAAGGCGGAGACACAACAGAGAAGGAACTAACTCTACCACTTCAAGGCGGAGACACAACAGAGGAGGAACTAACTATACCACTTCAAGGCGGAGACACAACAGAGGAGGAACTAACTCCACCACTTCAAGGCGGAGACACAACAGAGGAGGAACTAACTCTACCACTTCAAGGCGGAGACACAACAGAGGAGGAACTAAATCTAGTACTTCATGGTGGAGACACAACAGAGGAGGAATTAATTATGCCTCTACAAGGTGTAAACACTACAGATGGGAATTTACATTTCACGGTAGTCACACAACAAAGATGGAAGTAACTACTATTGCACGGTGGAGACACAGCATACAATCCATTTCTCTTTTTATACAGGGCGTTTTTAAAGCCTCACTGCACTTTATGTGTAGGTTAAATTTTAAAAATGAAGTACATGAACATTATTTAAAAATGTGCTAAAAATTCATTAAATTGGTTACAATAGTCACTGCTATGGTCTAACGTTGTTTTGTGGAAGCAGGAAAGTACCAATGAAGTATTCCTTATAACAGCTGTTGGGGATGTCCACCACAGGCTTCAAAACATGACTGTACACGCCTCTTCATTTTGTCAGATACCTTCTGCAACGTGTCTGTTGTTTATAAGGAAATATTGTTACACATCTGTGAACAACCATTCGTGTGTATCGACCGCCATTTCGAAACACGTGTTCAACCAAAAATTCTTTCTTCCGTTGATAACACCATTCTGTTAGTAGTGCAAAGAATTACTCCAACAGACGACAGCCATTCGCTGCATATTGCTTTACGAGGACCATGGAGCACATTATTTTATTGAAGCCATGTACTTTATTTTTCAAATTTCTTCTACATACAAAGTGTAGTGAGACATTATAAACACCCTATACAAATACATATTCACACATCTGTGACCATGCGCCAACATAGTCTGCTCGACACATAAGACACTCGGCTCCTACGCAAAGATGAGTTCTGTTTAGAGTCATCAGTGCGAAAGCTGATAACAACTCTTGACCCCGGGTGATGATAACAACTCTTGACCCCGGGTGATGATAACAACTCTTGACCCCAGGTGATGATAACAGCTCTTGGCCCCGGGTGATGATAACAACTCTTGACCCCGGGTGATGATAACAACTCTTGACCCCGGGTGATGATAACAACTCTTGACCCCGGGTGATGATAACAACTCTTGACCCCAGGTGATGATAACAGCTCTTGGCCCCGGGTGATGATAACAACTCTTGACCCCCAGGTGATGATAACAACTCTTGACCCCGGGTGATGATAACAACTCTTGACCCCAGGTGATGATAACAGCTCTTGACCCCGGGTGATGATAACAACTCTTGACCCCAGGTGATGATAACAGCTCTTGGCCCCGGGTGATGATAACAACTCTTGACCCCCAGGTGATGATAACAACTCTTGACCCCGGGTGATAATAACAACTCTTGACCCCGGGTGATGATAACAACTCTTGACCCCAGGTGATGATAAAGCTCTTGACCCCAGATGATGATAACAGCTCTTGACCCCGGGTGATGATAACAACTCTTGACCCCAGGTGATGATAACAACTGTTGATCAGTTGATGATAACAACTCTTTCCCCGCAGGTGATGCCCAGGTACTGTGTTAATGTACACGGATGGTTCTGTTGTGCAAGGTGTAACAGTATGAAAAGGAAGAATGTACATCTATCCCTGTCTGCGGCACCAAATCTACACTCATGTAACTGTGGTAAATAATGACATCTACTCCTGCTTTGTGGGCATCAGTTCGACCATATCATGTAACAGCGTGTTAAAGCGATGACATCTATCCTGGTCTTGCGTCACGAAATCTACACTATCATGTTACAGTATACTAACCCCACTTAGTATCTATGTGCAGGGTGTACTTTTAATGGCTGCCGACGTTTTGAAATCAAGTATTTGCACACTGTAGTTTAATTTGTGTATTACGTCATGGTTCAAGCGCCACGTAAAAGTTAGTTAAGAATATCACTGCTACATGCAGATGTTTTAGTAATTTATCTTAGCTACAATGGTGGAGAAAGAGTATATTTGGTGGAGCATGTTTCTTAGCCCGTCTTCTTATGTAACAAACGTATAATATGACCCGTGTCAAAGGTCACAGATCAGCTCAACACTCTCCACAGTTTACAAAGTTTATTTGGACTCGTCTTAACACTTCTCCAATAAGAAAGCATACACGACGCTTGCAGCTTATCACACTATGGGCGTCTGGCCGGCGATGTATAGGTATGTTTAGTTTAGTTTAGTTTAGTTTAGTTTAGTTTAGTTTAGTCGACGGATCAACATCATGGCACCCATAAGTGTTCCGTTCTACTCCTAACTCAAGCCTGTGTCCGGAGAATTTCAGCTCAGTGCACGAACTCCGTAGCACCAGCGAGGATCCTGAAATACTTTGGTTAGATTTTAAACTCAAAATTTTGCTTGGGCAGCGCCGTTAGGCTACTCTTTTTCGATTTCCAACTGCCAAGGGATTGTTTACGTGCGCAACAATACACACGGGCGTCCGATCTCACTACCCAGAGACAAGGGGAAATTTTGTTACTAGAAGTCCACGTGAAAAAAAAAAAAAAACAACCGGCCCTCACAGGGGTTTGAACCCGGGACCTCCAGCACTCGAGGCGGAAACCACTCATCCCCCATATCTATTAGTATAGGGGCTGTCACTTCATATTGTGGCCTCACATCTACTTAAATTTTTTTTTTTTAATTTTTTTTTAGCATATCCTTTACAGGACTTAGCTGTCAACACCAGCATCTTTCAGCTGTATGTTGATCTCTTGGCAAGATTACGCTCAGTAGTTTGCCATTGCTTTCTGAGCGACCGGCTCAGTATCCCGCAAGTCACGAGCGGGGGTCGAACCGCCTCAGCTCTCGCTCCGCTACGAGACTCTGCGTGATAAACGGGATTACAGAGAGAAAGTGTTGTAACCCCACAGCCAGAGAGACCGGCCTACTTGGATTAACAACCTTTAATGTTGGCTCTTGGCGTACACCCACGCCGATGACATACCAGTCTTACTACACATTATACAACAGTCTCTTCAAACAGCTTCATAATAAAATATGTCTAAGTCAACTGCCTATTCTTCCCTTTATCCACTATGCACTGATGTGGTCTAACTGTCTCTATGCAGCTAAACGCCAACTCTACCTCACTCTACATCCCTAACTCTGTATTCTGTCTCTGCATTTCTGTTCCTGCATTGAACGCGACCCTGAAGGAGGCTTGAAAACGACCTTGAAGGAATGTTATACGCGACCACGAACGAGACTTGGACACGACCTTGAACGAATGTTATACGCGACCTTGGACGAGACTTGAACCCGACCTTGAACAAATGTTATGCGCGACCTTGGACAAATCTTGAACCCGACCTTGAACGAATGTTATACGCGACCATGAACAAGATGTGAACACGACCTTGAAAGAACGCCTGAACAAGTCCTCGACGAGAATCCTAAACAGTGCTTGAACGTGTGTTTAAACGATGCTCTGAATCAGACCTCAATCCGATCTCTGAGTTGAGTTGAGTTGAGCTGAGAAACGACATCATTGCACTCAGGACATTCCCACACGCACTCCGTCCCCTCGTTCAACAGCCAGCGAAGAGGCATACTACTAATCGTTCTCACCGCTATCTGATTGAAAGTTGTCCTGGTGTTAGCTCTCAGTTTTGGTCAGAGATGGCTTGTCACAGGTCACTAGGAAGGAGGACAATGCAGACATGATACAGGTAGAGGATATTAGACATGTGCTGACGAGAGCTAAAGACACAGCGCAAAACCCGGCTGGGGTTAGGTACACACATATGAGGAACATAAATGATGGGGACTTGGAGGAGATAGCTTTATTTAAACCTAAGCATGAACACGGCTGAAATACCAAAGGATTGGTTGCACAGCTATCTGGTCCCACTCCCAAATCTAGGCAAGGATAATTCAAGTCTTAATGGATACATAATCATAACCCTGCAAAATACCTTTGGCAAAGTCCTCGAAAAGATAGTAGCATGCAGGCTCCAGCGACATGTGGAAAGTCGTAATCTGCTTCCCAAAGGGCCCAGGCGGGCCAATGCGGCAATTTTTGCATTTGATGTCTACGAGGGCTACCAGAATAAACAGGAGACAGTGGCGGTAGCTCATGACCTGAAGGATGCGTATGACAGGGTTAGGTACGATAGGTTGATATACACTCTGTTGGACATGGAGGTCTTCCCTTGGCTTGTCAAATGGGATGCGGCAGTCCTTCATCAGCGCAAAATTGCTCTGCGCATGGGTTCCTGGACTTCTGACCCTGTACTATTACACGTGGGCTGCCACAGGGATCTACCATATCCCGAATGAACAAAATGACTACACCTTCAAAGTCGCCATTATTGAGACACCAGGTATTGGTAAAATCTTGACATTTGCAGATGATGTGCTGGTGTACAGACAGGGAAAGTTTGGCTGCAGACTTAAGGTGGCAGTAAACAGAGTGGCGGAGTGGTGCAGGGGTGCAGAGGCCGTTATAAACCCAGACAAGGCATCGATAGTGTGGTACTCCCTGGATAACTGGATTGTGAAGGCATATGTTCCATGCATTATATTGAATGGATGTCCTCTTAGTAGAGAGAGAGAGAGAGAGAGAGAGAGAGAGAGAGAGAGAGAGAGAGAGAGAGAGAGAGAGAGAGAGAGAGAGAGAGAGAGAGAGAGAGAGAGAGTAATTTGAAATACTTGGGTATCACCTTTGACAGGTTTATGACTTTTATGGATCAAATGGAGCCTTTGTCGGTGAAGGCTGGTAAGGGACTCAATGCATTGAGGGCAATGGCAGCAACCGGGGTAAAGCAGAGGATGATTTACAGGCTCTTTCAGCAGTTAATAATTTCTGTCACTGAGTATGGGCTGGAGCTGCTGACAGAATGCGGCCATGCGGGCGATCCTGGGATGCACAAAGGACACATGAATTATATGCATGAGACATATCCTGGCGCTACCAACAATGGCGGACAGGCATATGGTCCTTCAAGCCAAATGTTACCTGAGTGTTGCTGCAGATAGGGATCACCCCATGCATGAAGCCATGGATATGGTCAAGGGTTGTAGACTAAGATGAGGTAGGTCCAGGATGGCACACACATACATATCTATACGTTAGGTGTGTGATCTAGAGATAAAAATGCTTGGGTTAAAGTACTGGAAGACATGTTGGACTGGCACAATGTAATAGTAACACAGGGTCGTGAGTGCAGAGAATGGGCGACGGGCCGCATAGAGTTTCAGGTGCAGCAACTGATCCAGAGTAACACACATCAAGATGACATAGTGATCCACACCGATGGATCAGTGGTGAGAAAAACGTAGTCGTTGGGTTTCATCGCGAGGGCTAATGGACGATTCTTGAAAAAGGAGAGTCTGGCATATGAGACTACGACCTCCAGCAAGAGAATAGAGGTGGAAGCAGTAAAAGCGGCATTCCGTTGGTTAGAGGAGACTACTGCAATACACGTTGTATTCATTGCGAATTTAAAGAGTATGCTTAGTAAGGTTGGGAAAGGAATGTTTCGGGTGGAGTGGCTCACTACGCTTCAGAGGTCACAGATTGTGAGAATTGAATGGATTTTTTACCATGCGGGATTGTGGGGAATGAACCGACTGATAGGCTGGCAGGGAATGCACCTCTTGATGGCAGATTACTATGTAAAAAGGAGAGGTAGTCGGGCGCCTGTGTGACCTGATAGAGAAGGTGGGGGAACAGACTGAGAAACCGTATGTGGAAAGAATGAGATTGCGAGGGATCGGCAGGGGTTCTGGAAGAATCTCAAAACTAAGAGGGAAGACCAGAAGAACTTTCAATCAGATAACGGTGGGAACGATTAGTAAAGTGACTCTTCGCTGGCTGTTGAACAAGGGGACGGAGCGCGTATGGGAATGTCCTGAGTGCAGTGATGTCGGTTCTTAGCTCAACTCAACTCTTTCAGTTTTGGAGTAAACTAGGCAGTGGCGGGGTAGGGGAATTCCCTATCAAAGGAGAAGTAAGGTGCCTCCTACCCTCCGCTAGCCTACGGGCCACCCTTGGGCAAGGTGGAGTACCCGTTTAGCCCCCGATCAGGGTTACGTGAATCCATGTGTGCAGGTGGTGGATGAGGTTGAAAAGCAGCCAACACATAGTTGTAGGTTATGGTCTTCAGCTTCACGACGGTAGGCAGAGGATCTCTTTTTTTTTGGGGGGGGGGGGGGGGGGGGAGAGAATGGCTACGGTCATCGACCAGTATGGTCACTGCTAGGAAGAAAAGCAATGGCAAACTACCTTCTTTACAAATGCCAAGACTATCATGTACTGCAGTCTTATCGATAATCAGAGAAACGGCGTAAATGGGTGCTCCGCAGGAGCAGCCTCGCCCAGTAGGGGTAGTCATGTGCACCAGGTGACCCCAGACCGTCATCATGCGACTGAGTGCAAAAGAATATCAACATTGAAAGTAGGAACTTGGAATGTAAGAACTATGAGTGGGGATGGAAAATTTGATAACATTAAGACTGAAATGAGAAGGTTAAATATTAGAATAACGAAGACACAAACAATAGATTGCACGATTTATTGTCTGGCATATTTCGCCGCATCTCGTCAGGTAAATACTGCAGAAATCACACAACGTAAAGAAAATTAACTAGATAAATCCTTCAAGCTGAAATATACACATGTTCGATCAGTAATGTAAATTGTCTACCACGGTAATTTTAAGCTGACTAACATGTCTTTCTGTTTGCACAAATCTGGCTTGCGTTGATTGATCATTATTGCTTCTGCAAACTTTAACAAGCGAGTATTTTGTGTGTTAAACAACACGCGAAAGGCCGCTTTCGATAATGTGCATACCAACTGAAGACGCGGGGAGCTTCCGGTGAGTCGGCCCCACTAGGCTAGCATCGCCAGTGTGTCGTATCTTGTCGAACCATTGAGGTATGTGTTCTGACACTTTTCATCAGCTGTCTCTCTGTTCAACCGATGCAGAAGGCCTGGCATCTACATGTGAATAGGTAAATACAATTGTTTTTGGCGTACATAGGAACAGGCTCTTTGACTTCAGGTGTGGGAATCGGTGTTGTTCTATACCTAATGACTGGAGTTGCAGCACAGAATGTTCGGCCTACTGCTGTAGTAAGCCGGTCTTGTAGACGTTGCATTACGTCATCCCCTCGAAAGGTTAGCTGGATGAATACCTTGAGTTTAGGGACTGTAGTTACGACTGGTTTTGGTTTGGGCTGTTGGCAGTGGCGCTTTATAAATCCTGTGTATTACCCATTCAGGTTTAAGACATTCTTCAGAGTTTCAAATTCCTCTGTCAGTGTGTCCTGGGTGCATATCTTTCTAGCACGGTCAAACAGGGTCCGCACTAAGCCCCGTTTATACTGGACAGGTGTGAAGCTCTGAAAATTTAGGTATTGGCCAGTCCATGTTCCTTTGCGGTACACCGATATTTGAAGTGTGCCGTCTGCTCTACGTCTCATTAGAGTATCTAGGAACGGCAACGCTTCGTTGTGTTCGTGTTCCATAGATAGAGAGATGTTTTTATGCGTCATGTTCATTATGAAAAACCTTTATGACGATAACAGAGACGAACAGTATGATGTTCAAAATAATAATGAAGGACCATCAATTTTGAAGATGGAGGTTCAGAATGCTCTTAACCATATGAAATCTGGCAAGACCCCCGGTTCAGACAGCGTCACAACAGAAATGATTAATGCTTTAGAAGAATATGGAATAGATAAAGTTACCAGTCTGCTTAATACAATATATGATACTGGAAATATACCTCAGGAGTTATGTAATTCTGTATTTATTGCAATCCCAAAGAAATCAGGGCCTTGGAATGTGATCAACATCGAACAATTAGTATAATGAGTCACATCACGAAGATTTTGCTAAGAATTATCATGCAAAGAGTTAGGAGGAAAATACAACCTGAAATAGGAGAAGAACAATGTAGTTTTGTAAAAGGCAAGGGTACAGTAAATGCTGTGTATATAGTATACTGAGAACCGTAATCGAACGTTCTATAGAAGTAAACAAAGATCTACACCTTTGCTTTATTGACTACACAAAGGCTTTCGATAAAGTGAGACATGTCAACATGATAAGGATGCTTGAGGATCTACAGATTGATGGAAAAGACCTTAGACTTGTAAAAACATATATTGGAAACAACAAGCTGCCATAAGAGTTGATAATGAAGTAAGCCAATATCAGCCTATTAAGAGAGGTGTGAGACAGGGATGTGTAATGTCTCCAGATCTGTTTTCCCTGTACAGTGAAAGTATTTTCAGAAATATTGAAGATATGGAAGGAATCAACATTGGGGGACGATGCATCAATAACATTAGATATGCAGATGATACAGTCTTGATTGCAGACAATGAACAGGACCTGCAAAATTTAGTAGATGCGGTTGTTACACACAGTGAACAACTAGGGTTAGAATTAAATTGTAAAAAGACACAGATTATGGTCGTCACTAGGAAGAACGAAATACCACAATGTAATATACAAGTAAATGGGAATATTCTTCAACAAGTGAATAGGTACAATTATCTCGGAACAGTAATAACATCTGATGGAGATGCCTTGAAGAGATTAGAACAAGAATCGCCATGGCAAAAGTAGCCTTTAGCAAGATGAAAAACATACTGACCAATAAAAAGATGTCAATTGAAACGAGAAAAAGAGTGTTGAGATGCTACATAGAACCTGTACTCTTATATGGATGTGAAGCTTGGACAATGAGCAGTCAGGCTGAAAAACATCTGATGGCTGTAGAAATGTGGTTTCTGAGGAAAATGCAAAGAATACCATGGACAGCCAGAAAGACCAATGAACAAGTTCCTTCAAGAAACAAATGAAGATCGTAAACTGATTAGAGACATTAGACGTAGACAGTCACAATTTTTTGGGCATGTTGTGAGAAGAAATGATCTGGAGAACTTGGTGAAAACTGGTAAGATCGAGGGGAACAGACCAAGGGGAAGACCTAGAAGCAAGTACCTGGATGGCTTGGCCTTGTGGCATGGTCGAGACAGAAACACGGAGGTGATCCACGACTCTGGTGATCGAGTGAGATGGCAAAACATGACCGCCCACGCTTACCGGCATGGCACATGATGGATGGATGGATGGTTCATTATTGAATGGAACGATGTTGCTTGTAGCTCGTCTGTGGTGATAATTAGTATATCGTCCACGTAACGATGGTAAAAGGCCAAGTTGTTGATGTCTGAGGATCTATTTTCTTCTAAATGTGCCATGAAGATGTCCGCTAGAATAGGACCAAGAGGACTCTCCATGGCCACTCCGCCAATTTGGTGGTATGACTTTGTTAGAAAATTGAATAGCATGTTGGCGGTACATAGTAGTAGTATCCTCTCCAGAATAGGTGTTGGTATGCCTAATTTTAGTTGTTTGTCTTCAATGCGTTCCCTTATTACTTTCACTGTCTCCTCTAATGGAACGCTGGTGAATAGAGAGACTATATCCATGGATGCCATGTGGTTATTATTTATGTCCATAGTATCCAATAATTCCACCAGTTGGAATGTATCTCTGAGTATTTTTGGATCGAAGGACTGTCGTACTGGCTTTAAAATTTCGGCTATCCATCTCGCCATTCGTTGTTGTGCGGAGTTAACCATGGACAGGATAGGTCTTAGCGGGATGCCGGGCTTGTGAAGTTTGCGTAGACCGTACATCTGAGGAGTTTGGGAGCCACGTGGTGTGAGCATTTTTGCAGTGGCCTCACTGATGAGTCCCGCATTCACAAGTGACTGGATCTCTTTCCTCATTATTGCATCCAGGTCCTGCGACTTGTTTACTTTTTGATCTACCCTGAATTTAGATTCATCTGATAATATTTCTTCCATTTTTCTCTGGTAGTCTGACATGTCCATCAGTACTGCACCACTTCCTTTGTCAGGTTTCAATATTACGAGGGTTTTGTTTAGTAGGCAAGTATGGACTAGGGCAGGGGTGGGAACACTTTTCGTGCGCAGGGCCGCATTGACAAATTTAAAACTATTGGCGGGCCGCATATATATATATATATATATATGGTGTTTTTTTTTGTTTACAGCAACCTATCACAATAAGTAATTATTGATTATTTATAGGTTATTAAGCAGTATAAATAACTAATTATTGCAATTTTATTTTACTTCTACACTTAAACATTATATTTGACATTATGGACAAAAACTTTTACTAATTTGTTAACACGATCTTTACAACTTGTTATTATAACAAATATTCTTTATTATCTATCAATGGCTTTAATGTAGACACACAGCGACTACATTGTCACTACAGTTGTTGATTTCTAATGAGATGTATGTAACTGCTTGCAATTTTTGACAATATTCTTGAAATCTGGAGCAAGTTTACTTGTTGAAATTCGCATGACAGCATGCAAGTTGCAGTCCGACAATAAAAACCTATTCTTAGATTTGTTGATCTTCAAGCAAGAGAATGCTTGTTCGCAAATGTATGTTGATCCAACTAATGATAAAAGTTTAGCTGCAAAGTTTTTCAAGTTTGGAAATGATTCTTGTGATAAAGATCCATAGAAATCCAGCAAACGATCTGTCTTGAATTTCTCTTTCAGGTCATGATCTGCTTGTAAGTCAAGCAGCTCCAACTGTATATCCTCTGTGGCTGTATCAGCTTCTGCACTAAAAGGTGAACTGAGAATATTGAACTATGGCTCTAATTTCTTGAAATCTTGGAATCTCCATTCAAATTCTTCAATCAATGCATCTAATTGGGCTTTGTATTTTTCAGTCATTTCACCAGAAATGGTTTCTTGTTTCAGCAAAGGGAAGTGACAAAATCTTTTTTCACTTGCTTGTCTGGAGAACAGTGAGAGTTTTGCCTGAAATGATTTTACATATACATACAATTCATGTGCAAACATATTTTTGCCCTGAAGTTTGACATTCAGTTCATTTAACTTTTCCATAATTTCAATGGCAAACATAAAGTCTTAACTTCCACTCTTTATTGGCAATGTTAGTATTAAAGTCACATTCAATGCCCTTCATCTCTAGGAACATCACTATTTCTTCTCTGAGTTCCCACACACGCCTCAACACCTTGCCGAGACTCAGCCATCGAACATTGGTGTGGTACAGGACATCGGAATATTCAGTTTCCAAATCGTCAAGTAATGCCTTGAACTGTATGTGATTAAGTCCTCTTGATCTGATGAGGATGACGACACTGACAACTGGGTCAATAACATGCTTGATATTCACAACAGTTTTACATAGACTTTCTTGATTAATCTCACAGTGAAGTGGTAATAATGTATGATCTGGATATTCTGCTTTAATCTTATCACTTATCAACTTTACCAGACCTACATTTTCCAGTCAAAGCACGAGCTCCGTCAGTTGTAACACTTGCCATCTTGTTCCAAACCAACCCAGTTCTTTCAATGCAGTAAGTAACAGCATTGAATATATCATGGCATGTGATGTGTCTCTGAGTGACTCAACACTCAGTAACTCTTCAGTGAGTTTGAAAGAAGTGTTTATTCCACGTATAAATGTCAATAATTGGGCAGTATCATGTACATCGGTACTCTCATCCAATGCAAGAGAGTACCACAAAAATTGTTTACTTGCATCTTGAAGTTTATACATCAAATTGTCACTGATCTTGTCAACATGTCTGACCACAGTTCTCCTTGATAAAGTAATGTTGTCAAATCTGGTTTTTTGTTCTGGACACATAATATTTGCTGCATCTAGCAAACATTCCTTGATGAACTCGCCATCAGAAAATGGCTTGTTCTGTTTTACAATTCTGTGTGACAGCACAAGACTAGCTTCAGTTGCAGCTTTTTGAATTGAAGACTGTTTAGTGAAAACAGTTTGCTGTTTCTCCAAATTTTTCACCAACTCAAGGCATTTACTTTCCTTCTCTTCGGTCGTTAAATTGTATCCGAAATCGGAATGTTTTGTTTGATAATGTCTTTTTAAATTGTACTCCTTGAAGACAGCCACTGTCTCACGACACAACAGGCAAACTGATTTGATGTCAACTTTTATAAAACAGTACTTAAGTTGTCCATTCATCATTAAAAAACACGGCATTTATCTTCAATCTTACGTTTTGTTATTGACCACTCATCATAACGGTACATGAAATTTTGTAAAATTCAACAAAATAACTTAAAAACGAATTAAAAATCTTTATTTCTAAATGCCCTCGCGGGCTGCATAAAACCACTTGGCGGGCCGCATGCGGCCCGCGGGCCGTAGTTTGTCCACCCCTGGACTAGGGGAACAGAATGAAAGAGGTTGCAGACTTGTACAGTGGGAAAAAGAGCATACTTTGATTATTGGAAACACCTGGTATCAACAGCACCCAAGGAGATTATGGACACAGAAGAGTCCTGATCATATGATCAGAAATCAGATTAAATATTAACCTGTTAGGTATATGTGAGACCAGATGGACAGGAATGGGCATTATAACATCTGAGGAATATAGAATAATCTATTCTGGTGGGGAGAAACAACAGCGAGGAGTAGCAATTATGATGGATTCAGAGAGATCAAAATCGATCAAATGATATTGGACTGTATCAGACAGAGTGTTGCTGGTGAAGTTGAGTGGAAGACCTTTTGATGTCAACGTCATACAAGTTTATGCACCAACAGCAGACAGTAGTGATGACAGCATTGATGAATTTTATAATGATTTAGAGAAAGCCTTCAAGAAATGCAAGAATTCTGAAGTAACTATCATAATGGGTGACTTGAATGCCAAAGTTGGAAATCAACAGGACGGATGCATAGTAGGCAAGTATGGACTAGGGGAACAAAATGAAAGAGGTTGCAGACTTGTACAGTGGCAAAAGAGCACGAGATGATTATTGGAAACACCTGGTATAAACAGCACCCAAGGAAATTATTGACACGGAGGAGTCCTGATCATAAGATCAGAAATCAAATTGATTATATTATCATCAACAGAAGATTTAGAAATGCCTTAAAAGTCACAAAAACTATACCAAGCGCAGACTGCTACAGCGACCATAGGTTAATCTTAAGCAATTTACATATAAAATTAAAGAAAGTCAATAATTTACCAAGAAGCAAACAATTTGATCTACAGGCACTAAAGAGTGAAAAGATAAAAGATAAATTCAACGTAGAGGTAAAGAACAGATTCGATGCATTGTCCGATATGGAAATATTATTTCAAGACGTCAGTGACCAATGGGAAATATTAAAGAAATCAATCAAACAAGCTGCAGAAACAACCATCGCAAAAACAAATATAATAGGCCGCAAGAAATGGATGACGGAAGACATCTTAAAACTCATGGAAATAAGAAGAAATAACAAAAATAACAAGGAAAAATATGAAGTGATTCACAGGAAAACTAGAAAGCTATGCAAAGAGGCAAAAGAAACATGGCTTGAGGAAAATTGCGAGGGCATTGAAAACCAACACAACATCCGGAATACCAAATTAATGCACAAAAGAATTAATAACATCACTAACAAAAGAACACACACATCAACGGGTTGCCTAAAAATCAAAGATAGCAAAATCATAATAGAAAAAGATCAGATTTTAAATGCGTGGTCAGATTATGTGAAAGACCTTTATGATGATACAAGAGAAGAACAATATCATCTTCGGAATAATAATGAAGGATCATCAATTTTGAAGATGGAAGTTCAGAATGCCCTTAAATATATGAAAACTGGCAAGACCCCAGGTACAGATAACATCACAATAGAAATGATCAATGCCTTAGAAGAATATGGAATAGACAAAGTCACCAGACTGCTGAATGCAATATACGATACTGGAGATATTACTTCCTGAATAATGTAATTCTCTATTTATTGCAATCCCGAAGAAATCAGGAGCCTTGGAATGCGATCAACATCGAACAATTAGTATAATGAGCCACATCACGAAGAGTTTGCTGAGAATTATCATGCAAAGCGTTAGGAAGAAAATACAACCCGAAATAGGAGAAGAGCAATGTGGATTTGTAGAAGGCAAACTGTATATACTGAGAACAATAATTGAACGGTCTATAAATGTAAACAAAGATCTATATCTTTGCTTTATTGACTACACAAAGGCTTTCGATAAAGTGAGACATGTCGACATGATAAGGATGCTTGAAGATCTACAAATGGACGGAAAAGACCTTAGACATGAAAAAAAAACATGTATTGGAAACAACAAGCTGCCATCAGAATTGAGAACTATGTAGGCCAATATCAGCCTATTAAAAGAGGTTTTAGACAGGGATGTGTAATGTCTCCAGATCTTTTTTCCCTGTACAGTGAGAATATTTTCAGAAATATAGAAGATATGGAAGGAATCAACATTGGGGGACGATACATCATTAACATTAGATATGCAGATGATACAGTCTTGATTGCAGACAATGAACAGGACCTGCAACATTTATTAGATGCGGTTTGTAGCACACTGAACAACTAGGGTTAGAACTGAATAGTGAGAAGACACAGATTAAGGTCGTCACTGGTGTGGGATGTGGAATTTAATATATGAGAATTGTATGCTTGTTTTGTCTAGGTGATCCCTCGGGAATTTATTTTAGATTCTCACTTACTTCTATCAGGTAAGTTGATCATGGAATTCTACCATAAACACAAGGGGGAAATACTTCACTCCTTTATGTAAATGTATTTATGTGTATTTCTCCATTCCCACTAAATCACCATGTTAACTTCTATATAGTGCTATAGAACATTGATTGTTTACAACATATAGGACAACCACTGTTGAACAAACATCAACAAGTACTTGACGTAAACATCAACATTGGACAAACAGTTCACCATTGAATGAAATCAAGATCTGCAGTAACATACAATTAGATATAATGACCATACTGAATTTCCAGAACAGGCATGGGATGATATACAATGTCATAACCACATTAACATGTGATAACCCCATTGTCCCAAAAATCTATACTATCATATTCATGTACTCAACCAAAACAACAACCACTATTTGGTTATACCCTCATTGAAAAAAAAGCTACAGACCTTACAAAACCATGGCATGAAAAGAACCCACATAATGCAGTTAGTACTAATAATTAAACTAATTATTTAATTTTAGTCTTTTTTCCTTAGGTGTTGCTTTCGGTTATTCTTCTCCAGTGCGATGCAGATAATGCCCATATTTTTCCGGAGACAGAAATAAATGTACTCATAGTTATGTTCTACTCACATTATGTCCATTGAGATTGGCTGGTGAATATTTTATAATCCATAATATTCGGAAGTAGAAATATCCCATACTCACATAATTCCCTCCATGGGGCTAGATTCACGAATCCTCTGTTGCAAGTAAGCTCGGTGTCCTTGTGAACTTGAGGCCTAGGTTGGTCAAACTTTCAGGAATTCCAGTTAAGCTTTGGCAGAATGTCCTTCCTTATATCACCATATCCGATGAAAAGTTGACGGCCATTCAGCTGCTCGGCTTCTGATATCCGAATCCCAATTATGTATACGCGGATTTTCCACTCACCTAGTCACTAGTCTATAACCCATTCAACACTCGATAATGGCATTTAGGCTGACATGCGACCAGCAAAGAGTTATTCGTTACTATCCAGTCCAGTGTAGGAACATATAATGCTGAGAATCATTCATTGGACAATCAGATGATTCTTGTTGGTGCATGCGTAGAAGCATTTACTCCGCTGGCTTCTTTCATATGGTCTTCCTGATGGTGTGCCGGTCTGAGACCTGGAGTTGATATGGCTGCTTTCAGGGTGTTTCATAATTAGAACTTTGAGGTAATCTTGCTTATTTCATGGTGTAGTTCAGTTGGTGTTCATATGGTGTTCAGTTGGGTTTCAGTTGGTATTCAGTTGGTTTTCAGTTGGTTATGTCATGGTCTTTCAGTGTCTTCCATATGGTGTTTCAGTGTCTTCCATATGGTGGTGTCTTCCATATGGTGTTTCAGTGTCTTCCATTTGGTGGTGTTTTCCATATGGTGTTTCAGAGTCTTCCATATGGTGGTGTCTTCCACATGGTGTTTCAATGTCTTTCATATGGTGTTCCAGAGTCTCTTCCATTTGTGTTTCAGTGTCTTGAACCTTACGTTGACTTTTGCTGCTGGGTGACTGGTGTCGAAGGTTATCCATTGTTGAATATGAAACTGGGAATCCAACAGACAGTTAGAGTGTTCTCACTGCGGTTAGTTTTATTAAACTTGTAGGACTGTCCCATAATTTCTTTGACCTCGTTGATTGATGGTGCGACAGATGGTACCTCACAGAAGTAAAACATGTTATCCTTTTGGTATCTGTGTACTAGGTATATCCGTGTCGACATTCTGATAAGGAAGTCCGTCCTGGGTATTCTGACAGAAGTCGGAATATCAATCGTGTAGTGTCGATCGCCTTCGCCCATGTCTTTTGCTCGTTATAGCAGCTAATAAGTGCAGCAGTCAGTATTTAGTTGTTGGTCCAGATTATGTGTAGGACAGGTTGTTCTGTATCCCATCCAACCGGCTGTTAACCCAGGATCCGGGTTGGGTGATACTTCCACAAACCACCACCTGCTACTTTCTAGCGCTGGAAATGACAAAGAACACAGACCCAAGCATTAATCTACTGTGTAGTGTGTTAACATTTTCTCAACACAAATACAAACAACAAAAGGGGAAAGAGATAGGAGAGTATTTCCACGTTCTCTTGTCCCTCATCGCTGGTTATAAAGCTATTCTAGCTCTTATTGTGAGTAAGGTATCTTCTTACTCTGTATTTGTGTTCTGATGTTGTTATTTGGACTTTTCTGATGAGTGAGAGTTCCTAACCATCCCATCATCTTGATATCACACCTGTCTAACAATGACAAGAATCTCTGAGACAAGCCTTTTTCACAGAACTCCTCGTTTTCTTTCATTAGGTGTAATCCGTAATATATATATATATATATATATATATATATATATATATATATATATATATATATATATATATATATATATATATATATATATATATATATATATATATATATATATATATATATCATAACAGAGAAAAACAAACATGTACATTCCTCTTATATGAATAATAATAATCATCATATTAATAATGCAGGAGCCAATATTTTGGATTTCCTCATTCGTCAAGCCATATGACCAGAATAGATGGTTCGCTTCCCACCTTCCTAGCGAATCATGGGGTTAGTGAACGCTGTTATACATCATGCGTTTTCTTTCTTGAGATTTTACTCATCAAACATGGCATTTCCCTAGCAATATTTATGAAATGATTACGTGTCCATCACACATATTGTGTGGTTATTAATATGTTAACAAGAAGATTGTACCAAAATGCACAATAGCTCAAGTTACAGATTAGCAGTTAGCAAAACGATGCCTCCAACATGAACACACGTTCATGGCGAAGTGGTCAAGCCGTTTGACTCGGGCTCCGAAGGTTGTCTTTCGATTCCGGGCCGCACCCTTCGGTCCACGAGTGAAAATTTTCAGAGACTCCCGTGGGTCGTCGCTAGAGCTACGGAGTTCGTGCTTTGTGCGACGCTTTCCGCGCTGCGGAAAGAGACCGAGCCATATGGGATAAAAACCCGGTGCAATTAAGTCGATCCTGTCGACTTTTAAGCGACTTTTTTAATAAGATGCGTTATCAATATTATTCTTCCGCACGGAGATAAAGTTCTTGAGATGTTTTTAAGAGTTTCCTACTCTACAGCACATATCCTATTTGCAGATTTATAGGCATTGATTGTAAGATATATTTTCACAATGCATAGAAGAATTTAAACATATGAATTTGAAACTGTATAGCATAGGAAGATTGACATCGAGGTAAAACATGGCTGCTAGTGGCGGCAATCAATAAAAGCTTTGTTTACACGAATCCTTGATTTATCATCTTAACAATTCTTATTTAACACAATGATATATGTACCCTATGAAGACACATGCTTACACATTCATAATGCATATTCACATACCTAAGGCTGCGGAGATTGATGTTTTAGGGCTAAAATTGCCCTCCCCAGCGGGGGAGGCTTAACGTGTGGGTCCTTTGTTCTCGACTGACCAGTGTGGACTAACGCTTTGTTTAATTCTAGCGCCGGTCTGGCCCGGTACTTTAACAATCATCAGGCCAGGATTTAAACCAGGGTCACATAAATTATGACTCATACAGGTCACTTTAGCCCCGTTTTCTCCCATCCAAAGTATGGTACATAACGAGTAAATATTATGGATTTGTAGAGACGTTTTAATATACGAAACTACTGAGCGTAATCTTGCTAAGAAATCAACAATCAGCTGAAAAATGCTGATGTTGACAGCGATGTTCTGTAAAGGATACTCAAAACATTTATTTATTTATTTAATAATTTTATTATTTGGTCTCTAAATACAGCCTAAGCTTTTGCTATGGAGATGTATAACTACAGTTTACAAACTATCGTCTGTCATGGATACTGCACTTCAACGGCAGCATTAGAGCGTGCGACGTTACAGGACAATACATCAACGATCAACATGAGTTCCTAGACACATAACCATGTATACTGTGTGAGAGTTTGGCGAGAAGTAAAGGGCCTCATTCGGTTGACTGCACATTTTTTTCTTTCTTTCAAGTTTGGTGTAAACATTTTTTTTTTAAATGCGTATAGTAGGACAACCGAGGTAGCACCCAACGGCTTTTAGTAAAGCAGTAGACATACTTTCTTAAGGAACGCACAAATCACGGTTTTACTATTCCTAGTGTTTTTCTAGAAAGTGATCTTATATATACATATATAGTTGTGTATTGTTACATATTTACAATTAGTTAGTTAGTTGCAATTCTGTTACAGGACGTAGCAGTTAACTCCAGCATTTTTTTGGCTGTTTGTGATTCCTGTGCAAGTTTACGTTCAGCAGTGTGACATTGTTTTCTGAACCACAGGCACTCATAACATTGTACGTAAACCAACGCAAGACGGTTGTGCTTCCAAATCGCCCACAGCTGTGTTTCGAACGCGCTATGCGGGATTTCCTGATGAGATGCAGCGAAAAATGTCAGGCAATAAATCGGGCAACATATTGTGTGTTGCTTCTGTGTACAAATTCAATAAGGGAATACACTGTTTTGAAACTCTGAAGATGATTAATTCTTGTTTCTGTATTGTGTCCTCAGTTAACGGAACTTTCTACGAGCTACAAAATGATACGGAGCCGGGAAAGGATTATCTTAATTTTGACGATGTTCACACTAGGTGCGTGCGTTGTGACTCTGTGGAAAATATCCATATTTAGTCTGAAAGAACGGGTATCAAGAGACAGCCAAGAACAGAGCCAGGGAACATCTTCTGGCAAGCCCGCCGCCCTCGAGGCAAAACAACAGGTGCATATGGCAAGAAAATATACGGAGAGACCACAGTCTCGTGGTCTGGTGTACGATACCTGGGGTACAGAAGGAGCTATAGGTGAGATGTCTGTGGTTCACGTTTATGTCTATAGAATAGATGTCTGTGGATATTGTGTGGTTATTAATATGTTAACAAGAAGATTGTACCAAAATGCACAATAGCTCAAGTTACAGATTAGCAGTTAGCAAAACGATGTCTCCAACATGAACATACGTTCATGGCGAAGTGGTCAAGCCGTTTGACTCGGGCTCCGAAGGTTGTCTTTCGATTCCGGGCCGCACCCTTCGGTCCACGAGTGAAAATTTTCAGAGACTCCCGTGGGTCGTCGCTAGAGCTACGGAGTTCGTGCTTTGTGCGACGCTTTCCGCGCTGCGGAAAGAGACCGAGCCATATGGGATAAAAACCCGGTGCAATTAAGTCGATCCTGTCGACTTTTAAGCGACTTTTTTAATAAGATGCGTTATCAATATTATTCTTCCGCACGGAGATAAAGTTCTTGAGATGTTTTTAAGAGTTTCCTACTCTACAGCACATATCCCAATTGCAGATTTATAGGCATTGATCGTAAGATATATTTTCACAATGCATAGAAGAAAAAAAAGAAAAAAAAACAATGCATAGAAGGATCACGTTTATGTCTGTAGGTTAGATATCTGTGGATCACGTTTATGTCTATAAATTAGATGTCTGTGGTTCACGTTGATGTCTATAGATTAGATGTCTTTCGGTCACGTTCATGTCTATAGATTCAATGTTTGTGGTTCAAGTTCATGTGTCGAGGTGAAGTATAAAAATCGTGAGAGTGCCCGATTATAGGCTTCATGTATCGCTATTCCCATGGACTCTGTTATTCCCCCGCCAAACGTTTACGTGGTCGCCCTCTTCCTCTGTTTCCATCTGGTCTGTGCACCATTGCTTGTTGTGGTATGCTGTTGACTGGTAGCCTACTTGCATGGCCAAACCATTTGGCTTGCTGCTTTTAATAAAATCCAGTGCTACTATAACACCCACTTTAGTCCTGATTTCTTCATTTCTGATCTTATCTCTTCTTGATACGTTGAGTATTCTTCTCAGGAATCTCATTTCTGTTGTTGTGATTTTTCTTTTCTCTTTTTCTGCCATTGTCCAGGTTTGGCATTGATAACATAGAGTTGGTAGGAAGATTGTGTTGTAAAGTGCTTTCTTAGTAGTTATTGATACATGTTTGTTCTTTGGTATTGGTGCTATTTGTTCAATGAGTAGGTTTACCCTATTGCATCTATTTTCGATCTCATCTTCTGATCTGCCATTTGATGATATTATACTTCCTAGGTACTTGAAACTCTTTACTTGTTTCAAGGGATGTTCGTTTAGGTGAATTGTTGTTGTTTGTTCTTCTTTAGTTATAGTCATTACCTCTGTTTTGCTTGTGCTAATTTTCACTGTTATGTTCCCTACACATTTCGTTTAGACTATTCATGTGGTCTTGTAATTCAGCTTCTGATTTTGCTATTAGTGCATTGGTCGTCCGCAAACAGGAGTTCTCTAATGGTTAGATTTGCAGATGGTTCTTCTTCTGTGTTCTCGTCATGCGGTATTCTTGCTGTCTCTGCTTGGCTGGTTACTTTACATATGTTGTCTATATATGTTATGAACAAGAGAGGGGACAGGACACAACCTTGTCGTACTCCAGATCTTATGGTGAAGGGTTCTGAGTGTCCTCTAGTTGCTCTCACTATGCATTCACTGTTGTTGTATAAGCTTCTACATAGGTTTGTTAGATGTGTACTCACTACATTGTTTACGGATTTCCCACAGCTTGTTTCTATCTATTCTATCAAATGCCTTTTCCTGGTCGACAAAGGCTAAGCAGAGTGTTTCATTGAATTCGATTGATGTTTCTATAAGATTTCTAAGAGCAAAAATGGCATCTGTGCATCCTTTGTTTTTCCTAAATCCAAGTTGTATTTCGCTTAGCTAGGGTTTTATAATTGTTCGTAATCGCTTCTCAAGAATTTTACAAAATATTTTCCCAGTTTATCTCAACAGTGAAATGCCTCTATATTGTGTGCAATCTCTTTTGCTGCCTTTATTTTTCCAACATGGGATAATTATGGCGTTTCCCCAGTCTCATGGTGTCTGTTGTTCTACCCAAACATGGCATAAGATATGACGACGTCAATATGTGTACCGACAACGAGCTAGAGGAACTAGCAGACATGTACAACAACAGTATAAGGAGTGCTAGCATCAAGGAGGAGTGGTTACACAGCTATCTAATTCCCTTGGTGAAGCCTGACAAAGACCACACGAAAATTCAGGGATATCGGGTAATAACCTTGGAGAATACAATAGGCAAACTGCTGGAGAAGTTAACTGCCAGAAAAATATCAAGCCAGTTAGAGAGGCAAGGTGTTTTCCCACCTACCCTGGGAGGGTATAGTCCAAAAAGAGAAACATTGACCAATGCTGCATTTTTACCCATGATATCTATGAAGGTTTCCACTTGGACATTGAAACATTTGCTGCAGCGATTGATCTTAAGGAAGCGTACAACAGAGTACCAGTGGATGTTTTAATGCTTCAGCTTCTTGAACTCAAGGTAAGTCCTTTCCTCCTTAATTGGATCGCTGCAGCCCTCTTCCAACGGAAAGTAGTCTTTAGATGTGGCAGTTCCTTGTCTATCACAGGGATCACTATTATCCCCGGTGCTGTTCAACGCCTACACTGTGAGAATCACCAGCGAGCAAATCATAGGACCGGGGAGGACATAGTCGTATGCAGACGATGTTTTAGTGTATCGTCAGGGTAAGGATGGAGATGAGATTGCTGTGGAACTACAAACCGAACTTAATCGCATAAGCACCTAGTGTGTTGAAGCTGGGGCAATGGTCAACCCAACAAATGCAACAGTGACATGGTTCTCTTTAAATAACCATATTGTCAACACCCCAACGCCAACTGTAAATCTGGGCTCAGAGACGACGGAAAGAACGCAAGCGATGAATTACCTGGGGATACGATTTGATCGAAGCCTAGCTTATACTTAGCACGTAGACAGGTGATAACAAGGACCAAGAGGGGTTTGGCTGCGATGCGGCTGATGGGGCGGCAAACTGTGAGTAGCGTCATCTATGTCTTCTTTACGAGGGTCTGGTTCTTTCTGCTTTAGAGTATTAGATGGCGATCCTGACTCTCAGCCATAAGCAGATAGGACGGACAAGATACAGAACGAAGCTATGCGCATTATTCTTGGATGTACAAGAGATACAGCATGCAGAGCTTCTTGATTTTCGAACCATGAGGGACAGTATACAATTTTGCCAAGCACGTGCCTATCTCAGAGTCAACGCAAACACACAACATCCACTGAACAGCGATATTAAGAAGGTAAAGGCAGTGGGTTAAAAAGAGGAAAGGCGTGGATGGGTCAAGTCGAAGACATTCTTCAGCAGATGTGTTCACTTGAGGACTTAGAACCTGGCTAGGAGTGGGTACATGTGCCAACAGAGTTATGTATATCCTTTTCAGTGTGCATCCAGCTAGACAGGAAATGCAGACAAGAAAATCCAGCTGCTGTGAAGGCGGAAGTACAGGCTCTGATCTTCGAGAATTCGTTGGAGGATGATGCTATCGTTTACATGGATGGGTCGGTCGTCCGAGGAGTGAGAAGTTCATGGGCATATACGGCTCAGGCCGGAGGGAAAAGTGAGAAGGAAGAGTCTGGCAATTTTGCTTTGACCACAAGCAGCCTGACTATGGAATTCATGGCAGTAAGTAAAGCAAGGTGTGGACTGCGCCTGGCCCTGCAGCCGGCAGGGTTAGGATCGGCTAGCCTCTCCCAGGAGGGGTGAAAAGTGAAAATTAGTAACCTGCCGATGACCCGCATACTACACAAGTCAACCCCACCTCCACGTGGTGTAGACTGGGAAACCATGACCGCGAGGTTGCCATAGACCTAAACCAGGCTATGAATTAAGAGACACAGTTTGCACAACATGAGTTAAAGAGGATTGGGAAAATGTGCAAGACGTTTTGGTGCAGGCGCGGAAGCGTCACGGAAAACGTCACTGAGAGATGAGTTAGACTTGGGCTGCCGTCCAGCTCGGACGCGGCATGTCTTCTGGAGCATGGCTAACAGTCCGTTATGCCGCTCTTTGTGTTTAGCAGTGTGTATGTCAGATGTCAGGTATATTACGTTCCATGTGGAGAGATTGAGTATCAGAAAATCGTCGACATATTAAAGTCAATTTGCGAGAGGAAAGTCTTTGTGGGGTTTTGTTCCAGTGGCTGTTTTTGGTCTTCAGTTAAGCAAGGAGAACTAGAAGGTATCAAATATTATTGTTGTTATGTCAAACCCTAGATGCATCGGTAGCCTTCATTGACAGCGCTTCATGACAAATGGGGTTTCGTACCGGTAGAAATGATTATGAACTCGTGATTTATTATCAATTTACGACATATTTGCAGTAATTTAACGAATCGAGCCATATACATATGAAGGCCAAGGTCATCTAAAGATTCTCATAAAAGATCGATTACGTCATTATATATAATTGATTTTGGTGAAGTAGTCTCAAAACCAAATAGCCAATTCTGAGCAGTGGTGATGACATCATTATTTTGGTCGTACACAAAACATCCGGAAAGGAAAGTATGAAGATCTTATGATTTTAGTTCAAGGAACTGTTCACTACTATTGATCGCATTTGTCTGATGTATCGAGTAATGAAAATTCAACTTAAGAACAGACGATGATGAAGATTCAATACCAGTATTTACTAAGTACAGTTGCTTGAACAAACAACAAATTGACAGTAATACCAGAATTTACGCAAGTTCAGTACATGTAATTATATTTATCTACATAAATATCAAATGTTTATTGATATTTCGGCGACACGAACATCATAACATTATCTAAAATGTCGTTACTGTTGGTTCTGAAGATGGAATATCTTTATTACAGTTAACAAAGATGTGAAATTTGAACTCAGATCACGATACCATTTGTCATTTGATCATATTCAAGTACAATTCGTCTTCACAGATACAGGAAAATGTAGTTCAACGTGAAATAAATCGACATATAAACTGTTGTAGTCATAGTTGTGTTAAAGTGAAGGAAAGCGTACATGGACAGTAAATTATTACTCTTCAAGACGTATGTGTGATAGAAGAGCATGAAAATTGCGTTTGGACCAAGATGTTGTTCGACGGTATTCGAAAATCTCGACTGTGATCTACGGTATTACTGGTTCATCATTTGAATCCGTACCGTTTGTTCTCATCTACTTCGGTTGCTGACCTGGTATAACAGGCACGCCGAAAGAGACAACTACCGATCACCTGATAGTAACTCGTAAAAAGATGCTAATAACACGGCATCGAACTGTGTGATTCACACGTCAGATTCCGTATACTCCAGTTCACATTTTTTGTCTCAAATACTTGATCCTTGAAATGCTTGAACCTATGTGCCAACATGTTTGTTGTTACACACAAGAATACGTCAGAAAAATAAAAAGACAAACAGTTGTCAGAGGAATTACATATATACGCAGTTCTCCAAGAACGTTCGAAAGAAATTTCTTGAAGTACAACAACACAAGACTATAAATTTACATTTAAACAGTCGAAATTCACTGAACTTTGAAAATTTCATTAATCATTGAATTCCTGGAAACGATAGTTTGGATGAAGTCAAATTGATACGTGAACATTGAGAATTAAACACTTGGATGAAAGCAAGTGAATCTTATTTCAAAATTATGAACCAATATTCTCAGAACATTCATATATATTATTTATTCTTGAATTTGAGAAATTTTATGAAACAATTCGAATGCAATGAAATTCGAGTATTCAGAACATTTATAAACAATTCTTGCGTACAGTAAAGGTCAATTTTGAGGAACAGAATTTATCGAAACGTACAATGTTACACAGATCGTCAAGAAACCAAATGATAATTATATCTTAAAATACGTACTTCAATGAAGACAGTATGAATTACATACACGAAACAGTCTACATTCAATTATGAAGCTAAAATCATGACCAGATGTTACTGGTTAGTCAAAACCAAGATACGCAATCATACGTTATCAAGTTACGAATTTGGTTCGATACGTTGTCAAAAGACGATACATACTTCTTTGGCTACATTATCAAATCTGAGAGATATCAATGCATGTTTCAACTTTAAGGATATTTTCTCACATCGTACTGCTTTTAAGAAATTGCTCAAAGACATCGAATCACCAAACCCGCAAATCGATATTCGAGACCAGAAGAAGTTCCAATCAACATATTCAACATAGACTATAATTTTTCGAGTAAGGCCAATCGATCGCCTTGGATACATCGTTCGAGACTTCGTTATATGGATGTCCGATTATTCAATCATGAAATCTACTTCAATCGTTCTATACAGTGGAATATTCGTTTTAGAGAACAATCAACCATGGATAACGATAACTTTATCAGTGATAGGTTATAAACATACACGGATATGGTTGAAGATGGAAATACAGATACTAAAATATGAATGACATTTAAAGACGTACCAGTCGTCTAATACACCTGAAAGTTAAAGGATAATTTAATTTAATTTACATCGTCATAAATAAAAGAATGTCATGTTGTTCTCACGTGAATCCAGCACGTGATTAAGGGTGTTCATGAGTTCAATGATAGTAAACTAGGTGAATGGTGTTAATTTGTTTTCTTCGTTGGTGATAGGTCAGTTAAGCTGTTTTAATTATGCTAAATTTTAGTATATATATTTAAATATTGAGCACAACCCACTACTGGCAACGCCGATAGCATTCTGGTATGAACCTAAGGCCTATCCACGTCAATATGGAAACACTATACTCGAGTTTCGCCCTCATTTGAGCTCGTCAGTAGTGCATATCCCTGACCGGATCCGGAAACAGTCCCCGGATCACGCGTGTGAAGCGGGTGTGTAACCACGCGGCACACACTGGACACACCAAATTATCACAACAGAACATCACAACGCTACCCATCGTAGGCTATGCTCAAGGATATATATATATATATATATATATATATATATATATATATATATATATATATATATATATATATATATATATATATATATATATATATATATATATATATATATATATATTTTTATACTATTTATGTGGTCTTGTAAATTAGTTTTGATTTACTGCTTGATCATACGCAAAGGTTTGTCATTTTTTGTTATAATAAAGGTACAGAGGAAAACACACGTGGTGTGAGGGTGCAGTGAGGTGTACTGGGATAGAAGCAACTCCCCTGAGCGGATGTAACAGTACACTGGAATTGTACCAGGATATGCGTTACATCTTTAGACGAATATGGAGGTTTACTATGGACTAACCAACGTCATTAGGCTAAGAGGTTTGGGGAAACTCTCTTTGAACTAATGCGAAGGCAGTCGATATCATACCGAGATATGATCGTCAGAAAGTTAAAGATGATTTATGGATACTAACTTATATGGTTATATCAGCATTTTACAAGCACCGATGGGCAGATTAAAGCATTATGAGTTAGCTTCTCTGCATACATGTGTGAGCATTGGGCAATGATACCACATTACAACAGTCGATTGAAGAAGAAGATTTATCCTGTTGGAGTGATGTTCATGAAGGAGTATGAAGAGTATTAGTTTTATCCTTGAAGGAGAAGAAAAGAATATTTACAGAAATATGATTGGTTAATTGATCATTATTTACACAAAGAGAGCTGGTGCTATTATAACATTGCTGGTTTAATGAATTATATTGTTGTATTATTGGTTAGGCACTGTATTATATTATATATATATAAGAATAAGTATTAGATAAATATGGAATCTTGGTAAGACAGACGACACCACTCTTCATCACAGAATAAAGTGACAAAATGTTTTCAACATTTTGAAAAGTTGGAGGGGGTGAATGCCATAGACCTAAACCAGGCTATGAATTAAGAGACACAGTTTGCACAACATGAGTTAAAGAGGATTGGGAAAATGTGCAAGACGTTTTGGTGCAGGCGCGGAAGCGTCACGGAAAACGTCACTGAGAGATGAGTTAGACTTGGGCTGCCGTCCAGTTCGGACGCGGCATGTCTTCTGGAGCATGGCTAACAGTCCGTTATGCCGCTCTTTGTGTTCAGCAGTGTGTATGTCAGATGTCAGGTACATTACATTCCTTGTGGAGCGATTGAGTGTCAGAAAATCGTCGACATATTAAAGTCAATTTGCGAGAGGAAAGTCTTTGTGGAGTCTTGTTCCAGTGGCTGTTTTTGGTCTTCAGTTAAGCAAGGAGAACTAGAAGGTATCAAATATTATTGTTATTATGTCAAACCCTAGATGCATCGGTAGCCTCGATAACTTCACTCCTTGGCAATGGAAAATCGTTTGCTCGACTTGAGTCTGCCATATGTTCATGATCCTGTTCACGTAAGATAGAGCATGTTTTGTTGTTCTGATCTGTTCTTGACGAGTTCGATTTGAAATGCTTTGAGTGTCCGGTCCCGTTGGATTTAGAGGACAGGCACTTCGAGACAGAGGTCATGGGCTAACGGGGATATGGCTCGCCATAGGGGATGGACTCCTTATGGTCAGATTTTTGTCCTAAACCTGTGACTGGCCTAGCAAGCCGGCAGGGGATCTTCATACTGCTCGTAGAAAAACTAAGAAGTATAAACGGACTGGCCCAAATGGATATAGACCCGGCAATGTTAATGGACTACGAGATGAGAAGTAAAGCAATAACATGTCTCGAGACAAAGACATTCAATCGGGCATGTGTCCTTAGTGACCCAATGAGTATGCTCAGGATGATAGAGAATGGGTGGGTCCGAGGAAAGTGATTGCTGTCTGTGGAGTAGTCTCGGCTGGCAAAGATTAGTTTTATCTTCGTGCCAGGGCATGCGTGTGTACAAAGAAATGAGCAGGCTGAGAGGCTTGCAGGTAGGGCTACCGTGGAAGGCGGTCGAGCCATGAACGAAGCAGGCATCCTGAATGCTCTACGAGAAGTAAGTCGTATACGAGAACCAAGCGATGACTGGGAATCTACAACCGGGTCAGGCTGCAAGAATAGCAAGTTAAAAAGGGAGTGGCCAGACAAGAACACTACGCAGGAAGCCAAAGAAGAGTAATAAACCAACACAGAACTGGTGTCGTGAGCCACTACACGATGCGGGATTTACTGAGGAGGGGATCCGATCACTTATGGACTGAATGGTTCGATGTGCAAAGAGGATGATTTGTCGACTAACCAACCAACCAACCAACCAACCAACCAACTAACCAACCAACCAACCAACCAACCAACCAACTAACTAACTAACTAACTAACTAACTAACTAACTAACTAACTAACTAACTAACTAACTAACTAACTATCTATCTATCTAACAAATAAACTAACTAACTAACTAACTAACTAACTATCTAACAAACTAACAAACTAACTAACTAACTAACTAACTAGCTAGCTAACTAACTAACTAACTAACTAGCTAACTAACTAACTAACTAACTAGCTAACTAACTAACTAACTAATTAACTAACTAACTAACTAACTAACTAACTAACTAACTAACAAACTAACAAACTAACTAACTATCTAACTAACTAGCTAACTAGCTAACTAACTAACTAACTAACTAACTAACTAACTAACTAACTAACTAACAAACTAACTAACTAACTAGCTAACTAACTAACTAAATAACTAACTAACTAACTAACTAACTAACTAACTAACTAACTAACTAGCTAGATTAGATGTCTGTGGTTTACGTTCATGTCTTTAGATTATATGTCCGTAGCTCACGTTCATGCCTATAGGTTAGATGTCTGAGGTTCACGTTCATGTCTATAGGTTAGATGTCTGTGGTTCACGTTCATGTCTATAGGTTAAATGTCTGTGGTTCACGTTCATGTCTATAAGTTAGATGTCTGTGGTTTACGTTCATGTCTTTAGATTATATGTCCGTGGCTCACGTCCATGTCTACAGATTAGATGTCTGTGGTTGACGTTCATGTCTATAGGTTAGATGTCTGTGGTTCACTTTCATGTCTATAGATTAGATGTCTGTGGTTCACTTTCATGTCTATAGGTGAGAAGTATGTTGTTCCCGTTCATGTCTATCGCTTATATCTCTGTGGTTCACTTTCATTTCTATAGGTTAGATGTGCCATATACTTTCTTTGCTCGTTCTAAGTAACTGGCAGACTACAACGACCACAGTGCAAATAAGCTAACGACACCTGCATCCTAACGCTCAAACACTTGCTTTATTGAAGAACAGCCTTTCCGTGCAAGTTCTAACATGCCGGAGGCTTCTGCGCCATTCTCGCATTACCACATATAGCCACCTGCACACTGTTCAGAAATAGATTTGCAGAATAGTTATCGTCATGAATTCGCTATTCATTCACTCTGTCGTGTGTTTTCTATCAGTTAAATGTTAGCCACTTTTGCACCACAACTTGACCTTGATCGGCACATCAACCGTGCAAGACCTTTCAAATCGCCCTGTCAAGCGTTGAGCCATCTTGGTAGTTGTCGACAAGTGGCGGCGACCTTCTCACCAGCTTTACGTTGTTGACCGTGGCTGGTTAACACTCAACAATCGGCCTGTGGCCGGAACAATCTTGCTTTACTGTTGGAAACTCCTGTTCATCTTGTTTAACTTCAGTGTGCGTGCGGGAGTCCTGTTGTTGTCGCACCGAAGCCCCTCGACTCACTGACTAAAATGTCCGCTGCCCCCGGTCACGCGTTTTGCCTTGTCATGTGACCGGGTTGGCTATCAGCGCGCCGGTTGATTCTTAATTCACTGTTCGATCTCTTGCTCTTTCTTTGTTCGTAATTACTTCTCAATTCTACTTTCTGACTCTGTGAGTTCTCATCATCAAGCTGTGATGTCGGTTCCTAAATCAATCAATCAATCAATCAATCAATCAATCAATCAATCAATCATCATCAAGGTGTTCTATCGCCGTAACCCTTTGTAGTTCATGGAATTATGCCCTCTACCCCATTTTTAAAATGTTGTAAACATTTTAAAAGTCTTTTCGGTTTGTCTCACATTGACAAGAGTCGGAAAATGGTCGCACTTATCTGTTCATATTTGGTCTTATCCTCAAGCTTACTCACATATATCCCTTTTATACTGACATGTGATAAGTCGTTATTCTAATCTACATCACAATTAGAAATTACATTATATATCGGACACGATATTTCTGTTTCACCTCATCTGAACGTCGTGTGACCTCAGCCTCTTTATCTTCAGAGAGCTGAGGTCCAATCTGTTATGAGATCCAATGCCCCTGGGACATCCTCATACAGTTCCTCATTCGTGCATGTACATGAGCATCTTGCGCCCTTCTCCAAGCCATTACGCTCTGGGTGAAGGTACGTGTGTGTTTAAGAAATCTCACTTTCGCTTTCGTTTCTTTAAGTATATGAATCGCTTGTCTTGTGGTTGACCATAATTAATTTTGACTCTATTTCAGCTCATTGATTATTACTGTGTGACTTTTGTATCTTTCTTAAGGTTCATTTTTTGGGGTCTGCTACCTAAGTGCATCTTTCCATTCCTTTCTATTTATGATGGACATAGTTACTGCTTGTTTGTATTTCTCAGGATGTCTGTGGTTTACGTTCTTGTCTATAAATTAGATGTGTTACCTTCACGTACATGTCTATAAGTTGGATGTGTTACCTTCACTTTCATGTCTTAAGATTATATGCGTATAGTTAAAAAACAAACACTTACTTCCAAGCGACATGTAGCATTTGTGTCAGTCTGAGAAATAAATTCACAGTTATTGACCCGTACTAAAACAGTTGAGGAACAGAAGCAGAGTTTAGACTACATACCGTGTTTCCCGGAAAATAAGACCAGGTATTATATTACTTTTAGCTTTAATAAATGCACTACGTATTATTTTCGGGTGATATATATATATATATATATATATATATATATATATATATATATATATATATATATATATATATATATATATATATATATATATATATATATACGGTAGAATCAGCGGGGAAAGAAGACCCTGTTGAGCTTGACTCTAGTCCGACTTTGTGAAGACACATGAAGGGTGTAGCATAGGTGGGAGCGCAAGCGCAATTGAAATACCACTACTTTTATCGTTTCTTTACTTATTAAGTCGTGGAGATTTGTCCGCAATAGACGAGCAATATCTCCGGCGGGCCTATTCTCGCTTGTCGCGAGATCCGCACAGTGGCAGGCAGGGAGATTTGCTCGCAGCAGATGAGCTATATCTCCGGCGGGCCTACTCTCGTTGGTCGCGGGAGCCGCACGAGTCAGGCGGGGAGTCTGACAGTAGTACACGCTTACAAGGTCCAGACACTTGCGTTTGACAGGTGTACACGCGCAGTGATCCGGGCGAGTATACGACCCTTACCTGCGGGATTTGGCTGAACGCCTCTAAGTCAAATCCCAAGGGTTTAGAGTCTGGCCATCGCTCGTCTCCTGCTCGTGGAGGCGAGGTCTCGAAGGTTTGACGCTGAGCCGCCAGAGTCTGCAGCCTACCTTGTTCCAGACGTATTGGTTACCCATTCCTATGGATCAAACAAGGTAGTGCCGAGAGAAGGAACAAGTCGTTTGGGCACCACATATTCTCTGAAGCTCAGTCCAGGCATTGTGATGGAATTTTGGCCAAATGCCAACTCACATACTTTGGTATGTCAAGACTGTAAGGTGCCACTCTCTCTCTCTCTCTCTCACACACACACACACACCACACACACACACACACAGAGAGTAAAACCTCAATTAACCGTCACCGTCTAGATCAGGACTGTGATGGATTACCGAATAGACGGTTAACAGAAATCTCTTAATACATAAGTACAGCAACGTGATTTCACTGCGGGCTTGGGACGAAAATGAAAATAAAAACCTTCAAAATTGAATAATACATACATATTGTATTTAATTTTACAAAACGATCAATATAAACTTCAGTATAAGAGTAGTAACGTACTGAAATGTATTGCAATACTATAACCTACGTTACTTTAAAATAATATATCATCTCCTTCTGTGTCTTGAGGCTCGAGTTTTCTGTGCGGCGAAGTTCCGTATCTTACGCAGAAGTAGGATATGTGTTGCATTTCCCTCCTCTTGCATTTTATACCAACCGATGCACTTTGATAACATTGTTTCTGCATCTGAGTGGCTAGCTGTAGGTTTTTGGTTAAGAACTGATCCTTCATCGTCATCAATTTCTGCTTCTGTAATGGTCATCATACTAGAAACAATTTCATCATCGTTAAAACTTTCAAAGCCTCCATCCTGTTTTTTCACATTCCAACCAATCTGTTACTTCTTCTGGCATAATGTTTTCACTGTTTAGTCCTACATTGTTGCACAGTTGCACAATTTCGTCAACACTAATAGTCTCAGGTTCCTTCAGTTTCGTCAATAGGCTCAGTCAAGAGTGTATTCCACCCATTCTTTAGGTTAGACACTGGAATGTCCGCCCAGGCAATGGCGACATTGAATGTTTTTCTTTTACACCATGACGGATAACAGAAACTGACGATTAAACGAGTGACGGTTAATGGAAGTTTCACTGTATTTAACTGTATGTTTAATGCAGAGTTAATGCGCTAGCGCTTTAACTACCGGTGTCCTGATGGCAGGGCAGCGGGTAATCCTATGCACTGGACAGTTGGACCTCAACGTTGACTTCCCGTTCAGAGAGCAATGGCAAACTACTGAACGTAAAGTTGTCTAGTAAATTAACCTTGTGTTGGGTTGATCGCAACACCTTGCCAAGGACATGCGGTATTTTTACCTGTGTGTGTGTGGATGTGTGTGTGTGTAGGTGTGTTCGTGTGCGTGGATGTGTGTGTGTGTGTGTGTGTGTGTGGGTGTGAGGGTGTGTGCGTGTATGTGTGTGTATGATCATCTTGATCTCTCTTTTTGCTCACTTTCGAGTTATTCCTAAACAGGATTGGTTATATTTTCTCCTCTCTTCTCGTCGGGATCGGATGGGTCTTATGACATTCCGTTGGCTAGAGGAGACTACTGCAACGCACATTGTATTCATTACGGATTCAAAGAGTATGCTTAGTAAGGTGGAGAAAGGACTGTTTCGTGTGGAATGGCTGTCGTCGCTTCAGAGGTCACAGATTGTGAAAATTGTATGGATATTTTGCTCTGGCCATGCGGGTTTACGGGGGAATGAACAGACTGATAGACTGGCAGGGTATGCACTCATGGTGGTAGAATGCCTATGGACAAGGGGGATGTGGTCGTGCGCTTGTGGGACCAGGTGGAGAAGACGCGGGAACAGATTGAGAACCCGTATGTGGAAAGGAAGAAATTGCGGGGATTGGCAGGGGTTCTGGAAGAATCTCAACACTAAGAGGGAAGACCAGAAGAACTTTCAGTCAGACAGCGGTGGGAACGATTAGTAGTATGACTCTTCGCTGGCTGTTCAACGAGGGGATGGAGCATGTATGGGAATGTCCTGAGTGCAGTGATGTCGGTTCTTAACTCAACTTAACTTAAGGCCCTCACGCAGATTGACATTTTCATTTTTGCGTTGAACTGGCCCTAATGAGGCGGATCCTGAGGAGGAACTGCCAGATTTAGCAGCCTGCCAGTTGTTCGTTGCTTTCTCTATAATGACTGATCTTGAACTCAATTAGTCCTCGTAAGGACTGGTATTGTCCTCGTATAGTCCTCTCCTCGGATCTAGGTCTTTTATATTTCTCCATTGGCGCCCATGTGTTTGTCCGTCTTATAGTTTGCTTCTCCTGTTATAATGGATCAGATCTTTAATAAAAGATATAATCCACAGACACTGATCGACACTCACAGTAAGGAAAGCCAAAAAGTGGAGATAAGGGCACCTTCATATCTTATGCTAATTCAATGGCATCTAGGGTTTTCGAGTTAGTGAAAATACGTCGGTGGCAACTTGTGACACAGCGTCCTGGAATGACGAAAAGAATGTAACGTAATTACGTTAAAAGCGGGGAGAGCAAAGGATGCCTTACAGCAGTGGTTCTCAACCTTTTTTGGCCCATTCCCCCCTTCACCATATTTTCAGAACGCCATTCCCCCCTTCCTATCAAAAATTTGGCCCGTTCCCCCCTTCACCGTATTCTCAGAAAGTCATTCCCCCCTTTCATATTTCCTATCAAAAAAATCCCCCCACCCCTACACTGTATACGTAAAAATGGAAGGTAAATGTAATAGCATATACTAAAACAAGTCTAGACATCCACATAAAACATGATTTGTGGGTCTACTTACTTTATAAAATGAGGTTTAGAAGGACGAGACATACATAACTGTAAAGTATGATGGAAAAAACTATGTCAAGTAATCAGTTCTTGTATTAACACGATCTTGAAATGGTCTTCATTCCCCCCCCCCCCCCTGGAAACCCTGAAATTCCCCCCTGGGGGGGGGGGGGGGGAATTCCCCACCGGTTGAGAACCACTGCCTTACAGGCTCTTTCAGCAGTTAATAATTTCTGTCATTGAGTATGGGGTGGGGTTGCTGACAATATCAAAGAACCAGTTTGAAAGGTTTTAGCGCATACAGAATGCTGTTATGCGTGTGATCCTAGGTGCACAAAGAATACACCAATTATATACATCAGGCATATCCTGGCGCTACCAACAATGGCGGATAGGCATATGGTCCTTTTAGCCAAATGGAACCTACGAGTTGCTGCAGATAGGTATCACCCAATGCATGAAGCCGTGGATTATGTCAAGGGTCATAGACTAAGACGAGGTAGGTCCTGAATGGCACAGGCATACATATCTATACGCCAGGTGTGTGATTTAGAGACCATCCCTCGTGAAAAAGAGTGTGTTAAAGTACCGGAAGACATGTCGAACAGGCGTAGTGTAATAGTAACTGGGTCATGAGTGCAGAGAATGGGCAGCGGGCCGCACTGAGTTTGAGATGCAACAACTGATCCAGAGTAACACATCAAGGTGATATAGTTATCTACACCGATGGGTCAGTGGTGAGAAACAGATGTAGTGGTTGGGGTTTCGTTGCAAGGGCTAATGGACGATTCTTTTAAAAAAAAAGGGAGACTCTGGCATATGAGACAATGACCTGCAGCATGAGAATAGAGGTGGACCCAGTAACAGCGGCATTCCGTTGGATAGAGGAGACTACTGTAACACACTCTGTATTCATTACGGACTCATGGAGTATGCTTAGTAAGGTGGAGATAGGAATGTTTCGTGGGAAATGGCTCAACTCGCTTCAGAGGTCACAGATAGTAAGAATTGTATGGATTTTTTGCCCTGGCCATGCGGGAATGCGGGAGAATGAATAGGCTTATAAGCTAGCACCTCTTGGTGGTAGATTACCTATGGACAAGGGAGAGGTTGTGGTACGCCTGTGGAACCAGGTGTAGAAGGTTGGGGAAAAGATTGATAACCCGTATGTGGAAAGAATGAGATTGAGGGGAATCGGCAGGGAAAATCTCAAAACTGAGAGGGGAGATAAGGTGAACATTCAAACAGATAGCCGTGGGAACGATTAGTAGTGGGACTCTTCGCTGGCTGTTGAAGTAGGGGTGGAGTGCGTATGGGAACGTTACAAACAATAGTTACGAAGCCACTAGTTTAAGCTTGGATAAGCTGAAAAACATCTAATGGCAGTGGAAATGTGGTTTCTGAAAAAAAAAGCCAACACACTTTTTAAACGACACCCAAGAAGACTCTTCACATGAAAGTCCCCGGAGAGTATTACCAAAAATCAGATAGATCAGTGTTTCCCAACCTTTTTTGTGCCATGCCCCAATTAAGCCTTTCTAAAATTCATAGTGCCCCCCTCCCCCGCCCCACGGCCCCCCCCCCCCCCTTCAACATATACATTATTTTTAATATTCAAAAATTGAAATGTTCACTAAAGAAACTTGAATGATAGGTTTTAGGAAGAAATCACTAGGTAATTATTGAGCAAACACAGTAAGTAAATTTTCAAAACATATAATGGAGAACTGAAATTCAAGTACAAAATAATTTTAATGAAAGATTTTTCTATATTATTTTAATTATTAGTAATTATTTATTATTTAAATTTAGTGAGATCCTTGCGCTTGATGCTTGCTGCAAAGAGATCTTATGTCAGGTTCCAATTTAGTTAACTTCAGTCTCAAGTCTCCCCGTTTTGTTATATTCAGCTGATTTCTTCCATTTTCGAATTGCCCCCCTTAACAGTCGAATTGCCCCCTTGTGGGGCGTGGGCCCCACGTTGGGAAACACTGAGATAGATCATAGTTTAATACAAAGAAGATGGAGATCAAACATAACATCTGCAAAAACCCTGCGAAGTGCAGACTGTGATACAGATCATCAGTTATTAGGAGCAGATCTGAAATTAAAACTCAAAAAGCTTACCGAGGACAAAGGTCACTTCGTTTTGATTTCACAAAAATACGAGATGCATACAACGTGGAAGTGAGGTATCGTTTTGGTTGGGGGTCTTGATGTCTGTACAAGACAAGAGGAAATGACACCTGACGAAATAGCAGTACAAGCTAGAGATATATTGATAACAGCAGATAAAGATTTAATTCCGACCAGGACTAAGCGACATCCCATCCATCCATCATGTGCCATGCCGGTAAGTGTGGGCGGTCATGTTCTGCCATCTTACTCGATCACCAGAGTCGTGGATCAGCTCCGTGTTTCTGTCTCATCCATCCAGGTACTTGCCTCTATGTCTTCCCCTTGGTCTGTTCCCTTCGATCTTACCAGTTGTCACCAAGTTCTCTAAATCATTTCTTCTCATAACATGCCCAAAACATTGTGACTGTCTACGTCTAATGTCTCTAATCAGATGTCTCTAATGTCTCTAAGCAACATAGGCCATGGATTACACCATGCACGTTAGAATTAATAAAACAACGAAGGGAACTGAAACGGAAAGGAGAAACCGATAACAGTAGGATGAAGTATAAATATTTAACACGAGAAATAAGAAAGAATACAAGAAAGGACAAAAACCAATATATTCAAGACTGTTGTGTTAAAATAGAGCAATATCATAAAAGTGGAAGAGATTATGAAATGTTCAAAGAAATGAAGTTATTGACAAGAAATGTTCAACCTCAATTAAATATTATCTGTGACAAGTTGGGAAATACCTTAACATAATCTAGACAAATTATAGAAAGATGGCAGGAATACTGCAATAGAATGTATGATATGAATGACTGAGAATATGAATGATATACATGAACCAATGACAGCAGAGTCAAAACCTGAACCTTCATTAGATGAAATTGCATGGGCAATAAAGAACCTGAAGAATGGTAAATCACCTGGATGTGATGAGATACCAGCTAAATAAAAAATTAAAGCGGGAGGAGAAGAAAGCTTACAAATCTAAGACGCATTATGTAGAAAGATATGGAAATATGGTATATGGCCAAAAGATTGGAAGAGAACTATCTTCATTTCAATACCAAAAAAGGGCAACCTGAAATTATGCACCAACTATAGAACTGTTGCCCTGATCAGTCATGCAAGTAAAATTCTACTAAAATCATAATGGGAAGACTTCGTAAGAAAATGGAAGAAGAGATTAACGTGGTTCAAGCTGGATTTAGACAAGGAAGAGGAACAAGAGATCACATACTCAACATGCATTTGATAATAGAGAAGTGCTGAGAATTTAATGTAAACCTATTCTCATGTTTTGTGGATTATTCAAAGGCATTAGACTGTGTACAACATCAGAAACTTTGGGAAATCATGAGGAATATGGGTTTTCCATCACATGTAGTACAACTCATAAAAATTCTCTATCTAGATCAACAAGCAGCGGTTAGAATAGATGGCGAGACATCCGATTGGTTTGACATCAAGCAAGGAGTCTGTCAGGGCTGTGTGCTGTCACACTATTTGTTTAACCTGTATGCCGAAAATATAATGAGAAATGCCAGAGATGATATAACCAGGGAGCAATATGATGCTCTAAAATTCGGTGGTCATGAGATACCAGAGATTCGATGTGCTGATGATATAGCATTACTATCCACATCACAGAATGGTATAGAAAACTTAATAACCTTAACCAAAAGAAATAGTGAAAATCACAACTTATATCTTAACATAGCAAAAACAAAGATAATGCATACATATGAAACTACTATGGAGAAAGAAATATATGTTAATGATGAAAGATTGGAGGTGGTAGAAAATGTTGAATATCTTGGGTCATTGATTACCAACAATGGTGACACAATGAAAGAAATTAAACTACGACTTCAATTGCTCTTCAAAGACTAAAACAACGTAATAAATTATGGAGTGGGGCAGACAGAACTACAAAAATTAGATATTTAAGAGCATGCATCTTTCCCATTGCAACATACGCATGTGAGGCATGGACACTTACTAAACAATCTGAAAAGCGCATAAATGCCTTTGAATATAAATGTTATAGACGGGTTCTAAGAATATCTTGGGTAAAGAAAAGAACAAATGCATCCGTACTTCAAGAGGTGAATATTGAAGAGAGTTAGCTATTAAAGACGATAAAACAAAGAAAATTGATATATTTTGGTCACTTGAAACGTCATGAAAGTTTGGAGAGAGCAATAATGGAGGGGATATGCCTGGGAAGAGAGGAAGAGGAAGGCCAAAGAGAAGATGGATGCAGGATGTGGCAGATGATATCCAGATAGGTTTATCAGTCGCGGGAAATCTTGCTTGTGATTGAGTGGGCATCTGTGAGTGGGCTGGGGGATATGGGAGATTATGTGGGTGGGTTCGGAATTTGTGTGTGGGTAGGTGCGGGATATGTGAGTTGACGGGGAGATGTGTGTGTGTGCATGGGGGATGTGTGGCTGAGGAATGTGTATTTGGCTGGGTGGTTGGAGGTGTGTGGGTGGAGGAGGATATGTGGGTGAGTGATTGTTGGTGGGTAATGGGACGGGTAGAGGATATGTGAGTGGGTGGGGAGATGTTTGTAGGTGGGTGGATGTGTGTGATGGGGGATGTGTGGGTTTGGGGAATGTATGTGTGCTTGTGGTGTGGGTGGATGGGATGTGTTGTGGGTGAGAGGTGAATGTGGGTGGGGAGATGTGTAGGTGTAGGGATGTGGTGGATGGGTGGGGGAATGCATGTGTGTGTGGGTTATGTGTGCGGTTGGGTGGAGGAGTTGGAGTGAATGGGGGATGTGTGGGTGGGTGGTGGATGTGTCACATAACATAGTAATATGTATTGTTTATGTTTACAAAATTCATGTGACAATGTTTTTTCCTATGCACTGTTGATGAAAGAAAGATGAGTGATTGGAAGGGCCGAATGTAAGACGGACCTGCGTGCCCAATTTGTTACCCTTTGAAAATAAAGTCTGTCTGTTCGTTCGTTTTGAGAGGTTTTCCGGAAGGTTGTCATGGAAGCGAGGTTCATCAAAGTACATGCTGCTGAATGAATGAATGAATGAATGAATGAATGAATGAATGAATGAATGAATGAATAAGAAAAATGCAAAGAATACCATAGACAGACAGAAAAACAAAAGAGCAAGCCCTACAAGAAGTAAATAAGAACCTTAAACTGATTAAGGAAATTAGACGTAGACCGTCAACATTTTCAGGACATGTAAGAAGAAACAAATTGAGAACTTGGTGACAAATGGCAAGATTGAAGGGAAACATGATCGCCCACGCTAATCGGCATGACACATGATGATGATCAGTGTAAATGTCAGAAGTGGTGGCAACGATAGTTTGTAAACATAGTACGTTATGCCCGAAAGCCTCCTTTCATGTTCTTCACAGCCAAATACCTCTAAGTAGTCGGTAAAGTCAGAGCTCTGCATTGTCCTTTTCTATAATTGCGCTCGTAGATATTCATCACTTGCATCCTAGTTGTTTAGTTTAGATTTTGAAACCCTTTGAAAATATAGTTTTTACGTTCGGTCCTTCTAGTTAAGATTTTATAGGCTGTTTTGTTCTCATTATTTGATTTTTCGTTTGCTTTATGCTCTCCTCTCGGTTTTATAAGCGCAAACGTACATATAACTTGCGACCTATTTGCATAATTTACAGCCTGTTTATATTATGATTGAGTAGTCTTCTATTTTTATTATATGCCATTATGCTTGTTAAAATTTGCTCCAGTGATTTTCAAAGCAACTGTGCTGTAATCGATTTATAATTGTGGTCCTCCATTTTCGCTATTGGCTTTGCAGATACATGGGAATGTTCATAATATGTTTATTTTCGTAGTTCCTCGCTTTGAACTCAAACTTAGTCCATACACGTCCAACTATATTTAATGCGCTGGACTGATGTTTGCGTGTGGATTAGTTTCCCCTAGTACTAGTGTCCCTCGCCATCACGGCAAACCCACTCCGACTTCAGAGGTACTTGTAATTTACGTCCCCAAGTAAAGTACGAGAGAAGCCAACCTTTTAGTCCATCTGTCCGGTGTAAGAGCTTGAATCCGCTACGTCATCATCCATCCATCCATCATGTGCCATGCCGATAAGCGTGGGCGGTCATGTTCTGCTATCTCACTCGATCACCAGAGTCGTCGATCAGCTCTGTGTTTCTGTCTCGACCATGCCACATGGCCAAGCCATCCAGGTATTTACTTCTCGGTCTTCCCCTTGGTCTCTTCCCTTCGATCTTGCCAGTTGTCACCAAGTTCTCCAATTAATTTCTTGTCATAAAATTCCCCCCAAAAATATGACTATCTACGTCTAATGCCTCTAACCAGTTTACGTCACCATCAGCACACCGGATATTTAAGAAAAAACGCTTTTATCCATTCAGCAGTGCTGACCTCCCCATAAACAGATGAACTGGTAGAACTTTCTTAAAACATTCATAAAATAATGGAATGTATGGAGAGGAAATTAGAACAATATCGTCAACTGTAACTTAAAACAGAGTGTTGAAGTTTAGTTTTTGATTAGTTTAGTCGACGGATCAACATCACGGCACATGGGTGTAACCCATAAGTGCTCCGTTCTACTCCTAACTCAAACCTGAGTCCGGAGAATCTCAGCTCAGTGCACGAACTCCGTAGCACCGGCGAGGATCCTGAAATACTTTGGGTAGAATTTTAACTCGAAATTTTGCCCGGGCAGCGCCATTAGGCTACTCTTTTTCGATTTCCAACTGCCAAGGGATGTTTTACGCGCACGACAATATACACCGGCGTCCGATCTCACTACCCAGAGACCAGGGGACATTTTGTTACTAGAAGTCCACGTGAAAAAATACCGGCCCTCACCGGGGCTTGAACCAGGGGTCTCCAGCACTCGAGGCGGACACCCTACCTCGAGATCACTCAGCCCCCTAGAGTCTTGAAGTGCTACATATAACCTGTACAGTTGTATGGATGTGAACCGTGGCTACTAAGCAGACACGCTGAGAAACATCTAATTGCGGTAGAAATGTGGTTTCGGAGGAAAATACAAAGAACACAATGGACAGAAACATAATGCAAGTTCTACAAGAAATACATGAAAACCGTAAACAGATTAGAGAAATTAGGCGTAGACAGTCAATATGTATTGGGCCCGTTATGAGAAGAATAAACTGAAGAACTTGGTGACAACTGGCAATATTGAGGGGAAGAGAACAAGGGGAACTCGGCGTAGTCGAGACAAGAACACTGAGCTGATCCACGATTCTGGTGATCGTATGAGATGGTGAAACAAAACCGCCTACGCTTAACCGTATGGCACATGTTGATAATGATTTGCGATATATATTAACCTCCTCTATTTCTTTGGCCATGGTTGTCTTTATAGTATTTTTCATGTCCTTTATAGTATTTATCATGTTCTTTATAGTATTTGTCATATTCTTTATATTATTTGTCATGTCCTATATAGTATATGTTATGTATTTTATAGTATTTACCTTGTCCTTTATAGCATTTGTCGTGCCCTTTATAGTATGTCATGTCCGTTATAGTATTTGTCATATTCTTTGTAGCATTTGTCATATTCTTTTATGACAAATTCTTTGTAGCATTTACAGTATATATCATGTCCTTATAGCATTTGTCGTGTCCTTTATAGTATACTAGAAAATCGCATAGAAGCCCTGGAGATATGGATATACAGACGAATATGTCGTATTTCATGGGGAAAAGACAAAACACTCTTATAAAAAAAAAACCATACTGGAGGGCAAGGTTGAGGCAAGCGAACAAGAGGTAGACAACGATACAAGTGGGAAGATAATATCAAGAGATGGACGAACATTAAACTGACATAATATACGTGTACAATCAAGGCATGAGACAGACAGTGTGGGAGATCCATTGCAGCCAACCTTCATTTTGGAGACGGCACCTAACTGATTGATAAATCGTGAAAAGCAGTTTAAGTGGAAAAAGTTGTTTAGATGTGAGAAGCTGTTTATTACGTGAGAAGTTGTTTAGATATATAAGCTGTTTAGACGTGAGGAGTAATTTGATATGAGAAGCTGTTTAGATGTGAGAAGCTGTTTAGATTTGAGAAGCTGTTTGGATGTGAGCAGCTGTTTAAATTTGAGACGCTGTTTATATATGAGACACTGTTTAGATGTTAGACACTGTGTATACATGAAACACTGTTTAGATGTGTAAAGATGTTTAGATGTAAATAGCGGTTTAAATATGAGACGCTGTTTAAATGTGAAGCACTGTTTAGATATGAGACACTGTTTAGATGTGAAGCACTGTTTACATATGAGACACTGTTTACATAATGAGACACTGTTTACAGATGAGACACTGTTTACACATGAGACACTGTTTAGATATGAGACACTGTTTAGACGTGAGAATCTATGTCGTAATATTGAATGTTCAACTGTCCATTCCTATTCTCTTAAATAGCTGTTATCTTAACCCGTTCTATATCATATTACTGTAACTAATTTTTCACAAACTTTTGTTTACTATAACTCCTTCTATCTCGAAATAATGTGACCCTGTTTATGTCAACATAATTTAACTCCGTCTGTTTCAAACAGCCATTTTACTTTAACACATCCTATCTCTTCATACTTAAAACTCATTGTTTTTCAAAATATTTAATATCATTCTATATCCACCCCTCCCCAATAATAACGTTAAGTCTTTCAATCTCAAAATACTTAAAATTCTTCTGATATAACATACTTTAATTCCTTTGATCTCGTAAAGCTGTTTATGTTAACTCCTATCTCAAACAGTTGCTTACTACTTTATCTCCTTTTATCACACATGATTTAACTGTTGTTATGAAATACTGTTAACAAATTGTTTGAATCCTTTTGATTTCAAACAGTTTTTATTTTAACTCTTTCTATCTCACAATACGTTATCTCATCCTATCTCACAATACGTTATCTCATTCTATCTTAGAATACGTGAACTCCTCTTATTTCAAACAATTGTTACTTTAACTCTCAGATTACATAAACTCACCAATCCCAAAACCTATGTCATAATATTACTAGTAAAGTTGAGCGGCAGACCTTCTGATATAACATCATACAAGTTTATGCATCAACAACAGACAGCAGTGATGACAACATCGATAAATTTTATTAATGACTAGCTGACCCGGCCCGGCTTCGCCCAGTCCTTGGTGGGGAGCATCTCATTTAATTCATATAAGTAGTCATATAAGTTCCCGTTCCCGTTCCCGTCTGTCTGTCTGTCTGTCTGTCTGTCTGTCTGTCTGTCTGTCTGTCTGTCTGTCTGTCTGACCCGGCCCGGCATCGCCCAGTCCTTGGTGGGGAGCATCTCATTTAATTCATATAAGTAGTCATATAAGTTCCCGTTCCCGTTACCAACTATCTGTCTATCTGTCTGTCTGTCTGTCTGTCTGTCTGTCTGTCTGTCTGTCTGTCTGTCTGTCTGTCTGTCTGTCTGTCTGTCTGTCTGTCTGTCTGTCTGTCTGTCTGTCTGTCTGACCCGGCCCGGCTTCGCCCAGTCCTTGGTGGGGAGCATCTAATTTAATTCATATAAGTAGTCATATAAGTTCCCGTTCCCGTTACCGACTATCTGTCTGTCTGTCTGTCTGTCTGTCTGCCTGTCTGTCTGTCTGTCTGCCTGTCTGTCTGTCTGTCTGTCTGTCTGTCTGTCTGTCTGTCTGTCTGTTAAGCATCAAATTTAGAAACTTTAAAGCTCTCAACCAAAATTTATTTTTAGAAGACTTAAAAAATGCAGCCCTTGAACATGCTTACCAATTTCCTGATCCGGATGATGCACTAGCTTACTGGACAAAGGCAGTATACAATGTATTTGATAAACATGTGCCAGTCAAAGAAGTTCGAGTCAAGAATCAACATAAGTCCCCGTGGGTCACTAGCGAAGTTCTCGAAATCATGAGAGAACGAGATACAGCACACAAAAATAAAGATTTTATCAATTACCGCAGACTAAGAAATAAAGTTAAATATGAAATTCGTAGGATAAAGAAAGATCATTTCAAAAATTTGATTGTAGATAAATCAAATAATACAAATATATGGAAGGCTATTAACTCGCTAACCAACAAGAAACACGCTTCAGAGTCAGCAATACCAAACTCTATAACATGCGAGGATTTCAGTTATTTCTTTCAATCAGAAATAGAGAATCTAAAGTCCTCAATACCAGACTCAGTATGTAATTTAAGTTCACTGTCATCATTCTGTAAAGGGAAGTGCTCTAGAAATATTCCCTCTGAGATTCCCTTGATGTCTGTTGAAGAAGTATATAAATATCTCTCAAATCTCAAAGCAACAAATTCAGAAGGCCTAGATGGTATCAGTAATAGAATTCTTCGGTGTGCTGCACCTATTATAAGTGAGTCCTTAACTTTCATATATAACCAGTGCCTATCCAAAAACTACTTTCCATCTGCCTTTAAAGTTGCTAAAGTGTATCCTCTACTTAAAAATGGCTCAACTGATATTAGCGTCTTGGGTAATTATAGACCTATTTCCTTATTATCGTCGCTATCAAAGCCATTAGAAAAACACATACATAAAATAACACTACATCATTTAATTAACAACGATCTAATAATTGACAGTCAATCTGGGTTTCGACCTAAATATTCTTGCCATAGTGCCCTTACAAAAATGACCGATAACTGGCATCTTTGTATCAACAATGGCAACATTTGTGGAGCAGTATTTGTAGACTTTAAAAAGGCCTTTGATATGGTAGATCATGATATTTTAATTAGAAAATTAAAACACATGAAGACTAGCACCAATATGGTGAACCTAATTACGTCATTTTTATCAGACAGACAACAAGTAGTGTCCTTCAATAACTGTCTATCAAGACCCACACAACTTAATTTTGGGGTGCCTCAGGGCTCAATACTAGGTCCGCTGCTTTTTGCAGTGTATATTAACGATCTTCCTTTATACCTCAATACTTCGTGTGATCTATTTGCGGATGACTGCACTATTTACACAAGTCAAGAGAGCCTTTGTGACTTAGAGAGCTCTTTACAAAACGATCTTGACAACCTTAGTAGATGGAGCAATGAAAATCGCATGTTAATTAACATCGACAAAACTAAATCCATGCTAATAACGACCAGACAAAAACTACAGACCCTAGCCATAACTGGGACACCGCTCGAGCTCCACGTGGACACGTTACCTATAATTAATGTAAATGAACATAAAACATTAGGTCTTTTAATTGACAGACATTTAAACTGGAGCCCTCATGTTCACGCCCTTACCAAGAGAATAGCACAAAAAGTTTATCAACTTTCTAAAATTTAA
>JACEFZ010006615.1:0-49915 GCA_014155875.1 Cepaea nemoralis | reverse complement strand
CTGATTACTTAGCGGTGCACACCTTCTGTAAGTCTCCTGTGATAAATTCCCGACATGACACTCAGACTGTCTCAGGCCTCTAAATTGTTCTTTCCTATAAAATTCTTGTGTAGTAGCATCGATACTTGTTCTACCCCATATAGTCTCTTATATCTACCACACGCCATTTGTTCTATCCCGTACATTATCTTATATCTACTGAATGACGTTTGTTCTATCCCGTACATTATCTTATATCTACTACATGACGCTTGATCTTTCCCATACATTCTCTTTTATCTACCACACGACGCTTATTCTACCCCACAGTCTCTAAAATCTACCATACGACGCTTGTTCTATTCAATTGACTGCTCCAGACAAAGGAGCTGAAGAAAACATTATCCATTGAAGCGGTTGTCTCCACCTTGCATGTTGTTTGTCCTCCGCCCTTCTCACACTCTGCTTGTCAACTGTGTATTGTTCCAGTCTCTGCTTCCCAACACCTCTATCCGTTTACAGTAAAAACAAATGTTATAATAAGGACCCATCCCAGCTGTCACAGAATAAAGTAACTTGCAGTCGATCAATGATAACCAAACCCGACATTATTTTGCTAACACAATTGACGCTTTTATGGTGAACAAACTGAGGAAAATACGTCTGTACAGATTCTCGACACCTGGTCAACAGTGTGTATGAGATCAAAGGGAGTCACGTAGAGTTGTCTACATATAGTCGACAAGTTGATGACAGGATGTTGTTCGAGAGGTGTGTACTGGCGACATTTGTCTACAAAATGGAAGTTGGTCGTTGCAAGTGATAGACGAATGCCTGCTAGAGGTCAGAAGGATTATGTAATGGGAGAAAGGTCTTTGGCTTACAGACAACCCGGATATTTGTTGGATGAGACAAAGAACTCCACAGATGAAAAGGAAACTTGACAGCTAATTGACTCTGGTTAGTCTGGAAACAGGAGGACAAAGCCGATTCTGGACTGATTGGCGTCTGGACTTTCCGGTGACTCATTCAAGCACCTAATAAAACCCAGTGCAGTAAACAGGTGGATGGAGTCGAGGAAAACATTCGAAAAAAAAAATGGGTGTTTTTTTTTTTTAAGAATTGGGATAATTCCAGTTGTGGTATATTAGAGGGACTAGCCTATCTAAGTAGTAATAGTTATCCACGGACATAGATCCAATCGGATTGCCTAGTTTCTCGAGTAACAACAGGAATAGACACATGGTAGGCAATTAATTATATCTAACTTAAGAGTATGATTATGAATAGAGTACAGTACTGTGTAGTGATATAATGTATTAGGATTACTGATAGAATGTTCTATAAGTGCGGTGCTGGAAAGTATCATAGGAGCGTCGGCACTAGTATTCTATTGTGTGGCTTCATGTAGCTTGTGTTATATATCATTTTACTCGGGAAGTTGAGGACAATGTAGTGGAATAATAATTAGAGAGATTAAGGATGGTTGAGAGGGAGGAGGGGAATGTGTAATGGTAGGATCTTCAGTAGGGCATCTGCTGGGTTTCTACCCGTTCCTTTAGTCTTTCATGGTGTTGCCATGTCTCAGATCATATGATTGAGTTATTGGGCCGTATGACAGAGATCGGATCTCTGTTATAGATCTGAGTGCTGTTATTGATCTACATTTGCCCAATTCTGGCCAGGACTGAGTTGCCCTCACCATGATGTTATCTGCTCTACAGGTTCCATGTACAGTTCCCCTTGAGTGTTCCACGTGAGTGGGAGAGGATTTACTTCGAAGAAGCAGTTCCAAAGTTTGACAATGATGGCTCAGCATCTGAAGACAGAGGTTGCTGAGAGGCCGCTACATAGGGCTTATACCCAAGTTGGTTTGCGGGAACCTGGCTTCTGCTGAGCAGGACATGTTGACGAGATTGAGGTTTAGCCAAGTGATAGATGTACCAATAAACAGTCAGAACATTGCATAAATTATACTGATACCCAGAACAGTTAGATTGTGGTGTTAATATGAGGAATCTTTAGAACCAGTGACTCTAGATCCATTAAGATTCTCCACTAACAGTGACAATAGGATTGGAATTCCTGATTAACAATCCGTTAAATAACCGAGGAAGTTCATAGTGTGAATCAGACTCTAATTAGACAGTGTTTGTCAGGGGTGTCCAAGCATCCTGGTGGTTCCAGAGGACAACGGAGGAAGTCGTCACGTGACCGGAGGAGCATCACCTGGGTGAGGCTACCTGTATGGGATACATGGTGCTGGTGTGTCTTCAGCACAGGGATGAGAATGAACTACTCTTGAACACTGATCTGAGTCTATAGACGATTTAGAATACACGTCACACATTCTACACCTTATACACACATACACTTCTCCTACATATACTCTTTGCTTTAATAAATTTTTTGGTTTTATTTGTTGAAGCGAGAGTTGTCAAGTATGTTATGTTGGGGAAGAATGGAGAGGGGGCATGATCCAGGGGTGAGTAAGAGTGAGAGGAAGGTGTCTTCAGATTGAGGGAGTGTGTGGACGGAGTCTGCTGGATATCTCCAGAATAAAGATATTGAATTAAAACAAATGTAGGTATCGATTCTCTTCACTCCAGGGACGACACTAAAGTGGTAAAGAAGAACAAGTAACTAATACGACATTCATTCTTTACACACACTACATTTATTGGGGGCTCGTCCGGGATCTTTGGACAGCGGGATCTTTAGACAACGGGATCTTTTAACACGGGATCTTTAGTTAGAGGATGGAGATATCCTATTAGTGAGAATCCAGCTAGAGTGAATGTGGATAGGTGTTTGGACTTATCTTACCTGTTCACACTTCACACGTCCGCATAGGTCTGTGGTCCTGATTCTACTCTTGTCACTGAGTGATTGTGTTGTGTTGTATGGTGTGTTATAAATATATAGATTAATAGTATTTTGTCATTAGCTATATATTGGTTTAGAGATCATCTATACTCTATCTGCTGAGTTACCTCTCTGTAAAATGGCCACTCCTAGATTAACTACGGCAGAACTTAGGGCAAAGAGGGAAGACATAGGATTGTCGGGTTCTGCACTAACAGATTACATACAGGAAGTGGAGAGGGAATATCGTCAAGCAGAAAGGGAAGATCGAAAGGCCGAGTTGGAATTGAGAAGGATGGAGGTAGAGCAAGCAGCTAAAAAATTGGAAGCAGAACAAGCTGCTAGGCAACTTGAGGCTGAACAAGCCATGAGAAGGCTGGAAATAGAAGCTAAAAAATTGGAAGCAGAGCAAGCTGCTAAGTTACTTGAGGTTGAGCAAGCTGCTAAGCAACGGGAAGCGGAGCAAGAGGCTCAGAAAAGGGAGCATGAGTACCGGATGCGGGAACTCGAGCTCAAGAGGCAATCTGGTGGGGAAAACTGAGGGAGCGGTGGGAGGTTCCTCTCTCCCTGGCTCAACACCAGTAAGTGGACATAGTTACCATGCTATGAAGTTCCCTCTGGCGATCTACGAGGAGGACAAAGAGAAGATTGACCAGTACCTTCAACGCTTCGAGGCTATGTCAGTTGCTATGGGTCTGGAGCGTAACAAATGGAATCTCAAGCTGTCCCAGGGATTACGAGGGACCGGTTACGAGGTTTATTCTCGCCTGCCACCAGGACATGAGAACAATTATGACGAGTTGAAGACGGCTTTTGCTGAAAACGTTTTGAAGTTACGTCCCATACCTACCGGAAGAATTTCGAGGAGCGAAACGAGAACCGGGGGAGTTGTTCGCCGCCTATAGTCTGCGTCTGAAAGCATATCTCCATAAGTGGATGGATTTGGCTGGGTTTGCGCATGACTATGAGAGTCTGGAAGAGCTCACGGTAGTCGACCAGATGCGGAAGCAAATGTCGAAACCTCTCAGGACATTCTTGGGAGAACAAGGGGCGGAACGAATCGACATGGTGACGAAATTGGCAGAACGGTTCGTCGAGGTCCATGGGGAGGCAACAGAGAACATTTCTACAAACACCAAAAGTCAGGAAAAACATAACCTGAAGAAAGCAAAAAGAACAGGAACTAAAAAGGTGGAACCATATGTCAAAACTTCAGAGGAGAGTTCGGAGAAGACGAAGGGGGAAAGCAAGAAAATTTCGAGCTCTACACAAAAACGACCATGGTCGGAGAAGTGGTGTTCGATTTGTAAGTCACCTTCTCACAATACGAGGGATTGCAAATCGAAGGCTAAGAACCCTCACTTCGCGGCATGTCAAGTGACTTCAACGCAGGTGGACACTGACAATGCCAAGGTCGATAAGGAAGCTCACCACCAGGAGAGCTCACTCAAGTCCGGCACAAGAAAATCTAGGACAGGGAAATGGTGCAAACACTGCAGGTCGAATACACACAATGCTATTGACTGCAGGGGAAAGTCAGGAGACACTCAATTCGTCGTGTGCCGCGGAAAACCTAAGGTGGAGCCCACCGAACAGGTCGAGGCCGAAGAAGAGACTCCAGACCAGGAAAAACCACCTGTAGTGGAATTGGTAGAAGTTAACGGTCGTCAAGTTGAGTGTTTATACGACACAGGACTGGACGGGGAGGCCGTGATTTCTGCGGATCTGGTACATCCAGAACAATTCACAGGTGAAACCATGGAGATACAGCCTGCACAGAAGAGTGCTGTAGCCATGAAATTGCCCATTGCCAGAGTGGAGATTCGGTCAAGATATGTCACCGGCACCATCAAGGCCGCTGTATTGACCGATCCCATTTTTCCCGTAATCCTCGGTTGCCGGTATGTCTTTCTGGGAATGCCCAGGGAGCCAATCCATATGGGAGCAATTCAGACTCGCTCTCAGACGAAAACGGATGAGGCAGAAGCCAATGTGACTAACCCACTGCCAGGGGAGTTGCGAACTGCCCAGAGTGAGGATGCTACTCTACGTCCTTGCTACAAAAAGCTGCAGAAAAGTGCTGATCCACCCAAACGGGGGCAGTACTATATGAAGAATAGGATACTCTACAGGAGAGCCGGAAGGGGAGACAACCTACATGGTCATTTGGTGGTCCCAAAGGCCCATCGTTCCCAGATTCTTCATATGGGGCATACCATCTCATTCAGTGGGCATATGGGTATTGCCGCCACGATGCAGCGAATTTCCTGCCATTACTATTGGCCGGGAATGACAGGTGATGTGCGTCGGTATGTGAAGTCATGCCCTGAGTGCCAAAGGGTGGCACCGAAACACTGGACAGCGCCGGTGGTCTTGGGTGAAATGCCCATCATGAACTCTCCTTTCGAGAGGGTCTCATCTCATCTCATCTCATCATGTTCCTCTTGTACCTTGCGGTGTCGAGGTGAAGTATAAACTTCGTGAGAGTGCCCGGTTATGGGCTTCGTATATCGACATTCCCATGGATTCTGTTATTCCCTCAGTCCAACGTTTACGTGGTCGGCCTCTTCCTCTGTTTCCATCTGGTCTGTACATCATTGCTTGTTGTGGCATGCTGTTGACTGGTAGCCTACTTGCATGGCCAAACCATTTGACTTGCTGCTTTCTAATAAAATCTAGAGCAGCTTTAACCCCTACTTTAGTCCTGATTTCTTCATTTCTGATCTTATCTCTTCTTGATACGTTGAGTATTCTTCTCAGAAACCTCATTTCTGTTGTTGTGATTTTTCTTTTCTCTTTTTCTGTCATTGTCCAGGTTTGGCATTGGTAGCACAGAGTTGGTAGGAAGATTGTGTTGTAAAGTGCTTTCTTAGTAGTTATTGATACATGTTTGTTCTTTAGTATTGGTGCCATTTGTCCAATGAGTTGATTTGCCTTATTGCACCTATTTTCGATCTCGTCTTCTGATCTGCCATTTGATGATATTATACTTCCTAGGTACTTGAAGCTCTTTACTTGTTTCAAGGGATGTTCGTTTAGGTGAATTGTTGCTGTTTGTTCTTCTTTAGTTATAGTCATTACTTCTGTTTTGCTTGTGCTAATTTTCATGTTATGTTCCCTACACATTTCGTTTAGACTATTCATGTGGTCTTGTAATTCAGCTTCTGATTTTGCTATTAGTGCTTGGTCGTCCGCAAACAGGAGTTCTCTAATGGTTAGATTTGCAGATGGTTCTTCTTCTGTGTTCTCGTCATGCGGTATTCTTGCTGTCTCTGCTTGGCTGGTTTCTTTACATATGCGATAGCCGTTTGGGTCAGTCCGTTTATACTTCTTGGTTTTTCTACGAGCAGTATGAAGATCCCCTGCCGCCTTGCTAGGCCAGTCGCAGGTTTAGGACACTAATCTGACCACAGGGAGTCCATCCCCTATGGCGAGCCATAGCCCCGTTAGCCCATGACCTCGCGGTCATGGTTGCCCGGTCTGCACCACTTGGAGGTGGGGGTTCGAGAGGGTAGCCATCGATATTGTGGGTCCACTTCCTAGGACTAGGAAGAGGAACATGTACATACTCACCATGGTGGATTGCTGTACAATGTGGGGTGAAGCCATACCGTTGACCAAGATTGACTCGAAACGAGTGGCGGACGCACTGATGGAGGCCTTTACTAGATTAGGCTTTCCTGATCAAATACTGACGGACAATGGGTCCCAGTTTTGTGGAAAACTTATGGAGGAGGTATTTAGGGTGTTCCACTCTAACCATATCCATACCAGCCCTTACCACCCTCAAGCAAATGGACAAGTAGAGCGTTTCAACGGCACGTTGATGACAATGCTCAGGAAACTAGCGCAGGAAAAACCTGATAGGTGGGATGAATATATCCCAGCAGCACTTTTTGCCTATCGGGAAGTTCCTCATGGCTCAACAGGACTACCACCTGCTACGTTGCTGTTTGGTCGTCCAATCAAAGGACCGTTGGAAGCCATGTTGAGGAGTTGGACTGAAGAGGGGACATCAGAAGAAGTGATCTCTTCTTACAGATATGTGGAGGAACTGAAAGAAAAACTTCACAAGGGATGGACTCTGGCAAATAAAAATTTGAAAAAAGCCAGAAAAAGACATGCGGCTTACTACAACCGTAGGTCTAAAGACAGATCTCTAGAGGTGGGAGAGTATTTTTGCTACTCCCAACGGGAAACAACAAACTGGAGATAGGTTGGCAAGGACCATTTCCCGTGGAAAGGGTGATATCCAGAACGAACTATCAGATCCGGATAAGGGGAAAGTCAAAGATTTTCCATATCAATCTCTTGCGGAAATACGAAGAGAGACCAGGAGAAAAAGCAGCTCACCTCATGGCAATGGCAGTTGCAGTGGAGACAGAAGTGGGAACCAACGAGGGAAGGGAATATCCCCTGGTACACCAGGAAACCTACAAGGATGTACAGGTGAACCCTGATCTGACTTCCCAGGAGAGGGAAAAGATTACACAGGTTCTCGAGTCTCATATTGAGATACTGACTAATAAACCAGGACGAACGAGGTTGGTGGAGTTCGAGATGACTTTTACCACTCAAGAGCCTGTTCGCCAAAAGGTTTACCCAGTGCCATTCTCTAAGGAAAAGGCCCTGGAGGAGGAAATACAGAAACTCTTGGAGGATGACGTGATTGCACCTTCCACATCCCCATACAATGCGGGGGTAGTTTTGTTACGAAAACCAAGTGGAGAACACCGGTTGTGTATAGACTACCGACTTCTGAACAGTCATACACAATTTCAGGTGGAACCTTTGCCGAATCCAACTCAGTTATTCGCGAGGCTCCATAAGGCAAGGTATTTCTCTAAGGTGGATCTGAGTCGCGGGTATTATCAGATTCCGGTCAAACCAGAGGTTAGACCCCTACTGGCCTTCAGTACCCCCAGTGGACATTATGAATTCAAGGTCATGCCCTTTGGACTCAGCAATGCACCTAGTGTGTTTACTCGCATGATGAGGACTTTACTAGATCCTTTAAAGGATCCGTCCATCATCTCATTCATGGATGATATTCTGATTTCCAGTGACAGTTTGGATGACCATTTACAATCCTTGGAAAGTGTTTTCAATAGGCTCAAGGAAGCAGGGCTTACAGCTCGCCCAACCAAGTGCATGATCGGCTACCAGACTCTGGAATTTCTAGGTCACACCATCACTCCAGGACACATTGTCCCAGAGGAAAAGAACCTAGAGAAAATCAGAAGTGCTCCAAGGCCAAAAACGAAGAAGGATGTGCGATCGTTTCTCTCGTTGTGTGGGTTCTACCACAAATTTATCCCACATTTCACGGAACTGGGAGCTCCATTAACAGAAACCTTGAAAAAGGGATTCCCAGACCAAATAGTTTGGACACCGGAATGTGAGAGTGCCTACAGTCAGTTGAAGGAGGCCTTGGTCAGCAAACCTGTGTTACAGCTCCCGGACCTTTCCAAACCATTTGTGTTGAGAACGGATGCAAGTGGGATTGGGATTGGGGCAGCTTTGTTACAGGAAGGAAAAGACGATGCTTCAGTTTTGAAACCAGTGGCATACGCAAGCAAGAAACTTCTCCCGGCTGAGATGAATTATTCGACCGTTGAGAGAGAGTGTTTGGCTCTCGTATGGGCTGTACAAAAATTCCAGCCTTATTTGTATGGAGTTCAGTTTCGAGTTCAGTCGGATCATCAACCTTTGATATTCCTGGCCACTTCTCAGAAGCTCAACGCCCGTTTGATGCGGTGGTCGTTGCTACTTCAGCCATACCAATTTACAGTGGAGTATATACCTGGGAAGGAAAATGTTGGAGCTGATTTCCTGTCTAGACATCCAGCTCCTGAAGAAGAGGAATAGATCATCTGGATCGAACCTCCAAGAAGAAAGAGTTGTTGCGGACTACTCTCTTAGGAGGGGGCCTATGTCACAGGATAAAGTAACTTGTCAGTCGATCAATGATAACCAAACCCGACATTATTTTGCTAACACAATTGACGCTTTTATGGTGAACAAACTGAGGAAAATACGTCTGTACAGATTCTCGACACCTGGTCAACAGTGTGTATGAGATCAAAGGGAGTCACGTAGAGTTGTCTACACATAGTCGACAAGTTGACGACAGGATGTTGTTCGAGAGGTGTGTACTGGCGACATTTGTCTACAAAACGGAAGTTGGTCGTTGCAAGTGATAGACAGAATGCCTGCTAGAGGTCAGAAGGATTATGTAATGGGAGAAAGGTCTTTGGCTTACAGACAACCCGGATATTTGTTGGATGAGACAAAGAACTCCACAGATGAAAAGGAAACTTGACAGCTAATTGACTCTGGTTAGTCTGGAAACAGGAGGACAAAGCCAGATTCTGGACTGATTGGCGTCTGGACTTTCCGGTGACTCATTCAAGCACCTATATAAAACCCAGTGCAGTAAACAGGTGGATGGAGTCGAGGAAAACATTCTGAAGTGTAGAATTGGGGATAATTCCCAGTTGTGGTATATTAGAGGGACTAGCCTATCTAAGTAGTGATAGTTATCCACGGACATAGATCCAATCGGATTGCCTAGTTTCTCGAGTAACAACAGGAATAGACATATGGTAGGCAATTAATTATATCTAACTTAAGAGTATGATTATGAATAGAGTACAGTACTGTGTAGTGATATAATGTATTAGGATTAGTGATAGAATGTTCTATAAGTGCGGTGCTAGAAAGTATCATAGGAGCGTCGGCACTAGTATTCTATTGTGTGGCTTCATGTAGCTTGTGTTATATATCATTTTACTCGGGAAGTTGAGGACAATGTAGTGGAATAATAATTAGAGAGATTAAGGATGGTTGAGAGGGAGGAGGGGAATGTGTAATGGTAGGATCTTCAGTAGGGCATCTGCTGGGTTTCTACCCGTTCCTTTAGTCTTTCCTGGTGTTGCCATGTCTCAGATCATATGATTGAGTTATTTGGCCGTATGACAGAGATCGGATCTCTGTTATAGATCTGAGTGCTGTTATTGATCTACATTTGCCCAATTCTGGCCAGGACTGAGTTGCCCTCACCATGATGTTATCTGCTCTACAGGTTCCATGTACAGTTCCCCTTGAGTGTTCCACGTGAGTGGGAGAGGATTTACTTCGAAGAAGCAGTTCCAAAGTTTGACAATGATGGCTCAGCATCTGAAGACAGAGGTTGCTGAGAGGCCGCTACATAGGGCTTATACCCAAGTTGGTTTGCGGGAACCTGGCTTCTGCTGAGCAGGACATGTTGACGAGAGGGAGGTTTAGCCAAGTGATAGATGTACCAATAAACAGTCAGAACATTGCATAATTTATACTGATACCCAGAACAGTTAGATTGTGGTGTTAATATGAGGAATCTTTAGAACCAGTGACTCTAGATCCATTAAGATTTCTCCACTAACAGTGACAATAGGATTAGAATTTCCTGATTAACAATCCGTTAAATAACCGAGGAAGTTCATAGTGTGAATCAGACTCTAATTAGACAGTGTTTGTCAGGGGGTGTCCAAGCATCCTAGTGGTTCCAGAGACAACGGAGGAAGTCTTCACGTGACCGGAGGAGCATCACCTGGGTGAGGCTACCTGTATGGGATACATGGTGCTGGTGTGTCTTCAGCACAGGGATGAGAATGAACTACTCTTGAACACTGATCTGAGTCTATAGACGATTTAGAATACACGTCACACATTCTACACCTTATACACACATACACTTCTCCTACATATACTCTTTGCTTTAATAAATTTCTTGTTTTTATTTGTTGAAGCGAGAGTTGTCAAGTATGTTATGTTGGGGAAGAATGAGAGGGGGCATGATCCAGGGGTGAGTAAGAGTGAGAGGAAGGTGTCTTCAGATTGAGGGAGTGTGTGGACGGAGTCTGCTGGATATCTCCAGAATAGAGATATTGAATTAAAACAAATGTGGGTATCGATTCTCTTCACTCCAGGGACGACACTAAAGTGGTAAAGAAGAACAAGTAACTAATACGACATTCATTCTTTACACACACTACACCAGCCTCAGATTATTATTCTATGACCGAATAAGCCAAAAATGTGTTTTTATTCCGTACACAACAGTGTGAATTTATTAGGGGCAATTCTAGTTGTCTCTTACATTTGCGAATACAACAAATACACTCATGTCATCATGATCATCATGTGTCGTGCCGATAAGTTTGGCGGACATGTTTCGCTATCTCACTCGATCACCAGAGTCGTGGATCAGCACAGTGTTCTTGTCTCAACCATGCCATGTGGTCAAGCCATCTAGGTATTTACTTCGCTGGCTTCTCATTGTTCTTTTCCCCTCGATCTTGCCAGTTAGCACCAAGTTCTCTAGTTTAGTTCTTCTTATACCGTGCCCATACAATTTTGACTGTCTGCGTCTAATTTCTCTAATCAGTTTTCATTTGTTTCTTGTAGGACTTGCTCGTTGGTTTTTCTCTGTCAATGGTATTCTTTGCATTTTCCTTATTAACCACAGTTCCACTGCCACTGTATGTTTTTCAGCTTGACTGCTCATTGTCCACGCTTCACATCCATACAAAAGTACAGGTTCGATGTAGTACATCAACACTCTTTCTCTCGTTGCAATTGACAGCTTATTTTTTATTGGTCAGAATGTTTTCCATCTTGCAAAAGACTAACTTCGCCATAGCGATTCTTGTTTCTAATCTCTTCAAGGCATCTCCCATCAGATGTTATGACTGTTATCATGAATGGATCATACATTAAATACTGCAGACTGTTAAGTCATTTACTGCCAATATAGTACCTTGCGGTGTATGGTAGGGGCGGGGCGGGCGGGTGGAGGGGCGGTGGGGAGGGGTCGTGAGACTGAGGAAATAAGTTCGCCTCGCTTGTGCAATCGCCACGAACTGTGCAGATTATAATTTTCTTTTTGTCCCCGACAGAAAATAAAACTCCACACCTTACCGATAATTCGAAACCGGGTTTCAAAGAAGGTAAATCCGCCATTCTAGCCACTCGGCCAGCCGCTCCTCCACTGCAGACAACCGTCCCATTTTACAAAGTAAACCGAAAACAGGTGCCATAGATATCATCGAGACCAATGTAGATTACGTCCAAATGCAGAATCTTCCGACATGACCACCAGGAGCAATCTTCAGGTGGCCGAGTCTGCCATCACTAACCAGTGTCATACCTGGGATATTGCTGAATGCACGAGTTTTGCCATTGTCCTTGCTGTAAATCACAAGGGGGACACGACTTTGGATGCGACGTTTGTTTCTCAATTTACCCTTTCCTGCCCTGAAACGCTTGCTGTTGATGACCTTTTCAATATTATGTCAAGCCTTGAGCTTTCACAGCGCAGAAACAGCTTCCTTAGTTGTCGTCAGCTCTTCATATTTGTCACTAACAACCAGAGGAACTTCTGGGATCTCTTCGATGCGGTGACTTTTGGACATGACTAGTGCTGGAACACCAACTGTGGCAGTGGCAGATGTGACAACATCTCTACTATGGTTGACATTGATCTTCCTGTGCCAACGTTTCCATGCTTTAGTAGATGCAAACATGCGACGGCATCGACACATGTTTCCAAAGGCACTCTGACCAGACCTGTCAGTACCTCCACATCTAACACGGAGAATATGATCACCAGTTTAATTAGTTCCCCGTGACTAAGCTGATGTCTGGTGTCCAGCTGTTTCAGGAACTGCGTATGGATGAGGAGTGGTCTTCAGCACCTGGAAGTGAGCGACATTTATAATGTCTGGGTGAATTGGTGCCTTTAACACTGCAGGCAGGGAAATGGTGCCTTTAACACTGTAGACAGGGAAATGGTGACGTTGAACACGACAGGTAGGGAAATGCTCATGATGATGGTTGTACCCTTTTTATTGTGAACTGTAATAAGCGGCTTTGCTGGCATGATATCCGGTGCAGACGACGGTGGCCTTTCGTCTTTTTATGTGTTGAAGAAAGGGTTTGCGGTTCTCCCAGGGGCCAGACCATTTAAACGTTTATGTAAATACAAAGCAGTGTGTATGTACAATGTGTAATGTGTGTTTCTTGTGTTTTTGTATATCACAGAGTGTTGCTGTTTGTAAGTGTTAAGTGACATATGTGCGAATAAAACAAATACATACATATGCATTTATGATTATATAACATGTATGGGATAGTGCACGTACATATGCATTCTGTGCATATGCTTACTTTCCACCTTTTTTTTCCGCCACGCACACTTAGTTTTATTTTAACAAGTTAAGAAGTATCACTGAATGCATCATCATGAAACATCGCAAATGCGATCAATTTTCAAAAATAAATTTAAAAACAGGTATGTGTGGCGTTTGCGGCAAGCCCAAGAGAGAGAGAGAGAGAGAGAGAGAGAGAGAGAGACAGAGAGAGAGAGAGAGAGAGAGAGAGAGAGGGAGAGAGAGGGAGAGAGAGGGAGAGAGAGAAAGAGAGAGAGAGAAAAAAATACTGAGATAGAATGAGAGAGGGTGTATGTGTGTGTGTGTGTGTGTGTGTGTGTGTGTGAGAGAGAGAGAGAGAGAGAGATACTGAGAGAGAAAGAGGGAGAGAGAGAGAAAGAGAGAGAGAAAGAAATACTGAGATAAAATGAGAGAGGGAGTGTGTGTGTGTGTGTGTGTGTGTGTGTGTGTGAGAGAGAGAGAGAGAGAGAGAGAGAGAGAGAGAGAGAGAGAGAGAAGAAGGATGGGAGAATAACCCCACCCCCTGCCCAACATACAAGGATTGTGAATTTTGCTGCATTTGGTTGTAACTTTATCGCCAGTCTAATGAATTTATTCTGGGTGGGCGGGGTTAGAGTGGAGGTTAAAGGAACTGTTGCCTTGGTCAAGGTTATGACCTGGCTGACCAGGACCTCTGAACTATAAAATAAAGCCTCCCTTTGTGCTGGGTCGCCTAATGGATTTTCGTCCCTCGCTGAGGTAACATTTCCCAATCCACGGTAACAAAGAATGAAAATGTGTTGATTCATTGCACCCGTGACGTTTATTGTAAATGGTTTTTAAGGAAAAAGTCAAATTTTGGCAATTATAAACTATCATTCTAATAATTAATCAAAAACACGTGCATAACAGACTCAAACAATCATCCTAATAGCAAGAGAATGTGAAATTAATAATATGTTACACATTTCAATAAGAAAATATAGTAAATAGTGTGAATGTGAACATTAATTAAAATAAGCACCTGTTGTATGTAAGGGAAATGAACTTGGCCTTGATTCTGCAAGTTCAATCTACGTTTCTGTATTCTGCTAGTGTTTGAAGTAGCTGTGTGCGTGTGTGTCTTTGGGTGTTTTAGGAAGAGTGTTCAGAATGATTGCCTTGTACATGTCTCTTTGTTTGCCCGTGTGTGTGTCTTTGAATTAGTTGTTTGAGAGATTCCACTGCATCTGTGACTGTTTGACATGTGTAGTATATGTATTCTTCTGCCTCTTGTGTGTTGTTCCTGCATAGTTGGCATTTTTCTGTTTGTCTGGACCTGCAATGCTCCTTAGGGTATTATGGATGTCATATTAAAAAACAGCATGTAAGTGACTTCTCTTACTTTAGGTGTGATGTTTGTTGTGTAAGTTGGAAAAGGTGGATGTATAGTCTGACATGAAATATTTGTGTCCTCATTTGATTCTCAGTTTAAGTAATGGTGCTTGTTTACTAACTGTTTGTATATGTCCTGTGTTATTTCCTGTATTAACTGTTCATGTCCTTGTAAGCAATAAACATTATGCACTGATAATGTGCCGTTGCATTGTTTAGTTTTGTGAGATGTTTTATTTTGTGTGCTATATAACAAAAATGCTAATCTATATTGCGTTGGATATCTGGTCTATGTGGCTGATTCTAAGTGCTTGTATGTTTGTTTGTATGTCCTGAAGTGATATTCCTCCTTGTTTCTTGTCGTGTATAAGAGTTGTATGCTGTATATATTCTTGTTAAAGGTAAATCGCGTCCTCCGTGGTGAAGTAATAATGGAAGCGATTGGTAATCCAGCTTATCCGCGTTTGAAACATATCTGCGCGCGATTTGGCAGCAGACCGCATTCAGCTTGGCGTTAAACGAATCGGTATAAGAGCCGGTCGTTCAGAAAGCAATGGCAAACTACTTTACGTAAAATCTTGCCAAGAGACCAACAAGAGCAGTAAAAATGCTGGTGTTGACAGCGGTACCTATAAAAAAAAAGGATATGCAAAAAAAAAAAAAACGATAAATCGTCTGATGTGTTTCTTTATGTCTGTAATTGTCCTGTTTGGTGGATTTAATATTATCATTAAGTATATTATTGTTGGTATGATGCATGTGTTAACTATCGTGCTTCTACCAAATATTATTGATGTTTAGTGTTTATACCTGTGTAGCATGTCTGTGGTCTATGGTGTCACTTTTAGCCATGTTTCTTTGTGTGTGCCGTACTCCGTGGCGAAGGTGTTATGGACGCGGTTCGTGATCCTGCATACCCGAGTTCGAAACACAGCTGCGCACGATTTGGCAGCAGATCGCGTTGCGCTGATGTTTGATGAAATGGTATGGTTACCGGTCGTTGAGAAAGCAATGGCAAACTACTGAACAACGTAAACTTGCCAAGAGATCAATCAAATGCAGCAAGAAATGCCGGTGTTGACTGCAAACGTCCTGTAAAGCATATGCAACTAACTTTGTTTCTTTGCGTGTTGTTCTGGGGCCACATGGAAATGTGATCCCATACAGTTTCATTGTGTGCGTACGTGCATGCATGCGTGCGTGTGTGTGTGCGTGTGCGTGTGTGTGGTGTGGTGTGGTGGTGGTGGTGGTGGTGTGTGTGTGTGTGTGTGTGTGTGTGTGTGTGTGTGTGTGTGTGAGAGAGAGAGAGAGAGAGAGAGGTCTGGAGGGAAATCAATTTAAAAAAAAATTAAAGGGGTCACTCGGTAAACTGAAATGTCTAGACAACAAATTTTAATCTTGATAATATTAGCTTATTAATATGACAGAAGACAAACAGAATGGAGATTAAAATAACGAATAACTGCTCCGGACTAGGAAGCTGGAGAACATATTCTTCCATTGAACGGCTGTCTTCCTCTGCAGAGTTGTCCTCTGTTTACCAAGTTGATTGTCACAGCGCATTATGTCCCTTTATGTCAGTTTATGACCTTTCTTCTTTTAACTTAAGGTCCACGTCATCTGGCCAGGGTGATCATGTCTGTGCACAGCCTTCTGTCTCTTCTGCTGCCAATTATCTCTTTATCCGACGTTCCTTAAGCCATGATGCCACACTGCCCAGCATCATCTGTCCTGGTCTCACCCTGCCTGTCTTCCCTTTCAATGTTTTTGTTCCCGTTGTGACGACATACCCCAGGCAACCCCTTCTCATGTTATGGACAAAGAACGTGGACTCTCTCCTTCTAGTTGCCAGTAACCAGTTCTCTTTCTGAGATAACTTCTTTCAAGACATCTCCATTGGTCTTTCTATCCGTCCACGGTGTTACCATCATCCTACTATAAAACCACATCTCCTCAGCTTCCACACAATTTCCCCATTGTCCATGATTCCCTCCCGTACATTCGAAATTGCTCAATATAGCTCATTAGAACTATTTTGCACACCTAGATTAACACAGATAAAATGCAGAGAATATTCTTCATCTTGTGGAATGCTGCCTTAGATTGGGCTATTCAACATTTAACTTAAAACTTTTGTCCCCAGTATGTGGCCAAAATTATGAACTTGTGAAATCTGGTTCTCACTGTTTAAGACCTTAAAATGTATTCATTCAGGAGGACACATAACAGCCAGGCACCCATGTGCATGCGACAATACCACTCGACTAGAGGAAACAAACTAACATATTAGTTAGTTTAGTTAGTCTTTCCTCTTGACCCTAAGGCGGCGCATAGGGCAGAAGTCCTGTCTCTCCATGCTTGGCGGTTCGCTGCTACCTGTTGTAGATCTTGGATATTTACTTGGCCATTGAATGAGCATTCTCTAATGATGGTTCTACGCAGGGTCTCAAACTAACATATAAAGATTATAAAACGTCCTCGAAACTACAAGGAAACACAAGAGACAACAATACACGTGCCCACACACAACAAACATAAGGCAGGCTCTGCATCAGGGCTACATGTAACTATAGGCTACAGGTGGACCGTTACGTCTGTCCACAGTTCGAGAAAATGGCGCTGGATGTAGCAGCGAGCAGACAGACCTGGGCGGACTTACAGACACATGGCCGGACTAGGTACAGGTGCGGAGAATGAGACACAGCTGACACTGCCGGAGGGGTGTCACGTGATAGGAACCTAAGAACCAACTTTATTTTCAGACGGCGAAGTATTGGGCACTTAGGCCCGTCTAACATTCTGTCTTTCCAATCTCTCAACTGTCCGCATGTTAACTCTATTACACAGAAATATCCATTGGGGAACCCCTTGAGGCCACTGACAGCTCATAAATAAACACATGTGTACTATGTGGTATTAATAGAAGTAGAAAAAAAAGTTAAAATCAGTCCACTGACTGGAGCTAATAGAACGTGTATGGACTACGATTGAGTTCAAAGCGAATGAAAAAGATCTGTTTGTTCTCTGTGGTCTAGAATTAGGGTTTAATATTCTTCTCTTGGACTCTGAATATTTCAGGATCCTCGCCGTGCTACGGAGTTCGTGCACTGAGCTGAGTTTCTCCAGACTCAGGTTTGAGTTAGGAGGAGAACGGAGCACTTATGGGGTGCCGTGATGTTGATCCATCGACTAAACTAAACTAAACTAAACATTCTTCTCTTGGACATATCATAACAGATGATGGCAAAAGTGAAATAGAAATCAAACAGAATAGGAATGTCAAAAAAATGCTTACAGCAGCATAAAATAAGTATTAACATCAAGGGAGATTAACAGCGTATTAACAATAAGAATTGTCAAATATTATGTATTACTACATTTTACTATATGGCGCGGAAGCATGGGTGTTGAACAATCAACTAGAAAGTCGAATAGAGCCCTGGAGATGTGGATATAAAGAAGAATATGTCGTATTTCATAGAAACAAAAACAGTCCAATACAGAGGTTCTAGAAAAAAAAAAAACTGTGAATGAAAAGAAAGTTGATGAAAGAGATAAAACGAGGCAAGTGAAATGTTTCGACCGCGTTAAAAGACATAATACTCTTATAAAGACTATACTGGAAGGCAAGGTTGAGGGCAAGCGAGCAAGAGGTAGACAACGATGCAAGTGGGAAAATAACATCACGAGAAGGACAGAATATACAGTCAGGGCGAGAGACAGAACGAACGAACTAACGAACAGACTTTATTTTCAAAGGGTAACAAATTGGGCACGCAGGCCCGTCTTAAATTCGGCCCTTCCAATCACTTATCTTTCTTTCATCAACAGTGCATAGGAAAAAACATTGTCACATGAATTTTGTAAACATAAACAATGCATATTACTATGTTATGAGACACATCCACCACCCACCCACACATCCCCCATTCACTCCAACTCCCCCACCCAACCACACACATAATCCACACACACATACATTCCCCCACCCATCCACCACATCCCTACACATACACATCTCCCCACCCACACACACCTCTCACCCACCACACATCCCATCCACCCACTCCCCAGGCACACATACATTCCCCAACCCACACATCCCCAACTCACACATCCCCACCCACATACATCCACCCACCTACACACATCCCCCCACCCACTCACATATCCTTTACACGCCCCATTACCCAAAAACAATCACACACCCACATATCCTCCTCCACACACACACCTCCACCCACCCAGCCAAACACACAATCCTCGGCCATACATCCCCCACGCACACACACACACATCTCCCCGTCAACTCACATATACCGCACCTACCCACACACAAATTCTACACCCACCCACCCATAATCTCCCATCTCCCCCAGCCCACTCACAGATCCCGAGCCCACCTCTACAAACATCCCCCACCATCTCCTAACCTACACACACTCACCCACCCACATATCCTTTACCCACCCACACATCCTCTACCCACCCATCCCCCAAAAAACATCCCTTAACCACACACCCTTACTCATATACAATCATCCACCCACACATCCTCTACCCAACCACACATCCTCCACCCACCCATCCCCCAGCCACACATCCCTTAACCACACAGCCCTAACCATATACAAACACATCCCCACCCACGCACAATCTCCCCACCAATACACACATCCCTCACACACATCCCCACCCACCAACACATCCCCCATATACAAACACACACCTCCCATCCACGCACACACAACCCAGACACACATCCCCAACCCATACACTCATCCCCTCACACATCCCTAGACACACGTACTTATCCCTCAACCACTAACACCCACACATCCCTCACCCACTCATTAAAACATACATCTCCTATCTACCCACCCACTCTCACACACCCCAACCACCCATCTAAACACACATCCTCCACCCTCACACACATCCTTCACCCACCCGCACACCCAACCACACATACCCACTCACACACACATCCTTTATTCACACCCAGCTCCCCTCCCACACAATACCACACCCACACACATCCCGAAGACACATCCCTCACGCGCACACACACACATCTCTCCACACATCTCCTTCCCATCCACACATCCCCCAACTACAATCACCCTCACTACTCACACATACATCCTCCATCCAGCCACACAAAACCCAACCCAGCCAGACATATTCCCCACCCACACACACATCCCCAAATCCACACCCATTACGCACCCCTCCCCCAACCCACACACATCCCCCACACACATTAACCCACACATCTCCCACCCACACGCACACTCCCCACCCATCCACCCAAACATTCCACACTCATACACATCCCTCACCCACACACACATCCCAGACCCACAACCGACCCCACCTGCACACATCTCACACCCATCACATATCCCCACCCACACATATATCCCCCACCCATCCCATAACCCACTATCAATCATCCACCAACATATCCTCCTCCACCCACTCACCCACAACCACCTAGCCAAACACACATCCCCACCCACACACAATCTCCCCGCCAACCCATACATCCAGCACGTACCCACCACACAAATCCTCCACCCACCCACACAATCCCACCCCGCCCACCTACACATCCTGAGCCCACCCACACACATCACGAATCCACCCACACACTCATCCCCATCCCCCAACCTACTATTATGGTCAAACTCCCACACTTTACACACACATACGGTGACGATTGTCGTGAGCATTGTCGCAAAACTGTAAAGAAAATGGAGAAAAATTGTACATATACATTTTGCAACTTAAAAATTAGTGATGCAATTCAACTCTCTCTCTCTCTCTCTCTCTCTCTCTCTCTCTCTCTCTCTCTCTCTCTCTCTCTCTCTCTCTCTCTCTCTCTCTCTCTCGCTCGCTCTCACTCACATTACAGTAATGTTATATTATACATGATAAAATCAAGTGTCATACATACAAAATGATAATGTGAAAGATGAAAATACACAAAAAATATGAAATGTTATGTTACAGGACATGCGTGCACTCAACTCTCTCTCTCTCTCTCTCTCTCTCTCTCTCTCTCTCTCTCTTCTCTCTCTCTCTCTCTCTCTCTCTCTCTCCTCTCTCTCCTCTCTCTCTCTCTCTCTCTCTCTCTCTCTCTCTCTCTCCTCTCTCTCTCTCTCTCCTCTCTCTCTCTCTCTCTCTCTCTCTCTCTCAGTATAATTTTTCAAATGCCCACATTTCACACCTGTAAGCTGCCACAGGAACTACGCGTGCTATCAACATATTGGTGGTTGTTGATGTATGCCCTCCAATCTATACGGCTTGAACAGATTCAGTGCAAACAAAACATTGGTTTGGTCCAAAGAAAACTGGACAGCGTAAAGTAGGAAGTAGGGATGTGTCACAGTTATGCCTAACAGTTGTTATTTGGTAGCAGACATGTTGTATTATATATCAAATTACAGTCGATAAAACTACAGCATATACAAATAGTTAGTTGTATTATATATCACATTAAAGTCGATAAAACTACAGTATATACAAATAGTTAGTTGTATTATATATCAAATTAGAGTCTCTGTGGCGAAGTGGTCAAGCCGTTTGACTCGTGCTCCGAAGGTTGTGGGTTCGATTCCGGGCCGCGTCCTTCGGTTTACGAGGTAAATGTTTCGGAGACTCCTGTGGGTCGTCGCTAAAAGCTACGGAGTTCGTGCTTTGTGCGACGCTTTCCGTGCTGCGGAAAGAGACCGAGCCATATGGGATAAAACCCGGTGCAATGAAGTCGACCCTGTCGACTTTTAACCGACTTTTTTATATATCAAATTAAAGTGGATAAAACTACAGCATATACAAATAGTTAGCTGTATTATATATCAAATTAAAGTGGATAAAACTACAGCATATACAAATAGTTAGTTGCATATCATCTACATGTCGTGGCAGTTAACCGCCGCGTTTTTGGCTTATTGTGATTTATTGGCAGGTTTACATTCAGTACTTTGCCAATGCTGTCTGAACGACCGGCACTCAAAACTTTATATGGGGACCAACCCAAGGCGGTCTGCTTCCAAATCGCCGGCAGCTGTTGTTTGTACGGTGTATGCGGGATTGTGAATTGCAACCGTAACACCTTCGCCAAGGAGCCGGTACTGTATATAAGGCCTTTGTAGATACACGAAGACGCTTAAGTCGATTAATCATCCCATGGCATTTCATCAATTAATTGCTACATGTGTTTGCAGAGATGCGTTTGTGTTTCATGTAATTTCTATCATCACATTTCTATCGACCTTGACCAGTAACCTAGATATTCTAAACTGCTCACTTTCTTAATATCCCCCCATGATACATCTATCTGTTGACATATTTGTTGTATGGGTTGTCATTAGTCTTGTTTTTGTTGCATCCCGATGTAAACTTTGCTTTCCACTTTGCTCTTCCACTGACATTTTATTTTCTCAATGTCCATTTGTATTGCTCAAGGTAATGCTGTGACGTCAACATATTGAAGTTCAGGTATTTATATCCTCCGATTACAAAGAAATCACTTCATTCTTGTCAATGTTTTCTCAGATGTTCCTTGTGATGTTTTCAATTTATAAATTGAAGAGATAACGGGAGAAAATACAACTCTATCTGACTGTTTTGTGTCAGTTCAACTTGTTGTATAGCTACATATTCCCCGTGGCATTCTTGTGTCCACTGTAGTCTTTTTATGATATGTAATTAAATATATGGGTAACCTCTTTTCTTTCATTATGTTCCACATTTATTCCTATTCTACACAGTCAAATGTCTTTCAGTAATTTATAAATCAATTATAAAGAGCTATATTATACGCTACATTTTTGTGTTTTTCCCTGTAGTCTTCTTGAATTACTCTCATGAACTGTGTTTTGTGTATGTTTTCAGCATTCCTTTTTATGTTTGTTTCTGTTTGTTTTTAGTTTTCCCCCAATGTTAATGTAACATTTATGATAGATAATTGCTGTGCGAAAGGCGAGTGATTGGCTGGGCTGCATTAAGACGGGCTTGCGTGTCCAATTTGTGACCCTACGAAAATAACGTTCGTTCGTTCCTCCTTGTTAAATATGTTACCGCGGGCGCGTTGGCGGAACGGATAGGACATTACCCTGACAATGGCATGGGCGTGGTGGATGAGTGTTCGATACTTGGGCTCTCTGCTGGCTTCGGGAGGCAAAGACAAGCCACCACTTCCTCCGCGCTCAGGGAAATCACCGCATTGTGATGGTACTAACACATTACATAACTGTAGCAGATTCATGCTTCGTGTGTTGTGTGTTTGTTAAGGTATGTTAGTTAGTCGCGGTTCCAACTTCACGGCAAAGGATCGCCCCATAATGCTCCGTTCCGTGCCAGTGCATATCACACAAAATGCTCCTCATCGCGCTGTGTGAAAAGTGGAACAGACAGGAATCTCGGCAAACCAACAGCCCGCACACGTATACTATTATGAATAAGGCGGCTGCCAGAATGCCACCACAAACGTCCGCCACGAGAAATACAGTTCATCATCGATGGAAGCGGCAGTTGATAAATATGTAGTTATACATATGTTTATTTCATCTAAAGCCAGTTTGTGCTTTTTGTGTTATCTCCGATGTTCTTCCAAAGTCTTTCTATGATTACGTTACATCAAACGTTGAATGCGTCACTTATATAAACAACTGTGTCTCTAATAACTACCTGAGTTCATCTCGTCTATGCTAAGAATTAGCATGTCTACTGTTGTCGTCCAATCCTTTAGCAATATTCCTGTTTGCCATATCTTTTCACAGTTTGTTCTTCGCTTTGTTTAACAAACCTCACCTGAACGCTGTCAGATGGTGGTGATGTCCTCGTGTGGAGGTCGCGGTGATGTCCTCGTGTGGAGGTCCTGATGATGTCCTCGTGTGGAGGTTCTGGTGATGTTCTCATGAAGAAGGTCCGGGTGATGTCCTCGTGTGGAGGTCGTGGTGATGTCCTCGTGTAGAGGTCCTGGTGATATCCTCGTGTAGAGGTCCTGTTGATGTCCTTGTGTGGAGGTTCTGGTGATGTCCTAGTGTAGAGGTCCTGGTGATGTCCTCATGTGGAGGTTCTGGTGATGTCCTAGTGTGGAGGTCCTGATGATATCCTCGTGTAGAGGTCCCTGGTGATGTCCTCGTGTAGAGGTCCAGGTGATGTCCGCCTGTAGAGGTCGTGGTGATGTCCTCGTGTGGAGGTACAGGTGATGTCCTCGTGTGAAGGTTCTGGTGATGTCCTCGTGTAGAGGTCCTGGGGATGTCCTCGTGTAGATGTTCCTGGGGATGTTTTCGTGTAGAGGTCCTGGTGATATCCTCGTATGGAGGTCTTGGGGATGTCCTAGTGTGGAGGTCCTGGGGATGTCCTCGTGTGGAGTTAATGGTGATGTCCTCGTGTGGAGATTGTTTATTGCCAACTGCCTGCACTGTGGCCAATGGGTCACGAACTCAATTCACAACTCTGCATACCGCGTTTGGAACACAGCTGTGAGCGATTTGGAAGCAGACCGCATTGCGTTGGTTTTCTTACAATAGTATGATTGCCAGTAGTTCAGAAAGCAATGACAAACTACTGAACGTAAAGCAAGAAATCACAAACTAACAAAAAAGCAGAGGTTAACTGCGACGTCCTGTAAAAGATATGCAACATCGTATTGCCAGTTCGGCTATTTATAGTTCAGGCTCTGTCTCAGTTCAAAACAATGTTTTCACGCTGTAAATCTGAATACAGAAGACGCAAACAATACATTGCACAATTTATTGTCTGGCATATTTCAGTGTATCTTGTCCGGTGCATACTACAGAACAAGGTTCGACATATAATGAAATAAGAGTCATGAATCAACTGACATAAATAAAACACACTGTCATTTGTTTCAATGCCACCTACTACTGGCACCAGGCCGTTTTGACAGACCATAGTTTGTTACATTGTGGTTAAAAAATGTATAATAACTACAACATATGACGGTAGAAAATGTAACTGATCAGACCAATTCGCGCTGTAAATGTTCGTCCACAATGGGGCATGTGAACACATGGTCATTTCCACCATCACGCACGATATGACGTATCACACGGTCAGTGTATGACATATCTACAATAATTTTCCCCTTTGTCTTTATTTCTTTACTCATATTTTCCGTCCACGCAAAGCGATCAGCGGCGACTTGCTCCCACGCCTGTATCCATGGTGTCCCACTTACACATATCTGTGACTTGCTCCCGTGCCTGTATCCATGGTGTCCCACTTACACATATCTGTGACTTGCTCCCGTGCCTGTATCCATGGTGTCCCACTTACACATATCTGTGACTTGCTCCCGTGCCTGTATCCATGGTGTCCCACTTACACATATCTGTGACTTGCTCCCGTGCCTGTATCCATGGTGTCCCACTTACACAATTCTGTGACTTGCTTCCGTGCCTGTATCCATGGTGTCCCACTTACACATATCTGTTACTTGCTCCCGTGCCTGTATCCATGGTGTCCCACTTACACATATCTGTGACTTGCTCCCGTGCCTGTATCCATGGTGTCCCACTTACACATATCTGTGACTTGCTCCGTGCCTGTATCCATGGTGTCCCACTTACACATATCTGTGACTTTCTCCCGTGCCTGTATCCATGGTGTCCCACTTACACATATCTATGACTTGCTCCCGTGCCTGTATCCATGGTGTCCCACTTACACATATATGTGACTTGCTCGCACGCCTGTATCCATGGTGTCCCACTTACACATTTCTGTGACTTGCTCCCGTGCCTGTATCCATGGTGTCCCACTTACACATATCTGTGACTTGCTCCCATGCCTGTATCCATGGTGTCCCACTTACACATATCTGTGACTTGCTCCCGTGCCTGTATCCATGGTGTCCCACTTACACATATCTGTGACTTGCTCCCGTGCCTGTATCCATGGTGTCCCACTTACACATATCTGTGACTTGCTCCCGTGCCTGTATCCATGGTGTCCCACTTATACAAATCTGTAACTTGCTCCCATGCCTGTATCCATGGTGTCCAACTTACACATATCTGTGACTTGCTCCCGTGCCTGTATCCATGGTGTCCCACTTACACATATCTGTGACATTCTCCCATGCCTGTATCCATGGTGTTCCACTTACACATATCTGTGACTTGCTCCCGTGCCTGTATCCATGGTGTCCCACTTACACATATCTGTGACTTGCTCCCGTGCCTGTATCCATGGTGTCCCACTTACACATATCTGTGACTTGCTCCCACGCCTGTATCCATGGTGTCCCACTTACACATATCTGTGACTTGCTCCCGTGCCTGTATCCATGGTGTCCCACTTACACATATCTGTGACTTGCTCCCATGCCTGTATCCATGGTGTCCCACTTACACATATCTGTGACTTGCTCCCGTGCCTGTATCCATGGTGTCCCACTTACACATATCTGTGACTTGCTCCCGTGCCTGTATCCATGGTGTCCCACTACACATATCTAGGTGACTTGCTCCGTGCCTGTATCCATGGTGTCCCACTTACACATATCTGTGACTTGCTCCCGTGCCTGTATCCATGGTGTCCCACTTACACATATCTGTGACTTGCTCCCGTGCCTGTATCCATGGTGTCCCACTTACACATATCTGTGACTTGCTCCCGTGCCTGTATCCATGGTGTCCCACTTACACAATTCTGTGACTTGCTTCCGTGCCTGTATCCATGGTGTCCCACTTACACATATCAGTTACTTGCTCCCGTGCCTGTATCCATGGTGTCCCACTTACACATATCTGTGACCTGCTCCCGTGACTGTATCCATGGTGTCCCACTTACACATATCTGTGACTTGCTCCCGTGCCTGTATCCATGGTGTCCCACTTACACATATCTGTGACTTGCTCCCGTGCCTGTATCCATGGTGTCCCACTTACACATATCTGTGACTTTCTCCCGTGCCTGTATCCATGGTGTCCCACTTACACATATCTATGACTTGCTCCGTGCCTGTATCCATGGTGTCCCACTTACACATATCTGTGACTTGCTCCGTGCCTGTATCCATGGTGTCCCACTTACACATATCTGTGACTTGCTCCCGTGCCTGTATCCATGGTGTCCCACTTACACATATCTGTGACTTGCTCCCAGTGCCTGTATCCATGGTGTCCCACTTACACATATCTGTGACTTGCTCTCCGTGCCTGTATCCATGGTGTCCCACTTACACATATCTGTGACTTGCTCCCGTGCCTGTATCCATGTGTCCCACTTACACATATCTGTGACTTGCTCCCGTGCCTGTATCCATGGTGTCCCACTTACACATATCTGTGACTTGCTCCCTGCCTGTATCCATGGTGTTCCCACTTACACATATCTGTGACTTGCTCCCGTGCCTGTATCCATGGTGTCCCACTTACAAATTCTGTGACTTGCTCCCATGCCTGTATCCATGGTGTCCCACTTACACATATCTGTGACTTGCTCCCGTGCCTGTATCCATGGTGTCCCACTTACACATATCTGTGACATTGCTCCCGTGCCTGTATCCATGGTGTTCCACTTACACATATCTGTGACTTGCTCCCGTGCCCTGTATCCATGGTGTCCCACTTACACATATCTGTGACTTGCTCCCGTGCCTGTATCCATGGTGTCCCCACTTACACATATCTGTGACTTGCTCCCACGCCTGTATCCATGGTGTCCCACTTACACATATCTGTGACTTGCTCCCGTGCCTGTATCCATGGTGTCCCACTTACACATATCTGGTGACTTGCTCCCATGCCTGTATCCATGGTGTCCCACTTACACATATCTGTGACTTGCTCCCGTGCCTGTATCCATGGTGTCCCACTTACACATATCTGTGACTTGCTCCCGTGCCTGTTATCCATGGTGTCCCACTACACATATCTGTGACTTGCTCCCGTGCCTGTATCCATGGTGTCCCACTTACACATATCTGTGACTTGCTCCCGTGCCTGTATCCATGGTGTCCCACTTACACATATCTGTGACCTGCTCCCGTGCCTGTATCCATGGTGTCCCACTTACACATATCTGTGACTTGCTCCCGTGCCTGTATCCATGGTGTCCCACTTACACATATCTGTGACTTGCTCCCGTGCCTGTATCCATGGTTTCCCACTTACACATATCTGTGACTTGCTCCCGTGCCTGTATCCATGGTGTCCCACTTACACATATCTGTGACTTGCTTCCGTGCCTGTATCCATGGTGTCCCACTTACACATATCTGTGACATTCTCCCATGCCTGTATCCATGGTGTCCCACTTACACATATCTGTGACTTGCTCCCGTGCCTGTATCCATGGTGTCCCACTTACACATATCTGTGACTTGCTCCCGTGCCTGTATCCATGGTGTCCCACTTACACATATCTGTGACTTGCTCCCACGCCTGTATCAATGGGGGTCCCACTTACACATATCTGTGACTTGCTCCCGTGCCTGTATCCATGGTGTCCCACTTACACATATCTGTGACTTGCTCCCATGCCTGTATCCATGGTGTCCCACTTACACATATCTGTGACTTGCTCCCGTGCCTGTATCCATGGTGTCCCACTTACACATATCTGTGACTTGCTCCCGTGCCTGTATCCATGGTGTCCCACTTACACATATCTGTGACTTGCTCCCGTGCCTGTATCCATGGTGTCCCACTTACACATATCTGTGACTTGCTCCCGTGCCTGTATCCATGGTGTCCCACTTACACATATCTGTGACCTGCTCCCGTGCCTGTATCCATGGTGTCCCACTTACACATATCTGTGACTTGCTCCCGTGCCTGTATCCATGGTGTCCCACTTACACATATCTGTGACTTGCTCCCGTGCCTGTATCCATGGTGTCCCACTTACACATATCTGTGACTTGCTCCCGTGCCTGTATCCATGGTGTCCCACTTACACATATCTGTGACTTGCTCCCACGCCTGTATCAATGGTGTCCCACTTACACATATCTGTGACTTGCTCCCGTGCCTGTATCCATGGTGTCCCACTTACACATATCTGTGACTTGCTCCCTCGCCTGTATCCATGGTGTCCCACTTACACATATCTGTGACTTGCTCCCGTGCCTGTATCCATGGTGTCCCACTTACACATATCTGTGACTTGCTCCCGTGCCTGTATCCATGGTGTCCCACTACACATATCTGTGACTTGCTCCCGTGCCTGTATCCATGGTGTCCCACTTACACATATCTGTGACTTGCTCCCGTGCCTGTATCCATGGTGTCCCCCTTACACATATCTGTGACTTGCTCCCGTGCCTGTATCCATGGTGTCCCACTTACACATATCTGTGACTTGCTCCCGTGCCTGTATCCATGGTGTCCCACTTACACATATCTGTGACTTGCTCCCGTGCCTGTATCCATGGTGTCCCACTTACACATATCTGTACTTGCTCCCGTGCCTGTATCCATGGTGTCCCACTTACACATATCTGTGACCTGCTCCCGTGCCTGTATCCATGGTGTCCCACTTACACATATCTGTGACTTGCTCCCGTGCCTGTATCCATGGTGTCCCACTTACACATATCTGTGACTTGCTCCCGTGCCTGTATCCATGGTGTCCCACTTACACATATCTGTGACTTGCTCCCGTGCCTGTATCCATGGTGTCCCACTTACACATATCTGTGACTTGCTCCCGTGCCTGTATCCATGGTGTCCCACTTACACATATCTGTGACTTGCTCCCGTGCCTGTATCCATGGTGTCCCACTTACACATATCTGTGACTTGCTCCCGTGCCTGTATCCATGGTGTCCCACTTACACATATCGTTACTTGCTCCCGTGCCTGTATCCATGGTGTCCCACTTACACATATCTGTGACCTTTCTCCCGTGCCTGTATCCATGGTGTCCCACTTACACATATCTGTGACTTGCTCCCGTGCCTGTATCCATGGTGTCCCACTTACACATATCTGTGACTTGCTCCCGTGCCTGTATCCATGGTGTCCCACTTACACATATCTGTGACTTGCTCCCGTGCCTGTATCCATGGTGTCCCACTTACACATATCTGTGACTTGCTCCCGTGCCTGTATCCATGGTGTCCCACTTACACATATCTGTGACTTGCTCCCGTTTCCTGTATCCATGGTGTCCCACTTACACATATCTGTGACTTGCTCCCGTGCCTGTATCCATGGTGTCCCACTTACACAAAATTTTGTGACTTGCTTCCGTGCCTGTATCCATGGTGTCCCACTTACACATATCTGTGACTTGCTCCCGTGCCTGTATCCATGGTGTCCCACTTACACATATTGTGACCTGCTCCCGTGCCTGTATCCATGGTGTCCCACTTACACATATCTGTGACTTGCTCCCGTGCCTGTATCCATGGTGTCCCACTTACACATATCTGTGACTTGCTCCCGTGCCTGTATCCATGGTGTCCCACTTACACATATCTGTGACTTGCTCCCGTGCCTGTATCCATGGTGTCCCACTTACACATATCTGTGACTTGCTCCCGTGCCTGTAGCCATGGTGTCCCACTTACACATATCTGTGACCTGCTCCCGTGCCTGTATCCATGGTGTCCCACTTACACATATCTGTGACTTGCTCCCGTGCCTGTATCCATGGTGTCCCACTTACACATATCTGTGACTTGCTCCCGTGCCTGTATCCATGGTGTCCCACTTACACATATCTGTGACTTGCTCCCGTGCCTGTATCCATGGTGTCCCACTTACACATATCTGTGACTTGCTCCCACGCCTGTATCAATGGTGTCCCACTTACACATATCTGTGACTTGCTCCCGTGCCTGTATCCATGGTGTCCCACTTACACATATCTGTGACTTGCTCCCATGCCTGTATCCATGGTGTCCCACTTACACATATCTGTGACATTCTCCCATGCCTGTATCCATGGTGTCCCACTTACACATATCTGTGACTTGCTCCCGTGCCTGTATCCATGGTGTCCCACTTACACATATCTGTGACTTGCTCCCGTGCCTGTATCCATGGTGTCCCACTTACACATATCTGTGACTTGCTCCCACGCCTGTATCCATGGTGTCCCACTTACACATATCTGTGACTTGCTCCCGTGCCTGTATCCATGGTGTCCCACTTACACATATCTGTGACTTGCTCCCATGCCTGTATCCATGGTGTCCCACTTACACATATCTGTGACTTGCTCCCGTGCCTGTATCCATGGTGTCCCACTTACACACATCTTTGTATCGTAGTAGAGGCCGATATTGAGATCTCCTACCCATCTGTAATTCATCAAAAAAGATGTCCATTGGTGTTCTACTGTCATCCATCCTCCTAACGTGTCCTATCCATCCAAGTCTATGAAGACTGAGCATGGAATACACCGTCACACAACCTGATCTTTCCAATACTTCAGTATTTGTGATTTTGTCTTGCCACTTAATACCAAGTATTCTTCGCAGACACCGCATATGAAAGCTGTTTAAACGTTTCTCTTGGTGTGAGTAAGTTGTCCAGGTTTCACTGCCATAAAGAAGAGTACTAAGGAAACAGACTTGATAGACCAGGACATTTGTTTCGGCAGTAAGCTTCCCAAAGTCACCACGGTGATTTTAAAGAGGCTATATTTCTGTTGCCATTTCATTGGTTACATGTGTGTCTTTATTATCATTATTTATATATTTCACTGCAATTATCTTTACATCTTTTAAGAAGTTAGTATGATCGTTAGAGTTCTTCCACCTATGTTCTTTAGAGTTCGTCTACTTATGTTCTTTAGAGTTCTTCCACTTATGTTTGATAGACCAGGACATTTGTTTCTGCAGTAAGCTTCCCAAAGTGGATTCTTGCGCTTATGTTCGTTGGAGTTCTTCCACTTATGTTCATCAGAGTTCTACTTATGTTCGTTAGAGGTCGTGCACTTATGTCCGCTAGAGGTCTTCCATTGATGCCCATGAGTGTTCTTCCATTTATGTTCGTTGGAATTCTTCCATTGATGTCCGTTAGTGTTATTCCACTTATGTTCTTTAGAGTTTTCCACTGATATTCGTTAGAGTTCTTCTACTTGTTTTCGTTATGTTCTTCCACTTACGTTCGTTGGAGTTCTTCCACTTATATTCATTAGAGTTCTTCCACTTATTTTCGGTAGAGTTTTTTCACTTATGTTCGTTAGAGTTCTTCCACTTAAGTTCATTAGAGTTCTTCCACTTATGTTCGTTATAGTTGTTCCACTTATGTTCGTTAGAGTTGTTCCACTTATGTTCTTTAGAGTTTTTCCCACTTATGTTCATTAGTGTTCTTCCAGTTATGTTCGCTAGAAAAAGAATGTTTGCCTGTGACCCGTCTCCGGAACTTAACTATCCGAGACCGAGTAAGCAATGATGTTATCAGACAGACAGTGGGATCAACACCTTGTGCCACATTTACTGAAAGGCAGAAGATCAATTCATTTGGCTAACTCGTTATAGTATAGCAACATCAACTGCCAGCACTGGCTCTACATCAAAGAAGATCTGCTACGAGAGCAAGAGGACGCCGAGAAGAATATGGATTGACGACATCAAAGACAGAGTACAACCACACCAAATGACACTATCCGGTGCCACCAATGGGGAGATGGAGATTCAGCTTTTCCTCTCTACGATGCTTGAAGGTAAAAGTGGATGATGATGATGATGATGACTTAGCCTCCACAAAAACAAGCAACAGTGGAAATAGACAAGGACACTTACCATAAACAACAAGATCAACGGAACCCATTGGTAGTAGGTCAGCTCCTCAGATTCCCTGCTGGAGTGTTCAATGGGGATCGGGGTCTCCAGTGGAATGTAATAAGTGTTCTTGATCCAGCAGAAGCTCTTGGCATAGTCCACGTAGGCGCTGGTAAACTCCGCCGGGCACCAACAGTGGATGGGGTCACCCACAAACTGACTCGTGCTGACCACGATGGCGAAGAGGGCCAGGAGAAACACTGTCCACACATGGTTGAGTCGATCCACCCAGTCGTCATTGCTAGACCCCTGTAGTTTCTTCAGGGAGGGGGCCCCACTGATTACCGCCCCTATAGACCTGTGGAAGAGAGGCAAATTAGACTATCAGTAAAGGTATGAGCAGCACTCATAATGGGGCTCGGTTGGATGAGGATTGGGCGCTTGCGTGCGTCGCCCGTTAAGAGAGGAAAAGACTGGACATCTATTCCTCCCTGCGTCCAGGCTTTTCGGACATGCTCGTGTATACAGTACCAGTTAAGGTCCTGGTTACATGTCTCAGGGCCCGTTGGCTACGTGGTGATCGACCTATATACTCGATAGACTCGGTGGGTGACGTCATTAGACTGCGGGTAGTACTGACAATATACGGAGAGATGTGGTCACCCTGGTTGAGATGGTTCTCTACATTGATAATTTCCTGCATAGCTCTCTCTTTCACAAAGTGTTGTGAAGTAACATCCAACATCACACCCCACATCTGGATGGGAAATAACCGGCTTTTGACCAGCATGTTAACTATAGATGGACATAGCAATTGCGTGATTTACCTTGTATATGTTAACTTCAGATGGAAACGAACCTATTTGCGGCGCACCCTTTACACGCTAACATTGTAAGGGAGATAACATATTTCAGGGGAAATAACCTCTTTCAGGAGAAATAATCTTTTCAAGGAGAAATAATCTATTGGAGAGGAAATAATCTATTAGAGGGGAAATACTCTACTTGCGGCTGACTCTCTACATGCAAACATTAGAGGGAAATATCGTATTTATCGGCCACTCGGCATGTTAACATAGAGGGAAGCAACCTAATTGTGGATCTTTACATGTAAAAATGAGAGAGAGAGAGAGAGAGAGAGAGAGAGAGAGAGAGAGAGAGAGAGAGAGAGAGAGAGAGAGAGAGAGAGATCTGATTTGTCGCCCGTCCTGTAAGTGTACACATTAGAGGGAAATAAACTTACTTGTTATTGTAGATATAAACTGTACAGAGACACGACCATCTTCTGGCCTAATCTGTATATGTGGTCATTAGAGGGACAACAACCTACTCGTAGCTGACCCTATATAAGACAAGTACTGAACACAGCGCTTCATCGACGTAGCTATTGACCAAGTAGACAAATATCACCTAGATTAAGGGACAGCAAATCACACAAACATTGACGGAACATACATAATATTAACATCACAAGGACACAAACAGTATTGACAGGAATATAAAACAAACACAGTTGATATGAGAGGTACAAATACCTGAAGGTTAACACATAATGACTATCGACAGGGCAAAGTGAGGAGGAAATCATTTGGTTCTTAGGACACGATGTGAGCATCGGCGACGCGCGGTGGAGCGTAACGAGAACAGGGAGGCAGATAGAGCACACTGACCATCTACTGTGCCTGCCTCCGTCTCCATTCGCCTCGACTTGACCTCTCGCTGGATTCAGAGGGACAGGTCGAGAGAGTGAGGGTTGACGACTTTTAGGCAAATCTTCCTCATTTTAAACCAGTACATCGCGCAAGTCAATTCTTCATCTATCTCATGAATGAAAGAGGGAGTGGTCTTCATCACCTGTGATTGACGAACGATCATCCTACAAGGATTTACACCACGTCTTCTTCTTCTTCTTCTTCTTCTTCTTCTTCTTCTTCTTCTTCTTCTTCTTCTTCGTCTTCTTCTTCTTCGTCTTCTTCTTCTTCTTCTTCTTCTTCTTCTTCTTCTTCTTCTTCTTCTTCTTCTTCTTCTTCTTCTTCTTCTTCTTCTTCTTCTTCTTCTACTGCGATCAAAGTTTGCTATACGTGTTACATAGCATACACTGTAGTGCGTAGATACTGGCTTTCTTGCCGCGTGCAACTTGGGACAAGATCTTCCGACGCCGACGGTTGAGGTTACTTGTCTTTATTCCTCCTCACACTTGCAGATTGCCTTCCTTGGGCTGGTGGGCTCTGCCTGCGCACATTTTCTATGGGGCTTTGTTGCCCTAGCCTTTGTTCTTACAAGAACTTCCACCAGCCACTCGGGGTGTAATTCACCTGGATTTACTTCCACTGCTATAATTCAACATCCCGTCGCGTTGATGTATCTATTTGCAATGTGCCGGAGCGTGTTACTGGGACGATCAACATCTATACCTGACTATATTTGCCAAGGGAGACGAGTATTTATAGTTTTGTCCGGAATGCTGTGATGTCGATTCTTGGTAATCAAGTGGTTTAAAATTGTTTAAAGATTCGCGTAAAGACATATTCATGCTTTGTAGTTCTTAAGAAACAGACATCTCGATATACAAGCGGTGTGTGTGAGTGCGTGCGTGCGTGCGTGCGTGTTTGCGTGTGTGTGTGTGTGTGCATTTTTGGGAATCTAGTTTTTTAGTACATCTATTGTATCAAAACATGTGACCAAGCATTTAGAGAGTCGAATGGAGGCCCCGGAAATGTGAATATACAAAAGAATATGACATATTTCATGGGGGAAAAAAACACAATCAAATACAGGGGTTCCAAAAAAAAAACAAAAAAAACACACTGGGAATGAAAAGAGAGTTGGTAGAAAAAATAAAAAAGAGGCAAGTGAAAGTTTTCGGGCACGTTAAAAGACATAACACTCATATAAAAACCATATTTGACAGCAAGGCTGAAGACAAGCGAACAAGGGGTAGGCAACGATACAAGTGGGAAGATAACATAAAGAGATGGACGAACATCAGTCTGACAGAATGTACAGTCAGTGCGAGAGACAGACAGTGTTGGAGATCCATTGCAGCTAACCTTCATCGTGGAGACGGCACTTGACTGATTGATTGAATTTGGCCAATACATGATGACTGCTATTTTCAGATGTTTGTGACTGACAGCTGGAGAAATGTATGAAAAGAGAGATAGAGAAAGACAGTGAGAGAAAATTCTGGAAAGTCTTGAGTCATGCAATGAATGGGGTCAGCACACGCATTGATACGGGCTGTATACGACCGCAAGATGTGGAGGAGCATGATCACCCACGATAGTCAGCATGGAAGTTGATGATGATTGTGTTATCTCAGTAGTATCAATTTGAAAATAATACAATGTTAGGGACATTTACTTCTGAAGTAACAGGAAGCAATTCTGTGTACCACTTGAAATTATAAAATGTTTACTCAATTTGATCTAACTTCTCCGAGAACAGCTCATATAGTTATAATCACAAATCAAGATAAAGTAAAATATTTCCCTCGTATTCAGGTCCAGTATTTATAAAAGACACAAACATAGCAATCTGTGTGTTAATATGTGGCGGAATGTCACTTATTATAGCTCTGAAGCAATTTGATTCAAATTACCAATGACATTCATGACCTGATATGTACTCTATAAAAGGAGGAGAATTAAAAGCGGTTATTTTCTGTCCCGGTGCTAGAAGGGAATCAAGTCAGACGAAGCCTGGCCCCTAGTTTTCAGCCACCATAATTTGATCCAGTGTGTGAGGATGTTGATGATATAAGATATATGGAGGAATTATAAATGTGGCGATAGTTATGTGTGACAAAAAGAACAGACAGACAGACAGATATGTCAACCGGAATTGAACTAGAGGACATAGTACAATTACCAAATCACGGATGAGACAATTAATAGCCACGTCCTATTTACTTTATGGTTGATTTTGAAAACAAACGATTTAATCTTGCCAATCCGGGAATGTCCACACAAAAATGCCCATAATTTCTGTCTCCTCGAATGTGACAAAAATGTTTCTTGTTAGTTTTCAGTGTCACAGTCGGAAGTCGACGTTCACATTTATAATCTATGGACATTTCAATCAAATAATTTAGTCCTGTTTACGACCCTTCACACGGGCCCTTGACAAGGACCTCCACATAGGACCCTTCACACAGGACTTTCACATAGGACCCTTCACACAGGACCTTCACACAGGACCCATCACTCAGAACCCTTCATCAAGGACCCTTCACACAGGACCTTCACACAGGACCTTCACACAGGACCTTCATACAAGACCTCACACAGACCAGTACATCTCGCAAGTCAATTCTTCATCTATCTCATGAATGAAATACATGCCGCCACCCACCCACTGATCCCCCACCCACACACATTTCCCCAGGACAGAGATCCTTCACACAGGACCTTCACACAGGACCTTCACACAGGACCTCCACACAGGACCTTCACACAGGACCTCCACACAGGACCCTTCACACAGGACCCTTTACACAGGACCTCCACACAGGACCTTCACACAGGACCTCCACACAGGACCTTCACACAGGACCTCCACACAGGACCTTCACACAGGACCTCCACACAGGACCTTCACACAGGACCTTCACACGGGACCTTCACACAGGACCTCCACATAGGACCCTTCACACAGGACTTGAGGCTACTGGGCATACTACGCTAGCTCCATATTGTCATAGACCTATCGGTATTAGAGTGGCGACGTGTCAAAGCCACACCGCCTGCCTTTAGAACCGCTGACATGTTGTGGTTCCCATTGTAGATACAGTTGCTGTCAGACTAGAGTATATCAGTGGAAGATCATCAGGAGAAAGGCCGAAATCACGAAATAGTCAAAGAACTTCAAGCAATAACTGGACACCCAGACATGTGCTAGACACAACTGGAATGGAAGGATCCACACAGACCTCCTCCTCCTCCTCCTCCTCATCATCATCATCATCATCATCATCATCACCATCATCATCATCATCATCATCATCATCATCATCATCATCATCATCATTATTACTATCATCATCAAGTGCCTTGCCAGCTGACGCAGGTATTCATGTCTCTCCACAGATCTCATACCTTGGTGTTCTGTATCAACTCTGTTGATGATATTCCTCGCTGTCACCGATTGAGTCCATCCAGAATAATTTCTCTTGGTCTGCCTTAGCCTCTTTTCCCACTGATCTTTCCAGTCGTCACGATGTATTCCAATGCTTCTCTTCTCATCACATGACAAAAGAAGCTTGGGTTCTCTTAGTTTTTCTCTTAGAATACTGTTTGTCTGTAACTTGTATATAATGTTCTGGTTTCAATAGCCTTTTCCAAACATTCGTTGTAAGTTACTCTGGCAGTCCAAGGAAATTGCAACATTCGTCTCAGGAACCACATTCTTGTTGCTTCCAAGCTCTTCCTAATGTCTTTATTCACATGTTCTAGACAAAACTTTATCACTCTTCTTCTTACAATTAATGAAGCGACTTATTGCATAAGAAAGTTTCATGTCCTGACGTGCAGATTTTGCTTGACCTATTCTGCTCTTAATCTATGTCATTTGGCGTTATACTTGCCCTTACGTACATACACTGATGCATAATAGATAAAAAGAATACTACAGCAAAATATATAATAAATAAAACGGTAGTTAAAAAAAATGAAAACATTGAAATACGATAACAGAAAGAGCCAAAAAAAAAAAAAACCAAAAAAAAAAAAAAAAAACAGCGCTAGATGAAGTCAGCTGGCAATAAAAAGCCTGAAATAAGATGATGTGGCCAGGATGTGAGAACACAATAAACGGGTGTATTAACGTGGCATAGAAGAAAGTGTGAGCCTGTATCACACCGCGCCTTATCTATACCGACCCGGAGAACAGGATTATGGCAGACAGAATGGGTGAGAGCAATAAATGTTCGAAAATCTAACGAGGGAGACATGACATCATGTAGCAATTACAGAGCAGTTGTACTTGGTCACGGCAGCAACATTATATTAAAAGTAACAATGGGAAATCTATATAAGAAAGCAGAAGAAAACGTGAACATAGAACAGTTTGGCGAAATGCGAAATATAAGTCCACGTGACCACACGATTAACACAACGACAGCTACAGAAACCAGGCGGAGGTGTGTACCCTAGATGTGCCGACTCTCTGGCATATGGACAATCCCCCGACTTACTCAATCGATGGTTCGAAAACATCTGTAGACGATTTAGAAGCAGGCCGACATGTGTTGATTGCGATGGCATGAGCTTCGGTTGTCTAGAAAGCAATGGTAGTATACCAGCATGTTGCCTAGTAAATAAACAAAAAATAGCCAAAAATGATGGGGGTCGTCTCCGACATCCTGTAGAGAACCTGCTTGTGACTTTTTTTCAACCATAGCAGTATATATTTTTTGATTGCTCAAAGTGTTTGACTGTGTAGAATTATGAAAGATAATGAAAGAAATGTGTTGCTCATTACACATGAACACACCCTACAGTGAACAATAGGCAGCCGTGAGAATATGTAATGATACAGCAGATTGGTTTGGTATAAAGCCAGTCAGACAATTACATTTCGTCCCCATATCTGTTTACATTTTATGCTGCAAACATCATGTCGGATGTTAGAGAGTATATGGAAAAGGAACAATATGATCCCTTTGTGTTGGGAGAACTAGAAACTCCGAGACTATGCTACGCTGACAGCAACATGTCATTATCAACATCATGTCATTATAAACAACAAATGGCATTGAGAAACTAATTAAGACAGAGAAAGGACAAAGTAAAAAAGATAAATTATATCTTAATGCAGATAAAATAATGACAACCTATAAAACAAATATGGCAATAATTATCAACAAAGGAGCAATTACAGAAAGTGGGCAATTTTGAAACCGTATATCTCTGAAGACAGGCCATGGAGATGTGATGTTAGAAATGACAAGAAGCACAGATATTCAATCTTGATGTGCCATGCGGATAAGCGTGGGCGGTCATATTGCTCCATCTCACACGATCACCAGAGTCGTGGATCTACTCTGTGTTCTTGTCTCGACCATGCCACGTGGTCAAGCCATCCAGATATTTACTTCTGTGCCTTCCCCTTCTTCTTGTCCCCTTAATCTTGCCAGTTGTCAGCAAGTTCTCCAGTTTGTTTCTTCTCACAATGTGTTCAAAATATTTTGACATTCTCTGTATAATTTCTATAATTAGTTTACTGTTTTCCTTTGCTGTTTGTAGGACTTGCTTATTGGTTTTTCTGTCTGTCCGTGGTATTCTCTGTATTATCCTCAGAAACCACATTTCCACAGCCATTAGAGATTTTTCGCTTGTCTGCTCGTTGTTTCCTTTCTTCAATAGAACACATATTGCTGTGGGAAAAGGCACGTTACGAAAACTGTCAGTGATTGGAGCAGGCAACAACAACAACAACAACAACAACAACAACAACAACAACAACAACAACAACAACAACAACAACAACAACAACAACAACAACAACAACAACAACAACAACATCAACAACAACAACAATAACAACAACAACAACAACAACAACAACAACAACAACAGTCCGAATACAGTGGTACCTCGAGTTACAGACTTTTCAGGTCATGAACAATTTAGGTTACGAATAACAACTTCTAAAATTTTATGTCTCGTTTTACGAGCGAAGGCGAGAGAGAGAGAGAGAGAGAGAGAGAGAGAGAGAGAGAGAGAGAGAGAGAGAGAGAGAGAGAGAGAGAGAGAGAGAGAGAGAGAGAGAGAGAGAGAGAGACAGACAGACAGACAGACAGACAGACAGACAGACAGAGAAAGAGAGAGAGAGAGAGAGAGCAAGGTGTAACGTTGGAGACAAACGATCGCATATAGTACAAATAGTACTACAGATGAGCTTGTGGATCTTCAGAATGAACAGCTAAAGACATTAAAGGAGGAGCAGTCGTCCGATGATGAGGAGTCAGTGACCATTTCAACTGCCAGGATTAAAGAAATTTGCAGCAAGTGGGCAGACGTCGAAGACTTCATTGTGAACCATCATCCAAACAAACTTGTTGCTAACAGGGCAATAAACCTGTTGAATTATAACACGATGGCCACTTCAGAAAGATTACGCTGCACAGGAAGCGACAAATTTCCCTTGATAGTTTTTTGGTGCAGAAAGATTCCCAGTCAGCTGCCAAGAAACAGCCACAAGATACTCCTGAAACTAATGATTCAGAATAACAAAGAAAGTGACAAATTTCCAATGATCGCTTTCTTGGTAATAAAGATAGACTAAATCTTTTTTTTTTTTTAAATTTTACATTTAATTCATTTGGTTGTTTTCTTTCTTTTTATTTAATACGAAAAGTACACGTATTCTTTGCGTTTTGTCAGGTAAACGACCGACTGTTAATAAAAAAGAACGATTCTTTCATATTGAAACGGATTGCCTTTATTTCGTTTTGATTTCAATGTTTCGGGTTACGAACGTTTCGGGTTACAAACCAAGTTCTGGAACGAATTAAGTTCGTAACCCGAGGTTCCACTGTATAAGGAGCATGCACATTTGCCGCGGCAACGTTCGAGTGCCAAACTTTGATAGTAAAACAAACAAACAACACAATCAGTTGAATAGCACGCAGCCGTCTTTGAATATAAACGATACACAAACAGAAATGTGAATAATGAAATATTTTAGGTGTAAAAATACATGACAATCTATAAAGCGGGTTAAGACGCAAGAGGGTAGACTTCATTACACCTGGTGTAATCCTATATGGCCCGGACTATTTCCGCAGGACGGTGTGCCGAAAGTGTCGAACAAAACACGACCTCCGTAGCTCCAGCGACGACCCGCTGTAGTCTCCGAGAAAACTCCACTCGTGAAAGAAGTGAAATGCAATGCAGCCAGTCTGACACACACACTCACGCACGCACGCACACACGCACGCACGCACGGACACACACACGCACACACACACACACACACACACACACACAGACACACACACACACACACACACGCGCCAACATCTTTATTCATAAGATGCACTTTAGGAATGGTCTAGAACCGAACATAAAGTGTGTCTGCTGTATTTTACCGTTGTCCGATTGCATACATAACTGTCGCCAACTCTCTCTCTCTCTCTCTCTCTCTCTCTCTCTCTCTCTCTCTCTCTCTCTCTCTCTCTCTCTCTCTCTCTCTCTCACTCTCTCTCTCTCTCTCTCTCTCTCTCTCTCTCTGTCTCTCTCTCTCTCGCACTTACGTACGCGCGCGCGCAATCACACACTTACACATACACACACACACACATACACACACATACACACGCACACAGAAACACTTTATTCAAATAGATGTACTTTAGAATTAGATGAACATAATCGAACATAAAATGTGTCTGCTATATTTTATCTCTCTCCTATTGCATTCACCCCTCCTCCTCTCACTCACTGCCTCTCACGCGCACACAGCCATACACACATTCACTTACATATTAACACACCCACAAGATGTCTTTGCTTCCTAATACTCAACAACAACATACAATTGACCTTGTAAATAATCTAAGTTCTGAGGTAATGCCGAGTAATTCTGGTCAAAATGCTTTTTTCCCCTGAATTTGTTTATTTTTCTTTTCAGACTCAGAGGCCCTAGAACTTAACATAGGAGTCAGACACATTATAATTTGACATAAGAGTCAGTTTCACTAAAATTTAAACATAGGAGTCAGATACTCTAGAACTTGACATAAGAGTCAGACAAACTAGAACTTGACATAGGAGTCAGACACACTAGAACTTGACCTAAGAGTCAGAGGCACAACTTAGCAAATAAGTCAAAGACACTAGAACTTAACACATGAGTCAGATACACTAGAATTGACATAGAAGTCAGGTGCACTAGAACTTAAAGTAGGAGTCACACACACTAGAATTTGACATAGGAGTCAGAACAATAGAATTTAACACATGAGTCAAAGACACTAGAACATAACACAGGTGTCAGCGAACACTAGAACTTAACACATGAGTCAAAGACAATAGAACTTAACAGATGAGTCAAAGACACTAGAACTTAACATAGGAGTCAGAGCCACTAGAATTTAACACATGAGTCGGACACACTAGAAATTAACACATGAGTTATAGACACTAGAACTTAACGTAGGAGTCAGACATACTAGAAATTAACATAGGAGTCAGACACACTAGAACTTAACATAGGAGTCAGACACACTAGAACTTAACACAGGAGTCAGAGACAATAGAACTTAACATAGGAGTCAGACATATTAGAACTTAACATAGGAGTCAGACACACTAGAACTTAACATAGGAGTCAGACACACTAGAACTTAACATAGGAGTCAGACACACTAGAACTTAACATAGGAGTCAGACACACTAGAACTTAACATAGGAGTCAAACGCACTGGAACTTAACATACGAGTCAGACACACTAGAACTTAACATAGGAGTCAGACACACTAGAACTTAACATAGGAGTCAGACACACTAGAACTTAACATAGGAGTCAGACACACTAGAACTTAACATAGGAATCAGACACACTAGAACTTAACATAGGAGTTAGACACACTAGAACTTAACATAGGAGTTAGAGACACTATAACTTAACACATGAGTCAGATACACTAGAACTTAACATAGGAGTTAGACACACTAGAACTTAACATAGGAGTCAGACACACTAGAACTTAAGATAGGAGTCAGACACACTAGAACTTAACATAGGAGTCAAACACACTAGAACTTAACATAGGAGTTAGACACACCAGAACTTAACATAGGAGTCAGACACACTAGAACTTAACATAGGAGTAAGACACACTAGAACTTAACATAGGAGTTAGAGACACTATAACTTAACACATGAGTCAGACACACTAGAACGTGACGTAGGAGTCAGACACACTGGAACTTGACATAGGAGTCAAACACACTGGAACTTAAGATAGGAGTTAGAGACACTAGAACTTAACACAGGAGTCAGACACACTAGAACTTGACATAAGACTCAGACAGACTAGAACATAAAATAGGAGTCAGAAACACTAGAACTCGGTATAGGATTTAGACACACTGTAACTTAACATAGGAGTCGGAGACACTAGAACTTAACATAGGAGTTAGAGAAACTAGCTCTGAACATAGGAGTCAGACACACTATAACTTAGCACAGGAGACAGAGACACTAGAACTTAACATAGGAGTCAGACACACTAGAACTTAACACAGGAGACAGAGACACTAGAAATTAACATAGGAGTTAGAGAAACTAGCTCTGAACATAGGAGTCAGACACATTAGAACCTAACATTGGAGTTAGAGACACTATAATTTAACATAGGAGTCAGGCACATTAGAACCTAACATTGGAGTTAGAGACACTATAATTTAACATAGGAGTCAAACATACTAGAACTATGTTTCAAGTAATGTTTATAATTTGAATTGCAATGATGATGATGATGATGATTGTGGTGGTGGCAGTCGTGGTCGTTGTGGAAGATGAAGTAGTAGTAGTTACAATAGTAAGGAGATAGAGATGGAGGAGGTGGACATTTAACAAAAGAAGTAGAGATGGAGCAAGAGAAGAAAAAGAGGTGAAAGGGGAAGAAACGCCGCTGGGGAGTAGAAACCACAACAACAGTTACAAGAAGAAGAGGAAGAGGAGGAGGAAAACAAAGTATAAGTACAAGGGAAAATAACGCTGCTCGGGACGAGAAACCACAATAGTTAAAAACAAGGACACATTAAGTATTTAAAATGTTATAAAACTAATGACAGTAGTAATTAATAACACTAATAATTAGAAATGTAATGAGACTGATGATGTTATCCGGTCAATTATTGCGGCCAGTCCCCAAGGACAGCCATCAGCCCCTGACACCCTGATGAGCTGTGTATAGATTTTTGTCCCCGTTGTGCTATCACCCGCCTGCTATGACATCCCATGTCAAGTTTGACATATTACCCATCTGAATCATGTTGATGACAATTCTCAAATCATTTTTTGCCTTCGTTTTGTCCAGGTTAAATGCATTTGTACATTTTATTTCATATCGTTGGGTTATCGACCTTTTACGTAGATTTCTGTTTGCGTCCCCTGAGTCAATTAATTTTCTATCCTATTGTCTATAATATGGGTTAGTTGTCTTGTCACAAGATCCGACTCACTGACCAATATACGGCAAATTGGGTGTAGCGCGCGCACACACACACACGCACACACAAACACTCACACACATACTAATACATTCATATAAACATAGATCCATGTATGTATGATTAGTCCTGATTTACGGAAGCGAATCCTGGACAATCAGCAAACAAGTGAGGTACAGGATGTATTTTTAATGATTGTGCAGTGTTTGAAAATATCGCCGGTCCAAGTTTTATATTTACTTATTATGTTGCATGAACTTTACAGAGGGTGAATACAAAACCTGCACCGGCATTATTTTCAAACACAGCATAGTAATTAAAAATACACCCTATATTAGATGAATGTGTGGATTTATAGATGAAACATTAGAACTCGGGAACTGCTAAAAATAGTTCTGAAGATATCTAGAAAGAAGTTAACTGACAAAGAGAACTGGTCACGTGTGTTTATTCTCGTCTCCTGTTACTCGGTACTCGTTCCTCCACAATCATCTTTTCTAGGCTGCAATAATCTTTTCTAGACTGTAATCATCTCTTCTAAACGGCAATCATCTTTTCTAGACTAGAGTCTCCGTGGTGAAGTAGTTACTCTGCCTCTCCCACGCCCCGAAGGCTGTGGGTTCGATTCCGGGCTACGGAGCAGAGACGAGAATCTGTATGTGGTTGTGCCAGAACACCTGCTTTCTGTAACAGACTGGCTGCACCGTTTTTCACTTGTTTTCAGGCTATTTCTTTTTCTGTGCACTCGTTAACACTACATTATTGTGCCTTAGCGTGGCTACTATATGTAATTAATGTGTTCCCAAATGCCAGATGAAAGCGAATGGAGGTTGTCGGAAACAAGTCAATGTATTTAAATTGGCTACTTTAATAGCACATGCTCCGTGGCGAAGTGTTTACCGACGCAGTTCGTAATCTCGCAAACCCGCGTTTGAAACACAGCTGTGGGCGATTTGATAACAGACCGCCTCGTGTTGGTGTTTTTTCTCTCCTAAAAATGGTATGGGTGCCGGTCGTTCAGAAAGCAATGGCAAACTACTGAACGTAAACTTTCCAAGAAATCACTAACAGCAAAAACAAATGCTGGGGTTGACTGCGACGTGTTGTAAAGGATATGCCACTAACTTTGTTAAACTTTTATAACAGGTGATCAAAGATGTATTAACAGATATAGTGCCATGGGATGATCAAATCGTCTTCAGCGACTTCCCATATGTGACATGGGATTATATATGGCCGAAATGTTGTCATTGCGTTATATTACAACATGTCTGCTACCACACCTTGTAAGTCATAACTCTGGCCCACCCCTACTTCCCATTTTCCGCTGTCTGTGTTTGTTTGGTCCAAGCCTACTTTTTGTTTGGCAACGAATCTGGTAAAGAAGTTAAATGTAGAATTTGTTGTTGTTGTTTTTGTTGCATATCCTTTACATGACATCACTGTCAACATCATCATCTTTCAGCTGATTGTTGATTTCTCGGCAATATTACGCTCAGTAGTTTGCCATTGCTTTCTGAGCGACCGGCACCATACTCTCATAAGTCACTGCGGCGACTCGAACCGCTTCCAATTCTTGTGCGCTCACGTCAACCACGAGAGTATTCGGGGTTACGGAGAAAGCTGCTGACTCCTCGGCCATGGAGACCGACAAATTTAGAATAGCCCGAGCAAAACAGCATTTCACAAGCAAACAAAATAAGTCGTGCTGGGTGTCATCGTCTTGCTCATGTCTAGGTATCTGAGCTCGGGTTCACACAGGCAACAATAACTCCGTTCAATGTAATATCGAACATTTATTGTATTTCAATATACAGTGCGTTGGCGCAGTGGGTTAACAATCCCGCGCTGTGTTACATATCACAGATAGTTAACATCGTCACACATAGTTATCCTAAAAAATGACCAGTCCTTCGAGAAGGCTCTAGATTACTCTGGCCTTCGAGTGACTCACTTCTATCCCTTGGGCGGGAGTTGCAGCCCTTTAATTAATATCTATAAATGTGAGGCGGTGACAGGATTCCCCCCTCTCCCCTGATATGATGGTTTGTTATAGGGTAATTAGATGCGCTCTAATTCTGTCACCGAATCACATAAAGTCGGTGTTTGTAGTTTGGTGGACAGTAACCTGGTAACCTACATACTGGCATGCAAAACTCATGTATTCTCCCATACACCACTTCTCTGATTTGGTGAAGAGATCACTCTCTCTCCTGTGTCCTTAAAAATGCTTATCTGACCGAAGTTACGTGACGTTTAGTAGTTGTTTTTACAACCCGTCCTTCTCATAGTACCCCACTGACACCAAGACAATTAACCTCTGTATTAAAGAGGATTAACAAGAACGAAGTCCTGGCTAATTAAGTACACCTTCAAATCTTGATCTGTGTGTGCATTTCAATACACTTTTACTCTCGTATGTTGTATAATGCTAAATATGTAGTTACGTTGTTATTTTATCCCCTCAGACTACATGTGTCCCTGTTGGCTTGTTAGTGTGTTGACTAATAAGTTGCTGCTTCTAATAAAGTGATTGCATTTTAAATTGATAGTGTTCAGTTTTAAGTTTTGTGTAAAGTGTATGCTGAATGTGTGGCTTATTTCCAAGCGTCACGAGTTGGGATAACCTCAATCATGAATTACTCCAATGTGTGCAATACATGATCAGGCATTCCAAGTAGTGGTGCTTAGATGTATCCTAACTACTAAACTAAGTATATTAAACTAACTACTAAACATGTATCTCATAATGAGAAAACATTAGTAACAGTCAAAAAATGTCACAGTCATGTCAAAAATAGTTTATAGTAATCACAATAATGAGAGACTCACTGCTGAGGGACTCAGATTAATACTACTTTATCGCTAGATAGCTGCCAATATTTTAAACTTGTAAAGTTATCAATTTGTTGTACAAAAATCAATTTGTTATACAGAAATCAATTTGATATAATTAATTTATTGTTTTTACTTGGCAATAAATAGCTGTGTAACATTAGATCTTATGCCAAAACCGGAGAATAGGCCCCCAAAAAGCCTGTCATCGTCTTGCTCATGTCTAGGTATCTGAGCTCGGGTTCACACAGGCAACAATAACTCCGTTCAATGTAATATCGAACATTTATTGTATTTCAATATACAGTGCGTTGGCGCAGTGGGTTAACAATCCCGCGCTGTGTTACATATCACAGATAGTTAACATCGTCACACATAGTTATCCTAAACATTCTAGCAAACTATCTAGCCTATGTCTATATATCTATTGATATCTATTGAGTCCCTCTAAGGCAGGCCCTGTTGTCTCTCTGAAGTCCGTCTGTCCTCTGCCGGTCCACACGTGTCCCAATCCGACACGGGTGGTAACTCTGTCCGAGTTCCTCGTGGACCCCGCAATAGGCGGGCCACATCAGTGTCCACGGGACCATGGACTCAATGACCAGTCCTTCGAGAAGGCTCTAGATTACTCTGGCCTTCGAGTGACTCACTTCTATCCCTTGGGCGGGAGTTGCAGCCCTTTAATTAATATCTATAAATGTGAGGCGGTGACACTGGGACAGGCTCTGGGTGTGATGTGTGAGGACCATCACATGTTGTAGGCAGGAGTGCACTAGGAGTAGGTAGTCATTCGTTCCTACCCGTAGCGAACGACTAGAGCTGGTGTCGAATCTTGTTCCATATTGCTCATGCTAGTGCCGGCGTAATGTCCTAACAGTTACAAAAACGCACCCCTAAGCATTTCATAGAATGAAGAATATTCCTTGCAATATATCTGTGTCACTGGATAAAATCAAATCAAATCAAATCAACTTTATTAGGGTCACAAATTGGGCGCGCAGGCCCGTCTTACATTCGGCCCTTCCAATCACTCGTCTTTCGTTCATCAAGAGCATTATACATTTACATAGGAAGAAAAATAAACATTGTGAAATGAATGTTGTAAACATAAACAAGGCTAAACATGGAGAAAAATGTGTACATAAAAAGTATGTGACGTAAAAGTAGTGATGCCAGCGCGTCCCACACACACACACACACACACACACACACACACACACACACACACACACACACACACACACACACACACACACACACACACACACACACACACACACACACACACACACACACCACACACACTCTCTCTCTCTATTTCATTCACTCTCACTCTCACTCATTAACTCACACACACACACTCTCACTCATTCACTCTCCCGCTCACTCATTCACTCTCCCATTCACTCATTCACTCTCCCGCTCACTCATTCACTCTCCCGCTCACTCATTCACTCTCACGCTCACTCATTCTGTCTCTCCCGCTCACTCATTCACTCTCCCGCTCACTCATTCACTCTCCCGCTCACTCATTCACTCTCCCGCTCACTCATTCACTCTCACTCATTCACTCACACGCTCACTCATTCACTGTCCCGCTCACTCATTCACTCTGCCGCTCACTCATTCACTCTCACGCTCACTCATTCACTCTCACGCTCAATCATTCACTCTCCCGCTCACTCATTCACTCTCACGCTCACTCATTCACTCTCACGCTCACTCATTCCTTCTCACGCTCACTCATTCACTCTCACTCATTCACTCTCACGCTCACTCAATCACTCTCACGCTCACTCATTCACTCTCACGCTCACTCATTCACTCTCACGCTCAATCATTCACTCTCCCGCTCACTCATTCACTCTCACTAATTCACTCTCCCGCTCACCCATTCACTCTTCCGCTCACTCATTCACTCTCCCGCTCACTCATTCACTCTCCCGCTCACTCATTCACTCTCACGCTCACTCATTCACTCTCACGCTCACTCATTCACTCTCACGCTCACTCATTCTGTTTCTCATTCACACTCACTCACTCTCTCACTCAAACTACAGTAATGAACATAAGTTTAGATTATACATGATAAAATCAAATGGTATTTAACTTATAATATGACAGATGAGAATACACAAACATATGGATTCGCGTGTTACATAACATGCGTGTTACATGACATGCATCTGCTCAGCTCTCTCTCTCTCACTCTCTCTCTCTCTGTATTCTTTCATATACACACACTCACACGCATGCGTACGCTCACACACACACACACTCTCTCTCTTTCTCTCTCATTCACTCTCACTCTCACTAATTCACTCTCCCGCTCACTCATTCACTCTCACGCTCACTCATTCACTCTCCCGCTCACTCATTCACTCTCCCGCTCACTCATTCACTCTCACGCTCACTCATTCACTCTCACGCTCACTCATTCACTCACCCGCTCACTCATTCATTCTCCCGCTCACTCATTTACTCTCCCGCTCACTCATTCACTCTCCCGCTCACTCATTCTGTCTCTCCCGCTCACTCATTCACTCTCCCGCTCACTCATTCACTCTCCCGCTCACTCATTCACTCTCCCGTTCAATCATTCACTCTCACTCATTCACTCTCACGCTAACTCATTCACTCTCATGCTAACTCATTCACTGTCCCGCTCAATCATTCACTCTGCCGCTCACTCATTCACTCTCACACTCACTCATTTACTCTCACGCTCACTAATTCACTCTCACGCTCAATCATTCACTCTCCCGGTTTT
>JACEFZ010006614.1:0-50526 GCA_014155875.1 Cepaea nemoralis | reverse complement strand
ACCACGGGATGGGGGGGGAAATTAAAGGAACCGGGTTTCCCCCCCTTGAAATGGTTTTCCTTAAGGCCTACACGGGGCAACATTCGACAAATCATGCTGAAATAATGGGACACTCTGATCTTAAAATGAATAACCGGGTGGGAAGCACCCCATTCAAAAAGAGAAAGAAACGGGGTTTTATACCCAAAGCTTCTAGGGAATGTGGGACGGTATTTCCCCTATCACTTCTTTTTATCTATAAATATTCCAGAACCATATATCACCAATAAAAGGAAATATTGAAACTCTAAAGATCTGGACATCGAAAAAACTGGCTCATAAACCGTACACTTCTTGGAAACTGAACTACTCTGGTCACATTAGGCCTACATGTCATAGTGGTTTAGAATAAAGGGTGCTAAAATACTCTGGTCACTTACTTTTTCATGTGGTTTGGGAAAAAGGAAACTATAATGAAATACTCATTCACATTACAATATTGTGGTTTAGAAGGAACCGCGATGAAAGGTTGTGTTCCTGGAAGAAATGGCAGGGATCGGTCAGCACGAGAAGGACAAAGGGCACTGCAGACGTCTTAGGCGTGAAAGTGCATGCGGCAGGAGAATTACAAGAAATTGAGAGACTTGCCCTTCTGGGGCTGTCCACAGCAATATTTGGCGAAGGTTTTCAGTGCGTGGGGGGTGTTTGTGGTGGTGGTAGTAGCCTGGAGTTGTCTATGAAATGGGTGTGGCCTCAAAGTGTCTGTGAGATGGGGTAGCTTCAATTTCTATGAGACATCTGAATTTCTGTGAAATGTGGTGTAATTGGGGTAGCTTGGAGTTTAAAGGGGGGGGGGGGGGGGGGGGGGGGGGGGGGGGGGGGGGGTGGGGGGGGGGGGGGGGTTGGTTTTGGGGGGGGGGGGGGGAACGAAAGGGTTAAGAATTGGGCACGCAAATATGCCCCTCTGAAAATTCTGCCCTGGGTAGACTAACGTTTTCTGTTAAATGTGGCGGTAGTCTAATGTTTTCTGTGAAATGTGGGGGTAGACTAAAGTTTTGCGGGAAAATACACGGGTAGCTTGATGTTTTCTGTGAAATCTGGGGGTATTCTGATGTTTTATGTGACATTTTGGGGGTAGACTAAAAATTTCTGATGAAAGGTGAGGGTAGTCTGATTTTGTTTTTCTCGTGAAATGTGACTGTAGCCTAATGTTGTCTGTGAAATGTGGGAGTATCCTGATGTTTTCTGTGAAATGTAGGGTAGACTAAAATTTTATCCTAAAAAGTGGGGGTAGCCTGATGTTTTCTGTGAAATTTGGGGGTAGCCTGATGTTTTCTGTGAAATGTGGGGGTAGCCTGATGTTTTCTGTGAAATGTGGGGGTAGACTAAAGTGTTATGTGACATGTGGGGGTAGACTAAAATGTTCTGTGACATGTGGGGGTAGGCTAAAGTTTTCTATGAGACAGGATGGCCTAAATTTTTCTGTTATATGAAGGAGGCCCAAGTTTACTATGAGATGGGATAGTCTAAATTGTTTTCAATGAGATTAAAGAGGCCATAGTTTCCTGTGAGATGGGAGAGCCTGAAGTTTTGAATGATATGACGTAGCCTTCTCCATGTCGACCCTCATTAGTCCCCTTTTAATCAGCCCTGACGTGTTGTTCTGTTATTATTCTTGTAACTTTGCATCACTTTTGGACTTCGGCAATACGATGGCGAGGCACCACCATATGACAGTGTTAACTGTATGTGTTTTACTTGTTTGTATAATGCATTTTGATACTGTAGAAATTAATACATTGGACGGCGACATGCCTCGGCTGTGCTGTTCTTATAACCATATTTTTGTCATTGTTTTTTCCCCAGCATGAAGGCACGCCATATTGCACAAAACCTTGTTACGCCTCGTTATTTGGACCAGAAGGTGAGCAGACATCTTGAGACACGACACTACAATATCGGCAACTATTAATTGTCTGTTTATGATTAATTGATTGACTGATTTATTGATATTTTGAAACACAACAACGTTAACTCTGTATGTTTTGTTTGTTTGTAGAATATATTATGATACTGTACAATGAATGTAAAATGAGAGTGTGCCGGAAAGCAGACACTCAAGTTTGCTCCGTATATAATTATTTTTTTGTTTTGTTCGCATATCCTTTTACAGGACATCGCTGTCAACATCAGCATCTTTCAGCTGATTGTTGATTTCTTGGCAAGATTACTCTCAGTAGTTACCGACGCGGAGGGAACCGCTACCGATTCTCACGCAACGTTACGTTACTCACGAGAGTATACGGGATTACGGAGAAAGTCGTGTAACACCTAGACCAGGGAGACCGGTTCCGTATATAATGTTTTTGCGTATCCTTTTACAGGACTTAGCTGTCAACAGCAGGATCTTTCAGCTGTCTGTTGATCTCTTGGCAAGATTACGCTCAGTAGTTTGCCATTGCTTTCTGAGCGGCCGGCTCAGTATCCCGCAAGTCACGAGCGGGGGTCGAACCGCCTCAGTTCTCGCTCCGCTACGAGACTCTGCGTGGTAAACGGGATTACAGAGAGAAAGTGTTGTAACCCCACAGCCAGAGAGACCGGCCCGTATATAATACAGATTGTAAAATCAGACATGTCAATCGTTATCAGTATCTAGTCGATGCAGAGACATCAGACGAATGATGTCACACAGAGATAATGTAAAATATGATCATTAGTTAAACAGTCAGTCAGTCAGTCAGCTAGTTAGTTATCTGCTTGCGTGCCATCCTTGCACTCTGGACATGTCCATAGGTGCCCAGATCCTCCCTCAGACATATACATCAGCGTCCGGCGCCAGTTCTGTGTTGGTTGAAGAGACCCCTTATTATCCCGATATGCCTCTCGAGTCTGGCAGTGCCAATTCTTACCCCTAAGTCTCTCATTCTAGACAACGATGTGGATTTATTTGCGTCAATGTCCTTCACTCTCCACATCCGTCTAAGGGCAAGAATGACAATTTGTGTCACAGGAATGACATATGTGTCGTAATAATGACAATATCTGTCACAAGAATGACCATATCTGTCACAAGAGCGACCATATATGTCACAAGAGTGACCATATATGTTGCAAGAATTTCTTTATCTGTTATAAAAATGACATCTGTTGCAAGAATGACCATATCTGTTACAAAATGACTATATCTGCTATACGAGTGACATATGCTTACAAGAATGGGCCATATCTGTTACAAAAATGGCCATGTATGTCACAAGAATGATCTTATCTATTACACGAATTACCATATCTGTTACAAGAATGAACCACGCCATTAAAAAGAAAAACTATCATCACAAGTACACAAATCCTACTAAATGAGAAGTTGGGTGTGTTCTGTTTCCTGCATGGGTTAGAAAGTTGGAAATGGTGAAGAAATGAAGCAGTGGAGAGATGGTGTGTTGTTTTACAAAAATGTTGAGAATATCAGTGGAAAATGAAGAAAACGAACGCTGATGAAGTGATGCCTGCAGGTGTGACGTCTGTGGCAGACTGTTTACGAACAGGTCAGGCACACCGAGTAGTGACCCCAGAGAAGATTTTTGATACAGGAATCCTAGTATTTTATCGGCGCTGGAGGACTTGCATTGAACGCAGTCTTGACTACATCGAAAAATGATACAGTTGTTACCTTTTCAGAATATATTCACCAAATTAAAAAAAACATTTCAGGTTTACATTTGTATGTATGGCTTTTTTATACTTAGAGCACAGTTTATTCCAGCCACAAACATCAGTTCATTATTTATTAAATTAATTTTCTAATTATCTTCATAATTGTCTTCTTTTACTACATACAGCTCCATTTATTTCTTTTACTACACACAGCTCCATTTATTTCTTTTACTACACACAGGTCCATTTATTTAAACCTCGGAGGTCAGTATGGCCGAATAGATAAGAGCGCTCGCTTTTAAACATCCGGTGTGTTGATGCCTAGATAGCGGTCAGTTGGACTGAAATATTGGCTTCTTGTGCTTGACATGGGGGACGTCAATTACAAATGCCTCTGAAGTTGGAGTGGATTCGCCTGATGTCGAGGGACACTGGTAATAGGGAAAGCTAATCCACACGCAAAAATAAGTCCAGTTACCAGAAGTATTAGAGCGTGTATGGACTATGCTTGAGTTCAAAGCGAGCAAAGGCAAAAAAAATGTCTGCCCCGAACATCACTTAATGTTTGCCCTGAACATCACTTAATTTCTGCCCTGAACATCACTTAATGTCTGCCCTGAACATCACTTAATGTTTGCCCTGAACATCACTTAATTTCTGCCCTGAACATCACTTAATGTCTGCCCTGAACATCACTTAATGTCTGCCTTGAACATTATTTAATGTTTGCCCTGAACATCACTTAATGTCTGCCCTGAACATCACTTAATGTCTGCCCTGAACATTACTTAATGTCTGCCCTGAACATTACTTAATGTCTGCCCTGAACATCACTTAATGTCTGCCCTGAACATCACTTAATGTCTGCCCTGAACATCACTTAATGTCTGCCCTGAACATCACTTAATGTCTGCCCTGAACATCACTTAATGTCTGCCCTTGAACATCACTTAATGTTTGCCCTGAACATCACATAATTGTCTTTAACATTATTGTTTTAATTATCTTTATAATTATCTGCTTTTCAGGTTTTGGGCGAGGAGGATCATCAGGCGAGAAAGGCATCTATGAGAAGTAGAACCACGCCACGGCTCTGCAGCATCAACACTCTGCTGTTAAACTCTCATGTAGCAACATTCTTATTTTTAGAAATCATAAAACACTCTCACGTGGTTTTTACATTTATCTGAAAAGGAAGTCCCGTTTTTCTTCGGAACAAATCAGATAAGTTTCTAATAATTTGCTGTCATCGCAAAGTGGTCATTTTCGTGTCTGTTTACGTCAGTTTTATTTGCAAGTTTTTGTGCTTTGAAACCAGTGTACTATTTCAGTATGGAAATAAGTTTTTTTCGTTAAAGTTGAGGCCATGTTAGAATGATGTTACCGTTCTTCCTGGCATTTATTGTCTTGCTTGTTATTTCCTTGGATTTAGATTAACTAATAAAGATTGAATTGGTGTCAGCTAATTATTGAAGCAAAGATTGAATTTCAGTTAAGTAAGTATTTTAAAAATGATTAAAATGCAGTCAACTAAGTATTAAAACAAAGACTGAAATGTAGTCAACTAAGCATTGAAACAAATATTGAATTGTTCTAACCCTGTTATGGAAACATATGTTGTACCACAAACGTGATATCCTGACTAAAATGTGAAGGATTTAATTGGTGCTTCTATAGGAATATTTATATTTGAACTGTCTTTATATTCTCTTACTACTGAATTATTCTATGGAATATCAGTCTCTGTTCATTGTCCCATTTTGATATCGTTTATTATATTAATAAATACTCGTATATTATAGGAATTTTTTTCAGAATACAAACAAGACAATGAGATGATATTGCTGTCAGAAAAAAAAAATGAAAGGTACTTCAATTTTAATTCACCGCAAACACCGCAAAGAAAGAAAAATCCCTTCGAGCCTCATTTGCATCGGTTCGTCAATCATTTGCCGGTTAAGTGTTTGGTGGACTGCTGGACTGATCGATGGATGTTTTTTTTAGTTTTGGGCCCGTAGGGCCCTCACTGTCGTCGACAGTGAGGGCCCTACGGGCCCAAAATAAAACACATCCATCGATCCGGTCCAGCCGTCCACAAACACTTAACCGGAAAATGATTGACGAACCGATGGCAAAATGAGGCTCGAGGGATTTTTTTCTTTCTGTGCACGGAATTAAATTGAAGTACCAAATGAAATTATAGAAATGATCCTTCCCCCCCCCCCTACCCCCCCCCCCCACCCCCCCCCCCCCCCCCCCCCCCCCCCCACCCCCCACCCCCCCCCCCCCCCCCCCCACCCCCCCCCCCCCCCCCCCCCCCCCCCCCCCCCCCCACTCCCCCCCCCCCCCGACCACCCCCCCCCCCCCCCCCCCCCCCCCCCCCCCTCCTCCCCCTCCCCCCCCCCCCCCCCCCCCCCCCCCCCACCACACCCCGATATTTCAAAAATATGTAATTACTCCTAGAGTACACTCATTCTATCGCAGATACTGATACAAGAAATTTGTGATCATGTGTGGACTTAAAATCGGGTGTGTTTTGTTTTGATTGACAACATCATAAGTGTTACAATAAAAAAAATTTCTTTGAATCCATTGTCTGGTATTGTATACATCGATGTGCTTTGTGTTCTAATTACTGTAACATATGCCTGGATGTTTGCAACAAAACATGGCTTCTTAAAGTATGCGTAGCAGGTCAGCATGGCCGAATGGATAAGAAGGCGTGTTCTTAAACATCCGGTGTGCTGATGCCGAGGTAAGCCCTACACCGGACAGCTGGACTAAAATGTTGACCTGCCGTCCTTGACTTGGGGACGTAAATTACAAGTACCTCTGAAGTCAGAGTGGGTTCGCCTGATGGCGAGGGACACTGCTAATAGGGAAAGCTAACCCTCACGTAAAATTCAGTTCATCATTGCTATAAATAGTGTGTATGGACTACGCTTGAGTTCAAAGCGAGCGAGCGCAAAAAACAAACAAACAGTATGTGTACATCATCCCATCAGATGAACAAAGATAGTCACTCAAGTACAATACCTCAAACGTCGGGGTGGGTTCGCCTGAAGGCGAGAGACACTGGTAATTAGGAAAGACAATCCACACACAAATGTCAGTCCAATGCACTAGAAGTAGCAGCACATGTACGGACTACGCTTGGGTTCAAATCGAACTGACTGTCAAAGACTGAAGTATAGAAGTCTGAGGTCTGCCTCAAGATAGAAGACCACCGGGAAGAGTGGTCAACCTCAAGTAGATTAGAGGTAACACAGTGCCCCGATATAAGGGCAGGGTAGGTGATAGGAAGGGGGACTATTAACTAGTTCTCTCATGAGACACGGAGGCGTCGACCAGATAGTTAGTACTCTGGTCACGGCAGAATCACGCCTACGTGATAGCCACAGAGAAGTGGATTGCCACTCAATAAGAGACGGCTGCTATAAGCGTGCTGAGTGTGACAGCACGCAAAAAGCCGAAGAACGCACAAGGTCCTTCCGCGTGCTGTGTAGTCACGCGAGTAGGAAAGTCAGACTGGGGACTGACTTCGTAGCGAGTGCACCGTTTAGTGTCGATAGGGGTTTCTGTAGCCAAGTAGATAGGGATTAGCAATAGGGTTAGGAAACTAGTGATAGGCAATTCTGTGGCTTTGTGTGTGGTTTGATAGCGACTGTTTTGTAAATGTAAAGAGCCAACGGCAATAAAATGTATCATCCATTTCCTCTCACACGACTTGCAAGTTCCTTGTGTGGTGCGAGAGAAGTAATCCTGTGATGCCTGACACATCGGTTGTTGACACTGACGCACGTTAAGAAAACAAAACTCAACTACAAAAGATATGGGTCGGGCACCGTCTACCCGATGCACCTTTAAAATCTCAACTACTAAAAAAAATCAACTACAAAAGATATGATCGTCTGCCCGATCTTCTTCTTCAGCTTTCCGAGCCATTGAGGTTCTTTGCTGCAAATACAATCCATCTCCATTCGTCTCTCTGGTGGACCTTCTCTTGCCAGTCGTTGATTCCAAGTGCTTGTAGGTCTGTATATGTGTTATCTCTCCACCGTCTTCTTGGTCTACCTCGGGGTCTACGGTCATTTATTTCCTGAGTGTAATCGAGTTTTGTGTCCCTATTATCTCCCATTCTTTCTATATGCCCCATCCACTGTAGTCTATTAGCCTTCATGATACCAGTGATTAGCGGGGACTTAAACAGATCATAAATATCTTTGTTGCTTCTTCTTTTCCACGCTCCACTTTGTGTATTCCTAATGGGCCCGAAGATGCGTCTTAAGACTTTCTTCTCAAAGGTTTGTAACAAGGTTTCAGAGCCACACAGTACAACTGGTCCAATCAAAGTTTTGTATATTGTGATCTTAGTGTTACGAGATAGCGCATTTGATTTTAGTAGATGTTGTAGTGCATAGTATATCTTATTTCCAGAGTTGATTCTAGCTTGTATTTCTTCCCTTATTATGTTGAAGCAGTTGAAGATTGTACCCAGGTATTTGTATGTTTCCGTTCTTTTAATGGTCATATTATCTATTTGTATGTTGCAAGAGTTTTTAGCCGTTCCGTCTCTTGAAATTACCATATATTCTGTGTTATCTTGGTTGATAACCAGGCCCATTTGTTGAGCTTTTTCCTTTAAGTGAGTCAATATTTCCGATGTCTTTTGTTTATTTTCCCCAATAATATCTATATCATCTGCATAACCAAGCAGTCTGGATGTTCCTCCAATAGCACATTCCTCCTTTACCTTCCTTACAACTTTCTCTGGAGCCAGATTGAAAAGGAGCGGCGATAGTGCATCACCCTTTTTCAAACCAGATGTTATTTGGAAAGGGTCTGATTTCCTGCCTTTGTATGTTACAATATTATAAGTATCTTCCATGCATCTCCCCCGATGGTGTTTCCACCTTGTCGTGGTGGGGGAGATTGAGTTTCTCAATGACCATGAGAGCTATGCCGGCGGTAGCGTAGCTACCAGCAGGGCCTCCGAAGCCTGACAGGTCAAAGGGTAGAGAATAGACAAAGAGAAACACCCTGGTCCTCCAGGTTGGGGGTTGAAGCGTGGGGTTAACATCCCCACCTTTGTAAAAACTATTTTGTTACGAAACAGATACATAAGCCTCAAATTCGGACTGGCTTATTTGGACAACGACCTCGGAACGTTAAAGGACTCTTGAGATTTGGAACATGGGATGTACGGACACTATATCGAGCTGGAGCGGCTTGTCGGATAAATAGTTGATGGCTCAACCCCAAAGAGATCAAGGATCCAGAGTTCCTCTTTCTCAATGTGATCCGGCCCGTTAAAATTAATTTAGCTGTTACTGGCTCAATGATTTCAGACCAATAAATAGAGTTTTGGAGAATCAAGGAATACCTTAAGGAGTAAATGAAATTTTTACTGAGTATCCCAAATGTCCTGAGGAATGGTTCCTTGCCTCTCCCCTACCAACTAAATAATTAATCTAGGTAATTGCTTACAACAATTTTAGTATGACAAGAGAACTCTCAAAAGAGACAATAACCTGTAATTTTATCATTTATTATATATAAATGGAACTATTGATTATACATGTAATAACATACACCAACCAATATAGTACAATTACAATATTATGGGTATATTAGTCTCTTAAATAAGTATCTATCTCCTGACTGTGCCATTGTATCATACATTGTCCTCAGTGTTGCAATCCGTTTTACTTATGATTATTGGGCCTCTTCTGCTGGCCTAATTCTAATCTGTGGAAAGAAACTGGGTACACCCTGGGTGGTTTACCATCCAGTTATTGGATCTCGATAACAGTCAGTGTAGAATCTTCTTGAGTGTTCTTTATTGTTTTCCCTGGTGATTTATTATAAATTGGCTCACTGGTGTTCTTCACCTATACCTGGATAAAAGGAAATGTGATACCTGTCCTGGAAAGGTGGTGAAAATTGGCAGGAAGTTGCTGTGGAATAGTATTTGGCCTCACTATCTCAGCTGCCTCACTCAGTTAAGTGGCTACTGTATTCAGTCAAGCTGCTACAACTACTTTCACAAAGTGCTGCATTCACAAAGTCAGGTCTGGATAATGACCACTACCTGCAATTTTAGTATCACATAATTCTAATGATATCATAAATATAACATTAGAAATGAAATGTAAAAGCCTAAGAACACAACAAGTGAAAACAATAAAATGAATCTTGTTCTTAGAGAAAATAAACATAGAAGAAAGGTAGTCTTGGTGTTCTCAATTAGTTATCACCAACATAGTTGTTTGCTCTCACTCCAATGTTCCACTATCAGGTGTTCAAGGTTTAACTAGCAGATGTGCAGTTTCATCTTTACCTATGCCTGTCCTTCAGGTCTATAGTTTAAGTAATACCTTGAGTGATTTGGAATTTGACAATTATGTTGACCATTCTCTTCTTCATCTTTTTCTATTCAGGAAAAGGGTCTCTTACATTAAGGGCTTTTAAAAATCAGTCCCCCTTGTAATGAGTGTTTGTTTATAAGCAATATAAGTACATTATGGTATCCATTCTTGTATAATATTCAGGTGCCTTCTCTTTTTAGTCCAAAGTTTTACGGAGAGTATATTCCCCCCTATTCACCGTCTCTATACTAAGATTGTACTTCAGCTATCCGCATCATCATGCTTCTTATAATCATTCTCATCATCATCATGATTACATTATTATCATTCTTATGACATTAGAAATCATTACATCATTCTAACATTATCATCATAATCATTATTACATCATTTTCATTACATTACAGTCATCATCATCATCTTTGTAGTGCATTATTATCAGTACACTAGACCATATGTGTTAACAGTAGTGACATGAACTACAAAGTGGGATTTTGCTTAAATTACCACTACAGATGCTAGTACTATGCGTAATGTATGATATTGGTTGTGTCGTGCTTAACGCACAAAACTAGATGATAGTAACATGAATGATATTTTATACACAGTGTCGTTATGCGCCGGAGTGTACTAAATTATTATTTAGTTTATGGGTTACGCCGAAGCAGTTCTCTGGTGATAGTCATGACATTTCACATCAAGTTGCCGGCTATCCTGAGATTGACTGTTGGCTTATACTCCCTCTCTCTCAGCCTGTAACTTCACTTGCTCACTCAAACTCCTCATGCATCAGTCACCATATCCATCTGTGCATGTGAGGTCAATTCACTCATCTCAGACATGTATGGATGATCATTTCACTCAGTCTTTAGACACATTCATATTGGTATGGGTGTTCTCTATAAATCTACTATATAGGAATCAGTCATCACACATCCTTCATACTGGCATGTAAGGTGGGTGATTTCCCAATGATAACCTTAAACGTTAACACTATTGATATCACATAGAAATATCTCCTTTCACAGTCACTCATCATACACATCATATCTGTAGGAATGACATCATGCCTATGTAGGTGCTTTACACAGAATACATTCACAGATTCAACAAGAATGACATTACAAGGGAATCTCATCCTTCAACCTAACTTATACTATTTCCTGGATATTTAGTCATGCATGCTGATAGGTTTTATCAAATGATACATTCACATCTCACATGACACAAGCAGGCTCTTCAATGACATAGACATGTGATCATTAGGCACACTTATGAAAATGAGGATTTAGTAACATGAAATCCACGAGTTATCACATGCTCTCATAAAATACAATTTAGGTGATATATCCAATTCACATTCACGCATTATGAAATAAAATACTTCTTGCATGGCGGTTGGTTACGCACTATTATGTGGCACAAATATTATTATTCCCCACGGTTGACAGACATGTCTATATATTTGCCCTACCCCATGTGTGCTGTACCATCACACAAATTATTATACCTGTAGAAATCTTTTTGGTTCTCATGTGTTCATGAATTACAAGAAACTATTTGTTTGCCCATGTGCCCAAGTCAAAATTAAATCTACTGACTAATTACACATTACTCTAATTTCTCTATTTGTGCTGGTACAGGTAAACTAGTTTTAAATCTTACCAATAGGAACATATACCCTACGTACTTACCACTGTACTAAGAATTCTGAGTTTCCTTAAGTCTTAAGTTACTCTAATTCATTGTAGATTGAGTTTCATGCTTAAGAAATAAAATTTACAACATGTCTAATGTTTAAACATTACATTGGCACCTTTCCGTCTTGACAGACGATAGTTTGGTACATTGTGCTTCAAAAAGGCTTAATAACTGTCATATGGCAATAACTACAATCCATGGCGGTGGCGAGTGTGGCTGGTAAGGCCAATTCTTGCTGCAAATGTTTTCCCACAGTAGGTGCATGTGAAAACATGGTCATTTCCACCATTTTGCACCATCTTACGTCTCTCACGCTCTGTGTGTGCTTTATCTGCAATCATTTTCTCCTTTGTCTTTATTCCATTTCTGATAGTTGCCCTCCATGCAACACGTTCAGCGGCGACGTGCTCCCAATGTGCATTATCAATGCCTGTATCAATCATGTCCCGCTTACACACATCTTTGTATCGTAGTAGAGGCCGACCCTGAGATCTCCTACCCGTCTGTAATTCACCAAAAAAGATGTCCTTTGGTATTCTACCATCATCCATCCTCCTAACGTGTCCTATCCATCTAAGTCTACGAAGACTGAGCATGGAATACACCGTCACACAACCTGATCTTTCCAATACTTCAGTATTTGTGATTTTGTCTTGCCACTTAATACCAAGTATTCTTCGCAGACACCGCATATGAAAGCTGTTTAAACGTTTCTCTTGGCGTGAGTAAGTTGTCCAGGTTTCACTGCCATAAAGAAGAGTACTAAGGACACAGGCTTGGTAGACGAGGACTTTTGTTTTGGCAGTAAGCTTCCTGTTCTCCCAGACTCTTTTTGCTAACATGTTCATTGTTGTTGCTGCCTTGCCAATCCTGATGTTGATTTCCTGATCGAGGGATAATTTGCTATTTACCTCTGATCCTAGATATGTAAAATGGTCTACTATCTCCAGTTCGGCGTCGTCAATAAAGATTGATGGTACACCATGTGCACCTTGTGACATAATCTGTGTCTTCTTTTTGTTAATTGTTAAACCAAATTCAGAACAAGCATTGGAGAATGCAGATAGTAGATGTTGTAATTCTTCCTCAGAGTGGGTCGTAATCGCAGCATCATCCGCAAAAAGCAACTCTCTGATTAGTACCCTGCTAATTTTGGTCTTGGCCTTCAATCTCTGAGCATTATAGAGGCCACCATCTGAGCGTGAGTGAATGTATATACCGTCATCCTGATCACGAAAGGCATATTTCAGTAGAAGTGAAAAGTATATCCCAAAGAGGGTGGGGGCTAGTACACAACCTTGCTTAACTCCACTCTTGATTTCAAACTCTTCTGAAGTTGAGCCATCAAACTTGATTATACCCTTCATGCCTGTGTGGAACGATTCCACAATGGACAGAAGAGTTGGTGGGCAGCCAATCTTCTTTAGTGCTTTGAACAGACCCTCACGACTGACCAAATCGAATGCCTTTGTGAGGTCGATGAAGGCAATAAACAGTGGCTGATTTTGTTCCCGGCATTTTTCTTGCATCTGTCGCAATGAGAATATCATATCAATGGTAGACCGGTTCTGACGGAAGCCGCACTGTGATTCGGGGTAGACTTGATCTCCCAGGACTTGAAGTCTGCGCAGGACAATTCTGGCAAATACTTTCCCAACAATACACAGAAGTGAGATACCCCTATAGTTGTTACAGTCGCTCCGATCTCCCTTGTTCTTGTACAGCGTTATGATGTTTGAATCTTTGAAATCCTGTGGGACTTGTCCTTCTCGCCAGCATAGCTCTATTAGCTGGTGGATCTGTAGAGCGAGTGTGTCTTGCCCACTCCTGATCACCTCTATTGGAATCCCATCCTTACCTGGAGCCTTGCCAGATGCAAGCTCATTTATAGCACACTTAACTTCTGTTATAGTGGGAAGTGTGTCCAGGTGGTCAAGAGTTGGCAGGGCCTCTATGGCGTTGAGGGCATCATCCGCTAGCTTGGTCTCACTTGAGTAAAGCTCTAAATAGTGCTCGACCCATCTATCCATCTGCTGTTTCTTATCAGTGATGATTTCTCCAGTCAAGGTTTTCAGCGGTGCACTTCTTTTGATCATTGGACCACAGGCTGTCTTTATCCCTTCATAAATGCTTCTGATGTTTCCCTTTATCACTTGCGATTTGAATGGAATCACATAACTTGATCCAATAGTCATTCGCACACTGCCTGGCAGCCTTTTGTACATCCTTCCTCGCTTGCTTCAGCTCACTCAGAGTGTTACGCGTTGGTCCTTTCCTTGTTTCTTAAGAGAGCTATCTTCTTTTTATCAATCAAGGGCTGCAGTATCTGGCTGTTTTCCGCAAACCAGTCCTGCCTCTTATGATCCACAGTGCCGTAAACCCCTACCGCTGTTTTATAAATAGTTTCCTTAAGTTTACTCCATTTATCATTTACTATACAATTTTCTGATGTATCATTGAAAGCGTCCTCAAGTTGCTGTTGAAATTCAAAGCACTTTCCAGGATCGTGAGTGTTAATAATATTAATCCTGGGGCTAGACTTGTGTTTAGCTGTGTAGATTCTCTTTGGTCTCAGTCTAACCCTTGCAACAACCAAAGAATGATCTGTATCACAGTCAGCACTGTGGTAACTTCGAGTTAATGATGTATGGTTCAGATGTTGTCTCCGTGTGATAATGAAGTCCAGCTGATGCCAATGGCCGGATCTTGGATGTTTCCATGTGACCTTATGCATCTCTTTTGATTTTAAAAAGGAGTTTGTAATACATAGGTCATTTCTAGTGCAATGCTCCAGCAGCCTTTGCCCATTATCATTCATGCGACCGATGTTGTATTTTCCAAGGCACACTGGCCATGAACTCGAGTCCTTGCCCACACGAGCATTGAAATCACCGAGCATATAAATGTAGTCGGATTTTGGAACTGCCTTGATCGCAAGTCTAGCTGCTCATAGAACGTATCCTTCACATCATCAGAGGAAGTGAGTGTCGGTGCATATGCAGTGAGAATGGTGGCAAATCCACAAGAGGTTGCCAAGCGCAGTGATAATAATCTTTCATTACCTCCAGCTGGGATATCAATCATTCCCAGTAGCGAATTCTTCACTGCAAAGCCCACACCGTGTTGCCTTTTTTTCTGCCTGCCCTCTTCCCTTCCAAAAAAAGTTGTAATTGTTTTCCCTGAGTGACCCTTCCTCAGCGAGGCGAGTCTCCTGCAGGCCAGCAATATCAATGTTAAGACGATTGAGTTCAGCATCAATCACAGCCGTTTTTCTCACATCGTCAATATTTGTCAAGTCAGTGGAAAATCCTGGACACATGGTTCTCACGTTCCAGGTTGCAAGCCGTAGCTTGAGGTTTTTATTATTCTTTTTATTAGTATTAGTTTTAAATCTTACCAATAGGAACATATACCCTACGTACTTACCACTGTACTAAGAATTCTGAGTTTCCTTAAGTCTTAAGTTACTCTAATTCATTGTAGATTGAGTTTCATGCTTAAGAAATAAAATTTACAACATGTCTAATGTTTAAACATTAACTAAGTTGTTTATCTGGGAGAAAATAAAACACTGTGGTTAGTTAGTTAGTTAGTTAGTCGACAGATCATCCCCATTGCACATCGAACCATTCAGTCCATAAGTGCTCGGATCCCCTCCTCAGCAAATCCCGCAGCGTGTAGCGGCTAACGATGCCAATTCTGTGTTGGTTTATCAATCTTCTTTGGCTTCCTGCGTAGTGTTCTTGTTTGGCCACCCCTCTTTTAATTTGCTGTTCTCGCAGTCTGGCCATGGTTGTAGATTCACAGTCATCACTTGCAAAAGTCTTACTTCTCGTAGAGCATTCAGAATGTCAGCCTAGTCCATGGCGCCTCCGCCCTCCACAGTAGCCTCACCTGCGAGCTTGTCAGCCCGCTCATTTCCTTGTACTCCCGCATGCCCTGGCACGAAAATGAAACTTTGCCAGCCGAGACCGTTCCAGAGGCAGCAACCATTCTCTTCGGATCGATCCCTCCTCTATCCTCTTGTGGTTTTCTCCCAATGTACAGTTTATCTTATGACTATGATAACTGAGTATAATATTATTTAGTTTGTACTAGATTAAATTCCTAAGAACTCACCATTCCAAATCATTGTAGATTGAGTTGCTTAAGAAATAAATGTACAACTTGGACTAATGCTTATACATTACATCAGTTGTTTACATTGGGAGAAAATAAAATTCACTATGTATTCTTAACTATAAACTATAAAAATTAAATATATTATAATTAACTTCTTAATAACTCACTACGCGTTCAACAAGTCGACTTACCAACTCTTCTTCTGGGAACAAGGGACTCACAACTTATCTAAGATTTAAATGAATTAAATATGGTGTTTACCTTATTTATCAGAATGCCTTCAACATACTTCGGCGACCGGTTTCAGAGTCTGATTGCGATGCATTGTTGGCTGAGGCTTTCCTCCTCTTAGTAATCAAACTAATTTTACTATTTGTTTGGGAGGGTGCACTCACTCCACCATCTGCCTCTGATCTTCCTGCCTCGTGTGTGTGTGTGTGGGTTGGTGAAAAACAGACTGTGTTCCGGTTGTTACCTGCTATTTATACGGTACCTTTACCGGTTCACGTTTTTCATTGCCAACGAGTACATTAAATCTTTGATCGTACAATTGTGGAACAAACAATTCGGTTGCGGTGAACGCCGATTTTGTCGTCCTGGAAATATTTAACGTGATGTTACGTTTGTAAAAATATAATATATCACACGGCTGAAGAACTAACCCGGGAGCTGGTTGAATATCAAATGGATATAACAGCAATTCAAGAAATAAGGTGGCCAGGAGAGGGTACTCTAGAGCAAAATGGAGTGATTGTAATATTGGAGGAAACACCCAAAATAAACATGAATTAGGAACAGGTTTTATCATCAAAAAAGAATTATGGGGGAACGTTCTAAAGTTTAAAGCTGTTAATGACAGAATTAGTAAATTACGAATAAAAGGTAAATATAAAAATACAGCGATAGTTAATGTACATGAACCTACTGAAGAGAAAGAAGATGGCGTTAAAGAAGACTTTTATAATGATTTGGAAGATGTCATAGAAGAAACCCCCAGACATGACATCCTGATTGTGCTGGGAGACTTCAATGCAATAATAAGTAGAGAGCAAACTCATAAAAAAGTGTCCGGTATGGAAAGCCTACATACAACTTCAAATGATAATGGATGGAGAGTCATCAACCTGGCAGAAGGCAAAGGACTGCAGATTAGCAGTACCAGACTACAAAGAAAGGATATACACAAATAAACTTGGAAATCATGTGACAAGAGAACTTATAATCAAATAGATCACATTTTAATTAACAACAGAAATGCATCAAACATACAACAAGTTAGAAGTTATAGAGGAGTTCAGTGCCACAGCGACTACTTCCTCGTTGGAGCAAAATTTACAATAAAACTTAAGTGAGCTTTCTATACTAAATTACAAAGATTACACCCAAAATATAACAGAGAAAAACTACAAGAAATTACAGTCAAAGAGAAATTTACAGATGAAATACAATTTAAACTTGAAACTCTTTGGAAAAACCCTTTGGAGGAAAGCGTTGACCAAACTTGGTTGAACATCAAGAATACAATTCAATCTACCGCAGAAGAATATCTCGGTGTGTTAACCACGCATAGAAAGAACAGATGGTTCAATGAAAAATGTGAAGGAGCAGTCATTAGGAAAAAGAATGCCAGACATTTATGGTTAAATGACATCAACAACATCCAAAAGGAAGAGCAATATAGAAATGAATGTAAAGAGGCTACAAAAATAGTTCGACAGCAGAAGCGAGAATATATGAGTAATATAATCAAAGATATGAAAACTAATCACCAGAAAAACGAATCCAGAAAGTTTTTTTTAAAGAACTGAAGTCAATGACACGAGGGCACCAACACAACACATATGGTTTAATAGACAAAAATGGGAATATGATAAATACCAACGAGGAAATGTGCAACATATGGAAAGAATATTTTGTTGAATTACTAAATTGTGAAGCTCCAAGTAACACTTTCCCACAGGAAGAGGTTCTAACGCGTGAACCACAAATTGAAGAACCTGCATTTGAAGAAATCCTATATGTAATCATACGACTTAAAAACAATCAGGCAACAGGGGCTGATGGAATTGCTGCTGAATTTATAAAGGCAGGTGGCCATGCATTACATCTAAAGCTATAGGAACTAACAATAAAAATCTGGAGGACAGAAGATTTACCCCATGACTGGAAAGAGTCATTATTGATACCTATCTTTAAGAAAGGAGGCAAATTCCAATGTGAAAATTATAGAGGAATATCACTACTGTCCATAAGCTATAAGATACTATCCGCAGTATTACTAAATAGACTAAAATCATATTCAGAAGACATATTAGGTGATTACCAGGCGGGTTTTAGACAAAACAGATCAACAATTGATCAGATGTTTATCTTACGACAAATAGCCGATAATAATATAAAAGAGATCTCCATAACATTTTTGTGGATTTTAAAAAGGCTTATGATAGTGTCCATAGGAATAGTCTATGGAATGCTATGCAAGAATTTGGAATACCAAGGAAGTTAATCAACATGACCAGACTATGCATGGAAGATACTTATAATATAGTAACATATAAAGGCAGGAAATCAGACCCAAATAACATCTGGCTTGAAACAAGGTGATGCACTATCGCCGCTACTCTTCAATCTGGCTCTAGAGAAAGTTGTAAGAAAGGTAAAGGAGGAATATGATATTGGAGGAATATCCAAGCTGCTTGGTTATGCAGATGATATAGATATTATAAGACAAAGTGAACAAAAGACATTGGAAATATTGACTCACTTAAAGGAAAAAGCCCAACAGATGGAGTTAGTTATCAACCAAGATATAGCAGAATATATGGTAATTTCAAAAAAAAGGAATACTAAAAACTCTGGCCACATACAAATAGATAATATGACCATTAAAAGAACGGAAACATACAAATACCTGGGTACAATCTTCAACTGCTCCAACATCATTAGGGAAGAAATACAAACTAGAATCAACTCTGGAAATAAGATATACTATGCACTACAGCATCTACTAAAATCAAATGCGCCATCTCGTAACACCAAAATCGCAATATACAAAACACTGATCAGACCAGTTGTGCTGTATGGCTCTGAAACCTGGAGTACAACGAAAGGAGACGAAGCCTTGTTACAAACCTTTGAGAACAAAGTTTTAAGACGTATCTTCGGACCCATTAGGGATACACAAAGTAGAGAGTGGAAAAGAATAAGTAACAAAGACATTTATGATCTGTTTAAGTCCCCGCTATTCACTGGTATCATGAAGGCTAATGGACTACAATAGCTTGGGCATATAGAAAGAATGGAAGACAATAGGGGAACCAAACTCGCTTACACTCAGGAAATAAATGACCGTAGACCCCGATGTAGACCAAGAAGACGGTGGAGAGATAATATATATACAGACCTACAAGCACTTGGAATCAACGACTGGCAAGAGAAGGTCAACCAGAGACACGAATGGAGACGGATTGTATCTGCAGCAAAGAATCTCAATGGCTGGGAACTCTGATGAAGAAGAAGAAGAAGAAGAAGAAGAAGAAGAAGAAGAAGAAGAAGAAGAAGAAGAAGAAGATCTTCCATGCATAGTCTGGTCATGTTGATTAACTTCCTTGGTATTCCAAATTCCTGCATAGCATTCCGTAGACTATTTCTATGGACACTATCATGGGCCTATTCAAAATCCACAAACATGTTATAGTCTGCTCGGTGCACTTTAAAAAACTCAACTAAAAAAAATAAATAACTAAAACTCAACTACAAAAGATATGGGTCGAGCACCGTCTGTCCGGTGCACCTTTAACAACTCAACTACAAAAAAAAAAAAATAAAACTTAACTACAAAAGATATGATCGTCTGCCAGATGCACCTTAAAAAAATCTGAACTACAAAAAAACACACTCAACTACAAAACATATGGGTCGAGCACCATCTGCCCGATACACCGTAAGGTGTTTAAAGGGTTCCTTTACGTGCGTGTATGTCTTTTTTTCTTTATCATTCCATAATTTTTGGTAGCATCGTGGTTAGTATGCTTATTTACCAGCGCATTTGTGTAAGATTAAGTCTCGTTTATTATTGACTAGCTGACCCGGCCCGGCTTCGCCCAGTCCCTGGTGGGGAGCATCTCATTTAATTCATATAAGTAGTCATATAAGCTCCCGTTCCCGTTCCCGACTGTCTGTCTGTCTGTCTGTCTGTCTGTCTGTCTGTCCGTCCGTCCGTCTGTCTGTCTGTCTGTCTGTCTGTCTGACCCGGCTTCGCCCAGTCCCTGGTGGGGAGCATCTAATTTAATTCATATAAGTAGTCATATAAGCTCCCGTTCCCGTTCCCGACTATCTATCTGTGTGTCTTTCTATCTGTCTGTCTGTCTGTCTGTCTGTCTGTCTGTCTGTCTGTCTGTCTGTCTGTCTGTCTGTCTGACCCGGCCCGGCTTCGCCCAGCCCATGGTGGAGAGCATCTCATTTAATTCATATAAGTAGTCATATAAGTTCCCGTTCCCGACTATCTGTCTGTATGTCTGTCTTGGGTAAATGGAGGAGGGAGGAGGAAGAGGGAGGTGGAGGAGGGAAGAGGAGGGAGGAGGAGACAGGAGGAGTAGGGGGAATAGGAGGGAGGAGGAGGGATTAGGAGGGAGGAGTAGGAGGGAGGAGGAAGAGGGAGGAAGGAGGAGGATGAGGAGGAAGGAAGAGAACGCAGGAGGAGGAGGGGGAGGAGGAGGAGGAGAGGGAGGAGGAGGGAGGAGGAGGAGAGAGTACGAGGAGGGAGGAGGCGGAGGGAGGAGGAGGGAGGAGGAAGAGGGAGAAGGAGGAGGGAGGAGAAGGAGGGGCAGGAGGTGGAGGAGGGAGGATGAGGAGGGAGGAGGGGGAATGTGGAGGGAGGAGGAGGGAGGAGGTAGAGGGAGGAGGAGGAGGGAGGAGGAGAGAGGAGGAGGAGTGAGGAGGCGAAGGGAGGAGGAGGAGGGAGGAGAAGAGGGAGGATGAGGGAGGAGGAGGGGGAGGAGGGAGGAGAAGGAGGAGAAGGGAGGAGGAGAGCGGAGGAGGAAGGAAGCGGAGTGATTAGGAGGAGGGAGGAGAAGGGAGGAGAAGGGAGGAGCAGGGCGGAGGAGGAAGGAAGAGGAGTGATTAGGAGGAGGGTGAGGAGGGAGGAGGAGGAAGAGGGAGGAAGAGGAAGGAGGAAGAGGGTGGAGGAGGGAGGAAGAGATAGGCGGAGAGAGGAGGAGGAGGAGTAGAGAGGAATAGGAGGGAGGAGGGATTAGGAGGAGGGAAAAGAGGAGAAGGAGGAGGAGGGGGAGGAGGGAGGAGGAGGAAGAGGGAGGAGGAAGGATGAGGAGGGAGAAGGAGGAGGAAGGAGGAAGAAGAGGGAGGAGGAAGAAGAGGGAGGAGGGAGGAGGAAGAGGGAGGAGGACGAGGGAGGAAGGAGGAGGAGGGAGAAGAAGGGAGGAGGAGAAAGCAGGAGGAGGAGAAAGCAGGAGGAGGAGGGGAAGGAGGAGGAGGGAGGAGGTGGAGGAAGAAGGAGGAGGGAGGAAGAGGTAGAAGGAGGAGGGAGAAGGAGGAGGAGGGAGAAGAAGGGAGGAGGAGAACGCAGGAGGAGGAGGGGGAGGAGGAGGTGGGAGAAGGAGGAGAGAGGAGGAGGAGGGAGGAGGTGGAGGGAGAAGGAGGAGGGAGGAAGAGGTAGAAGGAGGAGGGAGAAGGAGGAGGGAAGAGGAATTATGAGGAGGGAGGAGGAGGAAGAGGGATGTGGAGGAAGGAGGAGGAGGGAGGAGGTAGAGGGAGGAGGAGGAGGGAGGTAAAGGGAGGAGAGAGGAGGAGGAGGGATGAGGAGGAGGGAGTATTAGGGAGAAGGGAGGGGGAGGAGGAGAAGGAGGAGGAGGGAGGAGGAGGGAGAATGAGGAGGAGGAAGAGGGAGGAGGAGGGAGGAGGAAGAGGGAGGAAGGAAGAGGAGTTATTATGATGAGGAGGAAGAGGGAGGAGGAGGAAGGAGGAGGAAGAGGAAGAGGAGGGAGAAGAGGAGGGAGAAGGGGGAGGGGAAGAGGAAGAGGGTAGGAGGAGGAGGGGAAAGGAGGAGGATTATAACCCATATGCCTGTAGATTTAATGATGGCTGAAGTTGTTCCATGCATTCTTAGAGTTGGCGACAGTGTAAAGAAATATAAAATCTTCAAACTTGATAGAGATAAGGTAACTATTATTTATTTATTATGTTGTTAATCACCTGCATGACTGTAGATAACTTCTTAAGCATAAAAAGATGAGTTACAATGTTATGCATTATGCATTATTTTTATGAAAACTTTGAAAATGCCTTAAAGATTGTATCATTATTTATTATAACTCATATGCCGGTATATAACTATAGACAAAGAGTTTATAAATCTTTGAAAACGGTGCAACAATATGACTATAAGGTATACAGAAAAGTTATTAAAAGTTATGCCCCTTGAAATAACTTTTACAGAGTTAAGTCCCCTTGCTATATAGAAATTATAATGAAAAATTAAAAATTAAATAATATTAAGTAAGCAGCCGATTTCACACTAAACAAATATCACAGTTGGCAGCGCGGAAATGAGAGGAAGACGCGTAGAAAATTTCATCTCAATCGGATGGACCGTTCGCGAACGCATAAAGGACAGACATACAGACAGACAGACGGAGATTGCCTTTTATATATAAGATTATTGCACATTGTCCATGCGTTGTAATGCATATTGTTTCTGTTGTTGTCTACATTAGATTCATAAGTGATGTGTGAAGTAATGTATGAGAGCAGAGAGATAAGAAGATAAAGTTCGTTCGTTCGTTTGTTCTCTAGAAACCAGGATTGGGTTTTCATGATCGCAGTCCCCTCTGTCGTGTCTCCACCTTACAGTCGTGGAAGCGTTTGCTTGTTCCAATGACACCAAGAGCTAGGCCGATGGTAGCACAGCTACATGTCGGGCAGGTCAACAGATAAGAGCCCAACGACGAGAGACACAAAGCTGCCGCCATGTAGATAGACTGGGGGAAGTCAAATTCTAGGGAGAGTAAACCCGAGACAATGCTTGTCGAAGTCGTATGTACTCAGCTGGCCGAAGCCCAGTCCCTGGTGGGGAGCATCTCATTTAATTCATATAAGTAGTCATATAAGCTCCCGTTCCCGTTCCCGACTGTCTGTCTGTCTGTCTGTCTGTCTGTCTGTCTGTCTGTCTGTCTGTCTGTCTGTCTGTCTGCTGTCTGTCTGTCTGTCTGTCTGTCTGACCCGGCCCGGCTTCACTCAGTCCCTGGTCGGGAGCATCTCATTTAATTCATATAAGTAGTCATAAAAGCTCCCGTTCCCGACTGTCTGTCTGTCTGACCCGGCCCGGCTTCGCCCAGACCCTGGTGGGGAGCATCTCATTTAATTCATATAAGTAGTCATATAAGTTCTCGTTCCCGTTACCGACTATCTGGCTGGCTGTCTGTCTGTCTGTCTGTCTGTCTGTCTGTCTGTCTGTCTGTCTGTCTGTCTGTCTGACCCGGCCCGGCTTCACCCAGTCCCTGGTCGGGAGCATCTCATTTAATTCATATAAGTAGTCATAAAAGCTCCCGTTCCCGACTATCTGTCTGTCTGTCTGTCTGTCTATCTGTCTGTCTGTCTGTCTGACCCGGCCCGGCTTCGCCCAGACCCTGGTGGGGAGCATCTCATTTAATTCATATAAATAGTCATATAAGTTCTCGTTCCCGTTACCGACTGTCTGTCTGTCTGTCTGTCTGTCTGTCTGTCTGTCTGTCTGTCTGTCTGCCTGCCTGTCTGTCTGTCTGTCTGTCTGTCTGTCTGTCTGACCCGGCCCGGCCTCGCCCAGCTCCTGGTGTAGAGCATCTCATTTAATTCATATAAGTAGTCATATAAGTTCCCGTTCCCGACTGTCTATCTGTCTGTCTATCTGTCTGCCTGACCCTGCCCGGCTTCGCCCAGCCCCTGATGGGAAGCATCTCATTTAATTCATATAAGTAGTCATATAAGTTCCCGTTCCCGTCTGTCTGTCTGTCTGTCTGTCTGTCTGTCTGTTTGTCCCTCCCTCTCTGTCTGTCTGCCTGTCTGTCTGCCTGTCTGTCTAATCATTTATTGGTTGCAGTTAGAACAACCTAGATAAACGAAGACCAACTTACAAAAAGCATTAGAAAGAGCACTTGAAAGGTCATTACATCTTCCCCAACAATTAACTTGGTAACTTGACAGAACTGGCACTATTAGCCACCGGACGCTGATGCATATGCTGGGGGGAAGGATCTGAGCACCCATGGACATGTCCGGAGTGCAACGAAGATACCCCAACTGATAACTAACTAACTAACTAACTAACTAACTTGGGTAAATGGAGCGGCGGCAGCAGCAGCAGCAGAAGAAGAAAAAGGAGGAGTAGGAGCTGGGAGGAGGAAGAGGGAGGTGGAGGAGGGAGGAAGAGATAGGCGGAAAGAGGAGGAGGAGGGAAGAGGAGGGAGGAACGAACGAACGAACGAACGAACAAACTTTATTTTCAAAGGGTTAAGAATTGGGCACGCAGGCCCGTCTAACATTCTGCCCTTCTATCACTCTCTTTCATACATTATTTCATTCACACATCATTCAAGGCTAACAGAGAACAGCAACAATATAAAAGATATGCATTATAAAGGCATGGGCAAAATGCGAACATCAAGACTACACGACACAGTAAAATTAGATAATGATCTGACACTTGTTATTAGCCATGTGGAATATACTGGCCTACCAAAAGGGGACTGGCTGTTATACTAGGGTTTTGTTATTATTATTATTATTATCTCTATTATTAAGGGGGAAGATAATTCGTACTGAGACAGTGTTCGAATAATTTGCGATTATATGAATAGGGATTGGTGATGTCTTTGATTTCTTGTGGAAGATTGTTCCAGAGCTGAGCTGCAGAGTACGTTAAGCTTGTTTTGTATAAGTCAATCCTAGGCTTCGGAATGTGTAATATATTTAAACGTTTACTGTGTCTAGCATTATATTTAAACAATGGCCAAAGGTAATTTGGGGCATTCCGATGCAGGATTTTGTGAATTAGTTTAGCTTTATTGAAAAGCAGACGTTTGCGGATTGGTAGTAACTGAAGGCGTTTATACAGGCTAGGATTGTTAGATAAATGTTTGTTATAAATTAGACTCATGACCCGTTTCTGGAGTGAGTAAAGTCGCTTGGTGTTTGAATTAGAACAACCGTCCCAGATTGTAGAGCAGTAGTCAAAGTGTGTCTGTATATGAGAAGTATAGAATAATTTCCTTGTGTCCTCATCAAGGAAGTTTTTAATTTTGGCTAGTTGGTAGACCTTTTTCGCTGTTTGTTTAATAAGCGCTTGAACGTGGGAATTAAAGTTTAGGTTTCTATCAATGATTATGCCTAATGTTTTGTGCTCAATTACACTTTCTACTGGCATGTTATCGATGTGAAGTTGAAGTGATGTGTGTGAGTTTAGAGTTTGAAGTCTTTGTCTGGTTGTTAGTAACATTGATTTTGTTTTAGTGATGTTAATTTGCATACGGTTTGAATAGCTCCACCTAACTACATTATTTAATTCTTGTTGTAAAGACGACTCCAATAAAATACAGTTTTCAGCATTTGTGTACACTGTACAGTCGTCTGCAAATAGATCGCAGGACGACGAAAGATGTAACGGTAGATCGTTAATATATATGGCAAACAATAGAGGGCCAAGAATAGAGCCTTGCGGTACTCCAATATTGAAGGTAGTGGTATGAGACAGACATTTATTATGTGACACTACTTGCTTTCTGTTTGAAAGAAAAGATGATATTACAGTGACTACATTAGGGCCAATTTTCATTGTCTCAAGTTTTTAAATTAAAATAACATGGTCTATCATATCAAATGCTTTCTTGAAATCAATAAACACAGTTCCACATAGACTGTTGTTGTTTATATTCTGGTGCCAATTTTCTATCATGTTTGTTAGGGCCGTATGGCAAGAATATTTTGGTCGAAATCCTGATTGGTTGTCAACAATAAGCTTGTTGCGAACTAAATACTGTAATGTTACTTTATAGATGTGTTTTTCTAGTGGCTTAGATAGTGATGATAGTAAGGAAATGGGTCTGTAATTGTTAGGGAGATCATTGTCCAATGAACCAGATTTAAGAAGAGGGTACACTTTAGCGATTTTGAGAGCTGATGGAAAGTGGCCTTTGGTGAGACACTGATTATATACATAGGAGGGAGGAGGACGTAGAGGGAGGAGGAGGAGGAGGAAGGAGGAGGGAGGAGGACGTAGAGGGAAGAGGAGGAGGAGAGAAGAGGAGGAGGGAGGAGGGGGATAAGGGAGGAGGAGGGAGGAGGAGGGGAGGGAGAAGGAGGAGGGAGGAAGAGGGAGGAGGAGGGAGGATGAGGGGGAAAGGATGGAGGAGGGAGGAGGAGGAAGAAGAGTGGAGGAGAAGAGAGGAGGAGTGATAAGGAGGAGGGAGGAGGGAGAAGGAGAGGAGGGAGTAGGAGGAAGAGGGAGGAGGAGGGAGGGGGAGGGAGGAGGGGAGGAGGAGTAGGGAGGAGGAGGAAGAGGGAGGAGCAGGAGGGAGGAGGAAGAGGGAGGAGGAAGAGGGAGGAGGGAGGAGAAGAACGCAGGAGGAGGAGGGGGAGGAGGAGGAGGGAGGAGGAGAGGGAGAAGGAGGAGGGAGGAGGAGGGAGGAGGAGAGAGGAGGAGGAGGGAGGAGGTAGAGGGAGAAGGAGGAGGGAGGAGGAGGAGGAGGGAGGAGAAGGATGAGGAGGGAGGAGGAGGAAGAGAGAGGAGGGATGTGGAGGGATGTGGAGGGAGGAGGAGGAGGGAGGAGGTAGAGGAGGAGGAGGAGGGAGGAGGAGAGAGGATGAGGAGGGAGGAAGAGAAGTGAGGAGGAGGGATGAGGAGGGAGGAGGAGAGGGAGGAGGAGAGGGAGGAGGAGGGAGGAGGAGAGGGAGGAGGAGGTAGGAGGAGGAGGGAGAAAAAGGGAGGAGGAGGGAGGAGGAGGGATGCAGGGGATGACGTAGGAGGAGGAGGAGGGAGTAGGAGAAGGGAGGAGGAAGGAAGAGGAGTGATTAGGAGGAGGGAGGAGGGCGAGGATGTAGGAGGAGGAAGAGGGAGGAGGAGGAAGGAGGAGAAGGAGGAGGAGGAAGGATGAGGAAGAGGGAGGAGGAGGGAGGAGGAGGAGAAAGAGGGAGGTGGAGGATGGAGAGGGGGGAGCTGAAGAGGAAGAGGGTAGGAGGAGGAGGGGAGAGGAGGAGGGGAGAGGAGGAGGAGGATTATAACGCATATGCCTATAGATAACTGCAGCGAAAAGGTGGGTCTGTCTATCTATCTGACCCGGCGTGGCTTCGCCCAGCTCCTGGCGGGTAGCGTCTCATTAAATTCATACAACAAAATAAAGTAACTTAAAAGACTGTCCTTCCACACACCATCCATTATTTCTAATGAAAACCGTTTCTAATCACCTGCATGATTGTAGATAACTTCGTAAGCATAAAAAAGATGAGTTACAATGTTATGCATTATGCATTATTTTTATGAAAACTTTAAAAATACCTTAAATATTGTATCATTATTTATTATAACTCATATGCCGGTATATAACTATAGACAAAGAGATTATAAATCTTTGAAAACGATGCAACAATATGACTGTAAGTTATACAGTAATGTTATTAAAAGTTATGCCCCTTGAAATAACTTTTCTAGAGTTAAGTCCCCTTGCTGCATATAAATTACAATGTAAAATAAAAAATTAAATAATATTAATTAAGCAGCCGATTTCACTTGACGTTCCAGGAGGAGGATCTCCTGCAGTGGTTTTTCTGTCAAGCCTTTTCTTCACAGCTCTTGCAGTCCTGGTTGCTTCACAAGTGACTGCACCCTTATGTAATGATGTACGCCATGAATTACGGTCTTTAGCAGCAGTCTCCCAGGTGGTGTCAGGATGAATTCCAAAAGCTTTCAGTGAGACTTTCAGTGTCTTTAAAGCGTTTCCTCTGGCCGCCTTGGGAGCGCTTACCACAACGCAGCTCGACGTAAAAAAAAATTGTTTAGGGAGCCTGTGATAGGGCATACGAGTTAAGTGACCAGCCCAGCAAATCTGATTTTTCATTAGTAGAGTGTGGATAATTAAGAAGATAATTAAGAAGAAATTAGAAACAATAGAGATGTGGTTCCTGAGACGAATGTTGCGAATTCCTTGGACTGCCAGAGTAACTAATGACGACTGCCTGAAACAGGCTAATGAAACTAGAACATTATATACAACAATAAGACAGAGACAAACAGCTTTCTTCGGTCATGTGATGAGAAGAGAGGCATTGGAGAACATCGTAACAACTGGAAAGATCGAGGGGAAGAGAGGCAGAGGTAGACCAAGAGAAGTGATGCTGGATGGATTGAGAAGGTGGCATGGAGGAATATCAGCAGCAGAGTTGATCCAGAAAACCAAAGACCGAGATCTGTGGAGAGCCATGAACGCCTACGCCAGCCGGCACGGCACTTGATGATGATGATGAGAGTGTGGATACTGGGCATGGATTCCCGGTGTATATTAAGCCGGTCTCCGTGGCCAAAGGCTTGCGAACGCGGTTCGTGAGCCGCTAGCCACGCGTTCGAAACTCAGCTGCGACCGATTTGTGCAGCAGACCGTGTCGCGTTGTGTTTTAACGTGTTGGTATTGGAGCCGGTCGTTCAGAAAGCAATGGCAAACTACTGAACGTAAACCTTGCTAGTATATCAACAGCAGCTGAAAAATGCTGGTATTGACTGCAACGTAATGTAAGGGATATGCAATATTAAAACAAATAACTTGTCTATTACATTTTGATATTTCGTTCTTCCTAGTGACAACCATAATCTGTGTCTTCTTACAATTTAATTCTAACCCTTGTTATTCACTGTGTGCAAGAAACGCATCTACTAAATATAGCAGATCCTGCTCATTGTCTACAATCAATACTTTATCATCTGCATATCTAATGTTAATGATGTTTCTTCCCTCAATGATGATTCCTTTCATATCTTCTACATTTCTGAATATATTTTCATTGTACAGGGAGAAAGATCTGTAGACAATATGCATCCCTTTCTCACATTTCTCTTAATAGGCTGATATTGACCTACTTCAATATCAATTCTTATGGCAGCTTGTTGTTTCCAGTATATGTTTTTTACAAGTCTAAGGTCTTTCCCATCAATTTGTAGACCTGCAATCATCTTTATCATCTTGACATGTCTTACTTTATCGAAAGCCTTTGTGTAGCCAATTAAGCAAAGGTGTAGGTCTTTGTTTACTTCTACAGAACGTTCAATTAATGTTCTCGGCTCATATACAGCATTTACTGTATTCTTAGCTAGTTAGTTAGTCTTTCCTCCTGAGCCTAAGGCGGCGCATAGGGCAGAAGTCATGGCTCTCCATGTCCGGCGATTCGCTGCTACCTGTTGTAGTTCCTGTATTCTTGCCTTCTACAAACCCACATTGTTCTTTTCCTATTTCGGGTTGGATTTTCTTCCTGATTCTTTGCATGATAATACTTAGCAAATTCTTCGTGCTGTGGCTCATTATACCAATGTTCGATATTGGTCGCATTAAAAGGATCCCGATTTCTTCGAGATTGCAATAAATATAGAATTACATAATTCAGGAGGTATATCCCCAGTATCGTATATTGCGTTCAGCAGTGTGGTGACGTGGTCTATTCCATAATCTTCTAAGGCATTAATCATTTCTGTTGTGATGTTATCTGGACCCGGGGTCTTGCCAGTTTTCATATGGTTAAGAGCATTCTGAACTTCAATCTTCAAAATTGATGGTCCTTTATTATTATTCCGAAGATCATAATGTTCTTCTCTTGTATCATCATAAAGATCTTTCACATAATCTGACCACGTGAGTAAAATCTGATCTTTTTCTTTCATAACTTTGCCATATTATAGATCATGTTAAATGTGAAGGTTTAGATTTAAACATATTCTAGATCCGGTTAAATGTGAAGGTTTAGATTTAAACATATTCTAGATCTGGTTAAATGTGAAGGTTAGATTTAAACATATTCTAGATCTGGTAAAATGTGAAGGTTTAGATTTAAACATATTCTAGATCTGGTTAAATGTGAAGGTTTAGATTTAAACATATTCTAGACCATGATAAATGTGAAGGTTTAGTGATAAACGTATTCTAGATCATGTTAAAGGTCTGGGGTTAAACGTAAGTAGTAGGACACGAGGTAACTACTTATACTTTTAGGACTTTAGTCCTTCGTAAGAACGTCATATTTTACTATACAAAAGTCATAGTCCTACGCTTTGACGTCACCAAACCGGCCCTCCATTGACCCAGATATTTTGAACTTGGCGGGTGTTTTTCTTGGGTGACCACTTCCGGTTGTCACTTCCGGTGCGATGCGGCGGCGGTGTCGGCGGGCGGCGGTGTCGACGGTGGTGGCGGCGGCGGTGGCGGCGGCGGTGGCGGCGGTGGGGTCCCATAAAATACCTGGCTCGAGAGGTGGGTGATTATTATTAGTCATGGATCCGAGATGGAAACATCCTTTTATGGCTTTGATTGCGGGTCCAACGGGATGTGGAAAATCCGTCTTTGTGCAAAAGTTTCTTTCTCATTTATCAGACATGGTCGATCCGATTCCAGAGGAGCTTATATGGTGCTATGGAGAATGGCAATCCATGTATGAGACTATGAAAGGCATTACATTTAACGAAGGCTTGCCGGATATGGAACAGTGGACAGGTGATAGACGTCGTCTAGTGGTAATAGATGATCTAATGTCCGAGACAGATGGTAGGGTGACTAAGCTTTTTACTAAAGGCAGTCATCATCGCAACCTTAGTGTCATGTATATAGTCCAGAATCTCTTTGGGAAGAATAAAGAGCAGAGAACTATTAGTTTGAATTCGCATTACCTAGTGGTGTTTAAGAACCCACGTGACGGGTCTCAGATTACCAACCTGGCCAAACAGATGTATCCAGGCCGCTTGTCATATGTCCAAGAGAGTTTTAAGGACGCGACAGCGACTCCACACGGTTATTTGCTGTTTGACCTTCGACAGGAAACACCGGATCAGCTCCGCTTACGAAGTCATATTTTTCCAGATCAGCGTCAAGTCGTCTACGTACCTAAATAACATGGCCCACCGAATAAAACGGCACGGGGCCATGCTGCGATTTCTGGGCGAGGCGAAGCCAGCTGACGTGAAAGCCGTAATTAAATCGGCTTCCCCTGACCTCGTCCAATCAATATGCGAGTGCTGTCACAATGTGTTAAAAGGTAATGTTCCACTGACACCAGTTCAGAAGTGACGATTGCGGCGACACGAGAACAGCCTGAGAGCGCTCACGCGTAAGAAGCTATCTATCAAGAAGAGGAAGCAAATCTTGCAGCAAGGTGGATTCATAGGAGCTTTATTATGTCCTATTCTCAACGTGTTGAAAGGCATCGTTGGTTTATAATGAAGAAAATGATCTTGATCGATCCCCGGATGCTGGAAAAACCTTATATACCACCCGATACACTAACAGATATCTTACGCGACCTGGATCAACAAATGCAACATGTCCTGGAGAACGAAGATCTACCACCACGGGAAAAAGCCCGCGTGTATCAACAGACTTTGCAACGTTATCTGGATCGACTTGATCAGTACAGACATAAGTCATTAGGGACAGTGGATATCAAGGAACAAAAACCCGAAGTCAACCCGGTATCGACTTCAGTCGCCGAGACAGCTCTTCAACCGGTTACAAGTCAACCTACACCTATTCAACCGGATAAAAGTCAAGTAGTCGAGTCCAAAGCAGTCAAGACACCGCCTTACAGACTCAGGCGAAACAAAAAGAAGAGGATACCTACACCCAAGTGGGAAAAATGGCCTCACAATTAAGAAAATACTACTACGACCCTCAGAAACCCGGAGCTTACGGCGGAGCCACCGCTCTAAAACGGAATACTAAATTGAAGAAGGTAGAGACTTGGCTACGACATCAGGATACGTATACATTACATAAACCGATCCGTCGTCGTTTCCAGAGACGTCAAACTATAACCGGTGGTATAAATCAACAATTTCAAGCCGACCTGATAGATATGAGAAAATTACAAAGATACAATGATGGGATGTCGTACCTAGTGACGTGTTTCGATGTGTTTAGTAAATATGCTTGGGCCATCCCGATCAAGAAGAAAACGGGGAAAGAGCTAGTGGACGCCGTGAGTAAAATTTTTACCGATAGACAACCGATACATTTTCAGACCTATAAAGGCTCGGAATTTGTCAACCGGACTTTTTTAAAATTTCTGAAAGATCGAGGTGTGCATTTCTTTACCACTGAGAATGAAGATGTGAAAGCCGCCATAGTGGAAAGATTCAATCGAACCCTGAAAGAAAAAATGTGGCGCTATTTCACCAAGACCAATCAACTTCGCTACGTCGACGTGATAGATAAACTCCTCCGCAACTACAACGGATCGTATCACAGAAGTATTCGCATGTCGCCCATGCAAGTCAACTATACGAATCAAAACGAGGTGTGGAATAATCTGTATAAGAAGACTTTCGACAGAAAAGTGTATTTTACACCCGGGGATCGAGTCAGACTGGCTCAACCCAAACAACCTTTTAAAAAGGGGTATACGCCCTCGTGGACAGAAGAACTGTTTACCGTCAGTCGTATTAACCAGACCAGTCCGGTTACGTATGTGCTAAAAGACGATTCGGGGGAGGAACTTCAAGGCTCATTCTACCGAGAAGAAATACAACTCGTCGGAGACAAACAAGTGTATCGCGTCGAATCAGTCTTACAAGAACGACCCAGACGAGGTGGTAAAGAGTACTTAGTCAAGTGGTTCGGGTATCCCAAGTCATTCAACAGTTGGGTCTCAGATCTAACCAGATACTAATGGATGAAACCAACTCACAAAATACCACAGAAGGAGAAAGAAATTCGGTCTAGTGCATGTTTGGTCGGCGAGTGCCGCGACTAGAGATTGTCTTCTTCTGTCACCTGATCGTTATATACACCGTCATTGCCGTATCACTATTCAATCTGTCTCAAGACAACGTCGTCGCAGCCGAGGGCAAGTTGTGGATCGCTCTGCTAAGTAGCTGTCTGGGTTACATGCTACCAAACCCGAAAATATGAGTTTCTACGTGACATTACCGAGCAATGCTTCGCCCAATATGTTTCCCAAGAACACGCCAGGTCACTATGTCGTCAAGTTACCGCAGACTATTGAGGTGAATCAGCATTACGAAGTGGGTCTGGCCGAAATTCAATTTCCCAACTACTACTGCTATGTGCTAGAGCATGAAGTGTGGATAAGATACAACTCACCCACCAGAGGAATTTCCAGAAAACTGTGTCCCCCAGGCCTGTACATCTCACCAGCTGCGTTTATAGCGGAGCTGGATCGAATAATGAAAGAGTCGGAGGTGGACGATCAGACGCGAATCAGATTCTTTTTCGACAATACCTCAAAGAAAGTCATCGTGAAAATATTCGAACCGGGGGCCGTGGCTATGTTTAGCAAAAAGTTGAAAGAGATATTAGGACTTCACTCCTCGAAGATATCACACACCAACACATTAATGGAAGGCCAACTGGCGATAGACCTAAACAACGACCTACAAAATATCTATGTCTACTGCGATCTTATAGCGGCTAGACCAGTCGGAGACGTCATGGTTCCATTACTGAGGACGGTACCTATCATGAGTCAGCTGTCGGCTTCGGTGCATCGCGCCTACGACAAACCTCATTACGTACCACTGAGTCGATACTCCTTCGACACGGTGGAAATCCTTTTAACCACCGATACGGGCACAAACGTCTCATTCACTTCCGGGACTTCAGTGCTGACGTTACATTTTCGAATTCGGCGGAGATCAGACCTAGAATAATGAAATACGTGGCGCTACGTCGAAATCCCAGACTCAATGAGGACTTTTACTGTAATCAAGGTGGACATGGCATGCCGGTCTTTGTCGGTCGTCGGAGTCAGAGAGGTCGCGGTATCGGCAGCTTCTTCAGTGGACTCGGTCGCACGATTCTACCCTGGTTAAAGACCGGTGGTAAGGCCCTACTCAGAGAAGGTCTCGGTACAGGTCTGCGAGTGGCCCAAGATGCTTTGGCTGGTAGAAATGTTGGGGATTCCTTCAAAGAGCACGCCAAGCAAGCCGGTCAGCGTCTACTGCAAGGAGCTGTCAACCACGTTAGCCAATCAGGTAGCGGCATCAGAAGAAAGAGACGCGCAGCGCCACCTGGTGAACCCAGTAAATGTATAAAACTAGCCCCCGCACATCGTCGAGCTCATAAGAAGAAACATCAGCACTCGGATATCTTTGCATAATGGCTCTGATTCACCCTCATTCATGCGAATGTCTTCACTCTGGTCTGGATCTATTTAGTGTACCACCCACGCAGACCGCCGTGGAAGAGGGACAGTTTCTGGAGATACACCCTTTAGCTTCGCTAGCCCCCAGCGCACCTATAGAATTTGCCATCTCTGGCGCCAGTGAAGAGTATCTGGATCTGTTTAACACTTTCTTACACGTCAGAGGTAAAGTCACACTACCCAACGGTGACAAACTACCACCGACAGCCGAGGTCGCACCCGTCAACTATTATCTGCACAGTTTATTTTCTCAAGTGGACGTCTCACTCAACGACACGATAATCACCCCTAGTGAAAATACTTATCCTTATAGAGCTGTCAGGGTCTTAAACTTGGCTCGCTAACCTAACACATGTGAGACAGTACAAGTACAACGTGATTTGACTTAAGACTCAACGACACAACGTTCAATGGATTTATTTACAGATCATATACCATACGATGATCACAAAAAGATATACTTGACACTTCAATACACTTACAAGTACAATACAGCTCACAGTCTTTCTCTCAAGATGTCCAGACACTCGACGTTCATATACAGAAACCACACAACGCCTTTCTCTCATCATGCGTCCAGTCGAGTCGCCGTCCCAAAGCTGTCTGCCGCTAGTTCGCAACTTGCCTCCCACCTGAGGTGGCTTCACGAGGCATGCGTGCGTCTTGCGTCGTCCTTGCCTGACCGCTGGTCGCTCGTCAGCCAGCACTCTCGCAGGCAGGTAACTACTACTCGCCTGGCGTCGTAACGAAGTTACGGCATCCCTGCTGGGGACTAAGTCGCCTGGCGGGCGTAACGATGTCACTGCATCACTGCCTTGGCATCTAGACTGTTCTGGACTCTGACACACTCCCCCGGCAACTTCATGAAAGATGTCATCTTTCATGTCTAATATATGTACATACTGGGTTAATATTTTTAACCTTGTCAGAGTCAACCCTTCTATTGTTATACACATTGGTATCATAATACATGGTAATACACATCTGCCATAGAAACATATAAGAAATGGAAATTGTATTCAACGACATGTGGTGTTCAACCTTTAACACTTGTCAGGTTTCATCCTCTCGATGGCTGATTACCTCAATTGCATTACTGACCCAGTCAGATCGGTAGTACCAGCTTCACGCATCTACCTCGCAGCCTCCAAAAAAAACGTAATAATATGGTTCTTGAACCAAAAACCATCTGGCTAGACCGAAATACGACCTTATATAAGTCGCATAAAACGCTCAAACCCTGACCTCATTTGGCCAGGAGTTCTTGTGTTGGTCTGCAATGTCGGCAAACCTCTGCCATGCCCAGTAGATGTCTACCTGGTGTGTTAACAATCTGGCAACAACACGGCTATTTATATACAACACATTACAGTATACATTTCAAATTATGGCCCTTTGTGTAATGACGTAATAACAAATAAATGAAAGGGGAATAATTTCAAACTTTATGAAATATAATAATTTACAATAATTATCCTATTTTTTAGCGTCATCGCTTGACGTTTCTTCATACTAACGGGAAAAAGTCGCTAGTATGAATACACTAATCAAGATATGATTCTAAGATTACACTACATAAATATATAAACACACAATTCGTGTATTCAACTTTGTTGATTCCTAAAGATTTTAGAATCGTCATAGATTTTTAAACTTTTATTTGTCGTCTGCTAATTTTGCTCTAAATTTCTAACTAATCCGGAAGTACACACGAACACTAAAACCAGCTGATGTTGAAGCTTGTAGAACACACTTGTTCCGGTTTGATGTAGTTACGGAAAGTACCATGTTCTCACAGTTCATGTGTTGGATGTTTCACTACAAAACCCTCTGTATTACGATTGACTGTTCATGTGTTGGATGTTTCACTACCGAACATTATGGATTTCGGTTAACTGCAGTGGTGTAGCTGTCAATGTTTAGTTTACACGTTTACACACGTCTTTAAAATATCCCTGGAATATTCCACACGCAGATGCCACTGTCAATTTGGATAATTCGCTTACGGTAAGTTTTTGAGCGAATGTGACACTGTTCTTGTTCGTGATATATACAATTAATAAAGTTCGCTTTCTACCACACACTACACAATTATACACGACAATCACTACTACATGAATTAGTAAAATAAGAACACTATATATATTGGGAGTAACCCCTATCACATGACATAGTAGACTTTACACAGCTTTTTGTGAATGGGAAAAAAAATATTCACTGAATGATGGCTGTGTTAATCTGAATGTATTTTCTCACACTGCACTCAGACATTGGTGCTTAATGGGTCGGTCGGACAACGGGACAACAGATCGGCGATCGTGTTGGTTCTGCCTGGAATATGTCGAACCTCGAAGCTGTAATCTTGAAGTTTCAAAGACCAGCACGCTACCATATGGTTTGAAGGTACACCTGAATTTATAAATCGCAACGGGCTGCTGTCAGATTCCACGATGAAATGGCGTCCTAGAAGAAATCTAGACAATTTAGTTACACCCACCACTAATGCTAGGGCTTCCAACTGAGGTATTGACCAAGCCCGTTCTCTGGGTTTTAGTTTCCTGGATACGAGGTACACGGGATGGAGGATGTTATTGTACTCTTGCAACAAGACTGCTCCAATCGCCACGGAGCTCGCGTCTGTCCGTAATCTGATAGGTAAACGGAGATTGGGCAATTTTAGGATGGGATTTTGCAAGCTATTATCAGAAAAACAAGTTAATACTTTACGGAATGCAAATTTTAGGCATTCATTGTTTACAATTATTTCTGGTTTATCTTTTGTTAGTAAGTTAGTAAATACTTCGGTCAGTTCTGAAAAATCAGGAATGAACTGCCGGTAATAATTTATCAGTCCCAACAAACTTCTGACTGTTTTTTTGTAGTCGGAAGTGAGAGTTTTAGTATCTTGGACACAATGTTATCGTCTGTCGTGACAAAGCCATTGGATATTTTGTACCCCAAGAAGGATATTTCCTGGTAGGCTATGTCTACTTTCGCAGGCTTTACCGTCAGTCCGTGCTGTCTAATACGTTGAAATGTCTGGTCTAAAGTCTTAATGTGCTCTGTCATCGTCTCTGTGTGAACACAGATGTCGTCAATATAGCAAATTATGTTAGGAATGTCTACTAGAAGAAGTCGTGTCATACGTACGAATGTGGCTGGGGCATTGACAAGCCCAAATGGAAGTTTGCACCATTCGTACAGTCCCCAAGGTGTGGCAAATGCTGTCAGATGTCTGCTCTGTTCATCTACTCCTATTTGCCAATATCCTTTCGTCATATCTATCTTCGTAAAGAACCTAGCGTCTGTCAGTTCTGTCAGTAGGTCGTCAGAGTTAGCCATTGGCTCAAGATCTAGAAGAGTTATTTTATTGAGCTTCCTATAGTCAACACACAGTCTTATCGTATTGTCCTTTTTGCGTACAATGATCATTGGAGATGAAAAGTCTGATTGGGATCGTCTTATGATGTTGTTTTTCTCTAAGTTGATGATCTCCTGATGTAGGTGTTCTTTGTAATGTAATGGAATGGTGTATGGTCTGCATCTTATGGGTGTGTCTGATGTGAGTGTGATGTGATGCTGTAATAATTCTGTTTGTCCTGGGTTGTTGGAGAAGATGGTGTTGTACTGTTGTATAAGATATTTGCAACTGTCTGTTTCTGCTTGAGTTAACTTTGGGTTGATTTTGATCTCCTTCAAGCAGTTTGTTGTGTCTAATGCAGGTGTTGGAATCTCGTCACTAGCCTCGTCATCTTCATGATCTATGATCACTGTACAAGCTGTATCGTCTTGTTCGTTGTCTCTGTTGTGATATGGTCTTAGCATATTTATGTGGAATATTTTGTGTTTGTCTTTTATTTGGATCTCGTAGTCTACAGGTGAAATCTGTCTCGTCACTTTAAAAGGTCCCTGCCAAGAATCAGTCAATAAATGTCTGTCACTAGGTAATAGAAGAAGAACGTCCTGTCCAGGTGTCAACGTTATTGTCCTGTTACCTTTGTCAGCATACTGTCTATAAGTGGCACCAGATCATTTTAGTGCATTCTTTGCAATTATACAAGATTTGATGATTCTTTCACGCAATGATGTAACATATACGTATGATGATATGGGTTTAAGTACTGGAGTAGAGTCAGTTAACATTTGGTGATAAATAGTTAATGGGCCACGTGGTTTGGCACCATAGATAAGTTCAAAAGGAGAGAAACCGGTACTAGAATGTGGTACCTCGCGATAAGCAAAAAGAATAGCTGGTAGATATACATCCCAGTTATTGGGGTGCTCTTTCGTTGACTTTGGCAAGCATGTGCTTTTAAATCGCCGTTAAACTTTTCCACAATTCCACTAGAGTGAGGATGGTACGGGGAATTGAAACATTGCTTCACTCCCAACATTTTGGTGAAAGCTTGGGTAGATGCGGCGATAAACTGAGTGCCCCTATCTGATTGGATAGTGTCTGGAAATCCTATCCGAGAAAAAATATGGAAGAAAACTTCCATTATATCATTGGCAGTTATGTTCTTTAGCGGAATAGCTTCCGGCCAGCGGCTACATTGATCAACGACAGTTAGAATATATTTATTCCCTCTAGTTGTTGTATGATTGAGAGGGCCCACTATGTCGACAGATAATTTTTCAAAAGGTCGACTGGCTAAGTCAGTGACTTGTACCTTTGCCTGTGGGTGTTTACCTTTTTTTACCAGTTTCTGGCAGGTGTCACAACTTCTGCAATATTCTTTAATGTCATTGCAAAATTTGGGCCAATGAAACTGTGTTAATAATCTTGATCTGGTCTTAGCGTATGCCATATGCCCTGCAAGAGGTATATCATGGGCAAGATGTAAGGCTTGCCTACGATAATTAGTTGGCAAAACAGTTTTGCTCTGTGGTGTTGTCACCTCTGGTATAATACCTGGTGAGGATATCATTTTTCACAGCAAAATGCCATTTTGCATTCTTGGTTACCTTTGGCTTTTGGCCGATCAGATTAAAATATTTTAACAATGAAGGGTCAGCTTTTTGAGCTGTTACAAACGTTTCCTTCATGGTGTTAGTAGGTAGTGATACTGGGCTAAGCATTTGTATAGCCTCAGTTTGATTACTTTCATCTTGTACTCTAGCAGTAGCTCTGGTTACTGCGTTCACACATTCAATGATATCAGATGGTGATGAAACAATGTTATCAATGATGTCATGAGATCTTAGTGCTACATTAGCTACCATACATTCAATATGTGGTGTAACATTATCAATGATGACATTGGATGGTGATGTTATGCTATCATCAATACACAGAGATGTTATGTCATGAGGTTTATCATTAACCTCTGGTAAATTCCCAATTATTACATCACACACTGGGTTTGTTAACGCAGCGCACTTTACTTTCCCAGTGAGGAAAGGTGTTTCAATATATGCCCATGCTAATGGGTATTTCTCAATATTGCCTGAGAATGTTCTGCATGTTACGTGCCTGCCTGTATAGTCTGTAGGCATTATGAACGTTCTCTTCAGACCAATAAGTGAGCTGCCCGTGTCTCGAAGGACTGTAGCCGACTTGCCATTCACGTATCCGTGATGGATGTTTATGTTGCCTTTGGAATCTACTACCAAATTAGCTTCTTCATTGGCAATAGAGATGGCGTGGCCGCATGTTAAAATACCATCTTCATAAAAGGTGTTACAAACAGTACATTTATTTGCGTTAAACATGTCAAAAGCGTGTGCTGAGTTCGCAGGATGTTTCTCTGGTTGTTCTTCATCTGACGATGAACTGTCAAACAAGGCGGCATTTGCTTTGTTGGTCATTTGCCTACCTTTACAATCACGGCGATAATGTCCGTGCGCCTTACAGAGGAAACATTTACGCAAATTTCTGAAGGATCTACGCTCCTTATCTTGTCTGTTTATCATGTTTAGTAGATAAGTATGATATCCTGGGTGCTTGTCGCACATTTCACCTTGATGGTGTGAAAATTTACAGTAAGTACAGTGATTATACTTCTCAGAAGTAGGCTTATGAGGTTTCTGCCTACTATAGGGTTTCTCATAGTTAGCCGATGCTACAAAATTTATGTCAGTAGCTTCACTGGCAAAACAATGTTTGTTGGCTGTGTAATACGCCGAACCACGTCTCTCAATCTCATCTACACTAGTGCATTCATTCTCCTGCAAAAATTTTGAAAATGCTGATAGAATGGATGAAATGACTTTATCTCTAATGATCAGATCTTCTAATCTTTGATAATTTTTGTCAATTTTAGCTGCTGAAGTCCATTTGGTAAATATATCTCGGACTAAGCAGAGGTAATCAGAGAACGTCTGAGTCGGTTTTGGACTCAACTTGCTGAATTGTTCTCTGTAACCTGCCTCATCTAACATAAAATGTGCCATAATCTTTGATTTCAGATAATGGTAGTCTTTTCTGAGGTCTTTGGGGATGGTCTCAATGACTTTAAGAGGCTCCCCTGATGAACTCCTCATATAAACAATATTCCATTCAGACAGTGGAACCTGGTAATGTTCCATTAAAGTCTCAAAATTTTGGGTAAAGGCTGCGATGCAGTCACCCGAGGTATAATTACGTACAATACCTTGATATTTCTTGTACTGGTTTTCTTTCTCCAGTCTCTCAGATTTCTTGGACTCTTTGTTAATGGCAGTCTCAGTATCAAGTTGTTTCATCTTTAACTGTACCTCCAGTTCTTCTCTCTTACTCTGAGCTGCTATTTCTGTCTTCTTAAGTTCAATCTCTAATTCGGCTTGTTTTGTCTTAGCAGACAATTCTGCTTGTTTTGCTGCGGCTTCTGCCTCTGCTTGCTTGGCAGCCCTTTCTGCTGCTCTTTCATCGCGCTCAGTAGCTTTCTCGCGAAGGTGTTCAGAGTATTTATTCTCACTCCACTTCATTAATTCATCACCTGTTAACTTCAGTTTTAACCCCATATCGATGAAATCATTTAATGACGACATGATGGAAAATGTAAATGAAATACCAGCCACACAATTTGTTATAAGTGGTTAGTAAAGTAAACAATTTACAATCGTGTTCTATTGACAATATGTGCCTAAAATTGCATCCTTAAAGTATATGAAAAGAAAAATATACTCAAGTGCCCTGGATGCGGTGAAGAACGGTTGGAAATCGGGCTAGGAACTGTAGGGTCGCTACTTCGAAACACATATGACCTCTACGCGCACGGTTTCAGATGGTACGGAAAACCTGCTTTGTTTTTGGAGGAAAATTAATTATCGTCTATTTGGTGGTGTGTGCCTGCTTGTCACTAAGTATTGATTAGGTTTGTAGTGCGTTGAGTGTAATTGTAGGTCGTAAGTTTGTCCGTCAACAATTTTTTTTTCAAAAGACAAGTCACTTTCTTTCCCAAAACTTTTTCGTTCCACAACTCAATTCACAAAGACAATCTACATATATCTCAACACTCTACAACATTGATGACACATCACTTACATCAAGATGACATTCAGTAAGGACATAGACATCAAGTTTACAAGATGGCGACAAGGTCACAATGGCGACAATATCACAATGTCGACAAGGTCAAAACGGTGACAAGTTCAACAATCACGAATGTTTTACACGTTTACAAGATCAAACAATATGTATGCACTGTACGTTTACAAATAGTCTCCATGTTTAAACAATGTAGTAATTTATCAAAATGAGCCTTCCACGATCACATTTACATGTACTATAAAGTTTGACAAAAATTCTAAGTTTACAATCTCTAGTTCTAAACTGTTAATCACATTAACACGTTCATCTCAAAGCCGGACGAATGCCACCACGTCCACACATGTCAGGGTCTTAAACTTGGCTCGCTAACCTAACACATGTGAGACAGTACAAGTACAACGTGATTTGACTTAAGACTCAACGACACAACGTTCAATGGATTTATTTACAGATCATATACCATACGATGATCACAAAAAGATATACTTGACACTTCAATACACTTACAAGTACAATACAGCTCACAGTCTTTCTCTCAAGATGTCCAGACACTCGACGTTCATATACAGAAACCACACAACGCCTTTCTCTCATCATGCGTCCAGTCGAGTCGCCGTCCCAAAGCTGTCTGCCGCTAGTTCGCAACTTGCCTCCCACCTGAGGTGGCTTCACGAGGCATGCGTGCGTCTTGCGTCGTCCTTGCCTGACCGCTGGTCGCTCGTCAGCCAGCACTCTTGCAGGCAGGTAACTACTACTCGCCTGGCGGCGTAACGAAGTTACGGCATCCCTGCTGGGGACTAAGTCGCCTGGCGGGCGTAACGATGTCACTGCATCACTGCCTTGGCATCTAGACTGTTCTGGACTCTGACAGAGCCTACTTGGAAGCGACGTTGAACCATGGGGAAGAAGCCAAAAAGAGTAATCTCTCAGCCGCCCTCTATTACTATGACACGGCTAAATTCCTCGATGAAACACAGGGCGAAAACAACAAAGGACTAAGAACACGACGTCAACTAGCCAGTGAGAGTCAAGAAATAGATATGATGGGTCGATTACATGCCGACATTTTTGTGCAAGACCGCTACATGATAAACGGCGTGGATGTGAACATTAAGCTGACTCCATCCAAGGCCACCTTTAACCTCTTGGCGCCCGACGGGGCGCTTGGTTATTCATCTATTATAACCCATGCCACATTGGTGGTTCGTAAAGCAAGACTGAATCCGGCCATGGCTCTCGCCCACGAGAAAGCCTTGATGAGAGCCAACGCGAAATTCCTGTTCAAGCGGGTGGTGCTTAAAACATTAGCTATCCCCCGGGGAATGCTATCTCACACTCAAGACAATTTGTTTATGAGTCAAACACCCACTCGCGTCGTAATTGGACTTGTTACATCAGCAGCTTTCAATGCTTCCTACAGTTATAACGCGTATAATTTTCAAACTTTTGGTTTGACGTACCTGAACGTAACCGTAGACGGTCGAACTGCCACCAGCAAACCCCTGACCATGGACTTTGAGCGCAACCAATACGTACGGGCTTATTTTGTTACTAACCTAGCCATGGGTCTAGTGGGCAAAGACGCCGGCAACTCAATTGACTATAATCAATTCAAATATGGCTATACGCTGTACGCCTTTGATATGAGTCCCAGTTTACTGGACGGCGACCAGTTTGAGATGCCGAGGACGGGTCCTTTAACACTGGAATTTAAGTTCAACACACCCACCCCAGAGCCATTACAAGTCATCGTCTACGCCGAGCACGATGGGATAATTGAAGTTTCCAAGACCAGACAAGTGCTAACAGATTACGCTTCATAATGAATACGCAACAGATTACCAGAATACTACTAGCTGATACGTATGTTCGTCGACTACAGGTCAGAGCGTGCGCTCGAGATCAACTACCCCGACATCTAAATAGAAGCACACCAGCGGCTTTTATTGTAAACACTGACCCTAGCTATAAACCAGGTTCCCACTGGGTCGCCATGTACTATGACGGGTCAGGCAATTGCGAGTACTTTGACTCATTTGGACTGCCGCCCTTACACAGTGACCTATACAATTTTATTTACCATCACTCAGACACACCGCTCATGTATAACACCCGGGTCTTACAAGATGTGTTAAGCGACGCGTGTGGCCTCTACGCTATCTATTTCATCCTGATGAAAAGTCGTGGAGCGAGCATGACCCGCATTCTCCAACCTTTTTCAAGCAAACAATGGGTCAATGATCGGCTAGTACGTCGCCTAGTCATGCCATACGTAATGCTGCTGAGATGATATAACCAGTTTACACCCTAGTATATAAACCGGATTCGAGTACCATTAGCTCATTCTGAAGATGACTACAGAACGCAACACAGCTAACTGGGTCTACCTGACTCGTAATGGTGACATTGTTAGACCAGTAGGAGATTGCGTCAAGGCCGTATTTGTCTCATCCTACAGAGGAACATCTGTCGATTCTTTGGTGAATCCGAGAACAGGTTTCCTGCCCCATTGGGAATGACATTTACTCGTCAAGAATATGAACATTTGATAGCTCTGCACGCGAGATCCTAAAAGACTTTGATAGACTCACCCACCAGCCTGTTACAGTCAGTAAACAAGGCACTAACCGAAGAAAGAAAGTCCAGGTAAAAAAGGGTACTAAGCGAAGATACCCAAATCAAAAGACTCTACCCAAACAGATGTGTGACCAACCCCAGATGATTGATGTACCTCAGATGTGTGACCAGCCGAAGCTGTGTATCCGACAGTCAGATATGTGTCTTCCAAGTTCAGATGACAGTCCACAGGCGACAATTATGTGAATAATCAATATGTATAAAGTGAAAATAAAAATGAAAAAAAGAAAATGTGCGTTATCTTGGTTTGTTTCTATGTGGTATTTTCTGTGCTGCCTCTGGCAGATCATTTGGTTTTTCCATTCCACAGCTACAATCAACATGAAGAAACAACCTCCCGCACCACGAAAGACGACAACATGAATAAACAAGAAAGACGAGAATAAACAAGGAAAACATGTCAAGCATTCCACTGAATAAACCAACAAAACAAATATCGTTTCATAGCTTTTTTATTTGTCCATTAAATTTTCGTTTGCATAATATTACATTTTCAATATCACTCAATGAAAAGCATGTGACGTTACACAACACAGAAAGTCTTTTATTTTTTTTTCTCACTGATATAGGCACAAGGAAAACACACATTGAGTCTTTTATTTTCACAGTACTCAATCATAATAGAACAGAAGTAGAAGAAGGAAGTGGAATAGGAAAAGGCGTATTTACATATTTACACTTATATATCTAAGGGTGATGTGGAATAATTGTCTGCGTGTACTTTTCTTTTGATGTAGAAGTATGATAAAGCCTCTCTGTGTTGATCATACGTGTACACAGAGGAAGCCTGTGTCTTAAACCCTATATTTGTCCCTCCAGTCGCTGTCTGGGTGTCAAGGACATTTAGAAAGACTTCTCTGTCTAGATGTGTGTTGTGTTGTTTTGTCAGCCCTTTCGTGCTGGTCTTGGTATATTCTCCAAAGCAGTGATAGGTCTTGCTGCATAAGGAGACCATCCCCTTTCCCTCATACTCTAACTCAAATAACCCAGGGGTTCTTTTGTCGAAGACTCGCTTAGCCTTACATGCGTCACAGACTGGTACACCTCCCCTACTCCTAATAAAATCCCGTTGATGGCTATCACAGACCTCAGCCGGGAACCAGGAGCTATAGACTCTATAAAATTCCTCCTGAAGCTCCGGTCTGACGGCCTGTGCTAGGGTCGGTGTACTAAGATCTAAGTAGAGAGAGTCTGTGTCCATCTCACACAATTAAAAATCCTCCCTAGCTATAAACCTATCTAAGAAGTCATAATAAAATTCTAACATCCGCAGCTGTTCGTACTGGTACACAAAGAAGCCTATTTGATGGGGTAGATCCCATAAGGTGGTCTTTTTTAGAGACTCGACCTCAAACACATCATCTGACAACATGGTCATCTTTTTAAACAGAGGTTGATTCACCAACTTTGACGTACCAGCCCAGCGACAATATGAAACATTGGTATGCTTGGCCTTGTTGGTGAGCGTTTTGCCATAGGCTGCGTTTCCCAATAGCTTCATTGTCTCGGCCTTAATAGTATAGGCCGGGAATAGGTCACCCTCACGTCTGGCATCAGACACCTCTTTACCAAACCTTTCAAAACACTTCTGAGGTTTGTACTCGATGATCCCCCGGGAAGGTTAACCCGGTCAACAAATGCCCGCAGAAGTCGGATGTGTCGGCCTAATGGCGCAAGAACGCAGCTCTGCTATAAACAGGCACAACGCAATTACATCCGGAAAAAAAAACTCCGGATGAACGAAGAAGAAGAAGAAGAAGAAGAAGTACTCGATGATCTGGTATATTTTGGTGACCTCTAAACCATGTGTCAGATACCATTTTAACAATGGTGTGGCCAATAGGATCTTTTCCCCCACATAGCTACCTATCAGAGTCCGACGTGAGCCGTTCAACAGCTTATGGGTCTCGGCATACTTCTTCATGAGTTCTCCAATGTCGGCTCTAGACACATCAATGTTTTTAAAGATGGGTGTCTTCTCTGAAAATAGCTCTTTATACTCATCTGGTACGTGTATGTCACACTCTATTAAACCAAACAAGGTCTCGTTTTTCACAGCCTTTATGATCTTTTCGTGGTCAATGGTTTCATAACGATGCCAGGGTGCGACATATGGGAATGCGGACATTTATGAAGCTCTTAATGGCGCTATTAGTCTTTTTTAGACTCTGCCACTCACATTCCCACATCTCCACGACCGTGACGTTAACCTCTTCTTTCAGATACTTGTGAATCTCAACCGTGTTGGCATACAGTTCAGCCAAGGGTTTCTGGCTCACCGGGTTAACATCATGACCACGGGTCAACACACAGTTTTCATGCCCGTGGAATAAGCACCCGTGAAACTGATAGACGGTTCGAGCCTTTTTATCCCACCCATCAACTCTGATGTGTCTTTCTCCTAGGGACATCTCCCGCCCATTAAACTGGGATTTTAATTCTACGCCTAGAGAATGTTCTACACACGCCAACCACTCTCTGCACTGGACGATATAAACTCTGGTTTTATGGGGCTTGACCCCATCTTCTGCATTTCGTATCACAGGAAAACCCGTGGGCATGTTCTGTGTCAAAGACCACAGGTATGGAGCGTTGGCATCGTACCCTTTCACACTCTCAACTGGCTTAACGCCTCGAATCCTAGTCTTACCTACCTCATGATACCTATGATATATGATCGAGGGGCCTCCTACAAAATTCTGTCTAATTTTCGTGTGCAGCTCACTCTCCTTATTGGAGCACAGGGTAAAGTAGTTGTTTGTAGGTATAGTTTTAAACAAATACCTAAGGGTCACCCCAGGGACAGAAATGGCATCCTTGAATATATCTACACCTAAATCTTTGTAGAATGTCACTTGCTTATCTAAGGCGTCAATAAAAGACTTCACGTCCTTATTATTGTACCAACGCAAAAAGTCTGTCAGTGTGGACATATGGTTCTCGCTCCATACTCGTTGGCATTCATCGTATTCGGCAACTGAAATATTGGCGTTTTTCAGCTGCGAATGAAATGCCTCGTGTGGAGGCAAGCGAGTCTCCACTAGTCTATCCAAGGATGTTATATACTCGTAGCAAAACACCCCCTTTGTCTCTTTGATGTCATACGCTGCTAAATATTTGGAATAACTGAATCCCGGGGCTAAGTAGTTTACAATGTCTAGAAATCTAAGGTTTTTGGTGGATATAGCCATTAAATTATTGTTCCTTTTCACTACATAGTTAAAAGGGTCAGCAGTGGCAGAGATGAAGGACTCTATCAGATAAGGCTTCACTAAGTTAATGTCATAGCGACCTGAGTTGAACCCCAGCACCGGCATCTTGCGAAGGTACTCGTCTAACCTAGCCACTAGCTTGTGCTCGTTTATAGCCTCTAAGGCTGTATACACTAAGTCATGCTTTTTTCGTAATTTGGTATACGCTGCATCAGCGATTTGCGTCAGATAGTCAACCATCTGCCTCACCAAGTCCTGAGGATCACTCGCTGTGATGCGGCAGACGGCGTCCGTGAAACCAGGGACATTAGAGGCTATCGACCAACTAAGGGGGACATGTTTTCCTAAAAATTTGGTGGACTTGGTTTCACCTGGTAGATTGTCCTTCACAAAGTACGCCTCATAATCATAGGCCGCTCTATATGGGTAGACGTATTCAGGATCCACCTTGACTCCCAAGGAGCTGATGGCTTCCCATACAGTCTCTGTCATGGTGTATACACCTCCTTTATAACTGTTAACAGTTATCCCCCCATTACAGGTCTGACTATGTCTATCCATCTCCCAGAACCCACTCCATAATTTCCCACATTCGCTACACCCGAATGACTTGGCTACTCTATCAAGATTATTGATATACATGAAATGATCCGTGTACAGTAATACCCTCATAGTCTTAGGATGTTTCCCACTACTGCGAAGTTTGGGGACCAGGGCCTGGGTCTCATTGAACTCAAAAATATCTACATTTACCCAAAAGCAGTTTTCTATTGCCGGCATGTCAATAAGTCTAACCCCAAGGAAGTTGTCTAGCGACTCTAACTTTTGATATTTCTGCCACTTGTTTGCTAATTGATTTGTATGTTTCCTAAGATTGACAACGGGTTTTCCGTCGAATACCGCCAGACATCGATAGAAGCATAACATATCAGTGTATGGCTTGTTTTTTGAGTCACGCTGTAAAGTATTGATGCCGTAATTGTGTCTTATGTGGGTCGGTAGATCCTTTAAGCAACAACCGATTGGATGCTCATTTATGTGATATACATAAAAGCTAGTAGCGGGGATTGTCTCTACCATGTACTTAGTGTCAGGTCTGTTGTGTAGGGCGTAGTTAAACATGTCACAGTCCTGAACTATTTCTATAAAATCGTTAAAGTCCTTTGCGTAGTTAACTAGGTGGGGGACGTCGAGTTGGCATGCATTGTTCGATGAAGAATGAAAAAAGCGAAGTTCTCTTGTCTCCTTATGACGTAATATCATGTGGTGCGAATAATTAACCTTAAATCTGGATGTTTGATTAGTCAATATAGGTTTTAAAGTCTCGGTCCAGTCAATTGGTTGTATTGAGTCTGGTCGATGAAAAATATTATAGGTCGATACGTATTTGTGGATGTTCTGATGTGTCTTAAGATAGGGCCAGACGTCTCTATATTTCTGCTGAACTTCCTCGTCACGGATGATGTCTACAGTCTTTAGTTCCTCATCGTCAACTATAACGACTTCCTCTGTTTCCACGTGATAAGGTTTAGGTTTTTTAGCTGAGTGCGTGTCTGTTGGTACTTTTCTTTTACGTGATGTAGTGTTTGATGTCGATGGTGAAGTACTACATGGTGTAGTGTCTGTAGTATCCAATGATGATGTCTGGTGATGTGTTTTCATGTGTTGTTTTAGATTGTCTTTCCTACTGTATAAGTTGCCACAGACGTGGCATGTGTGAGTTTGGTTGTTGTGCACTGTCTTAATGTGTCGAGTAAGATTGCAATTGTCTGTAAAGGTCTTAGCACAGATAGGACAGAGAAAGACAGATTTCTCAATAGAAGACATGGTAGAGCAAAGAGTAGTAATCAGTGATAATAAAAGTGGTGATAGATATAGGAGTAGAGCACTTCCGCTTGTTGTCAGTACTGTTCGGGTTCTGACAGTGTACACAATAGACTTTCCACTACTGTTTCTCGCGTATTATATGACGGTTATGTGTTGCTCCAACGGTTACAATGAGTAATATCTTCTTTTACACGTATATGTGTGGGACATCAAAAAGCTGTGGAGAAAAAGATATTTAACAAACCGTTTGATTATATGGTTATATAAAATTATTTCACTAAGAAACACCAATTTGGAATGTCACATGACCTGTAGTACTATTAATGAAGGGGTATTTCCTGGTTTTTTGTTTTTGTTTTTAGAGTCTTTATTTAATAACATATGACTTCGATGTAGGTGCTCCTCGATTTCTAACTTAGTTAAGACAGTACATAATACTTATGACCCATATCACTAATTTTATATTATAGATCATATATATATAATATGACGTCAGGGTGGCATCGGATTTCCTAGTTAGTTAACGCCTCCTGTATTACTTATGATCCATAACACTATTTTATATTATAGATCATTTATATAATATAATATGACGTTGGTGGTGGCACCGACTTTCTTGGTTAGTTAGCGCCTGCTGTACTACTTATGATCCATAACAAAGAAGAGTGAGAGAAAAAAAGACAGCATACATACCTCGTATGGTTGACTTTTCGTTTTAAGTAGTTCTCAGTTGACCACCTCTTTTTGTCTGCTGTAGACCGTGTGAGTCTGTAGAAGGCATAATATGAGCCATATATTACACACACGGTAAAATTAAACAGAATATGACACATATGTCTGATATACACAAAAGCATGGGCGGTAGGACACAGAGGCACTAGTCAGATAGCAAGATAGTAAAGGAGGCAACAAACACACACACACACACACACACACATCAGCACAAGAGAGGATGATGGTTTTCAGACCCCGCTTTACACCAGTGGTAGACGCCAATATGATGATGATGATGATGATGATGATTGATGATGATTGATGATTGATGATGATTGATGATGATTGATGATGATGATGATTGATGATGATGATGATTGATGATGATGATTGATGATGATTGATGATTGATGATGATTGATGATGATTGATTGATGATGGATGA
>JACEFZ010006613.1:0-52546 GCA_014155875.1 Cepaea nemoralis | reverse complement strand
AAAACATGAGACGAAAAACATTTTTACCGGAAAAAAAAAAAACGCAAGTAACAAACCAGCAGGGAGATAGAAGATAAAAGTATTATAAAACTTTGACAGACACAAAGATATTGGTAAATGAGTCTACAAGATAGATCTATATCGGCAAATAAGATGAAACTTGTGGTTATAAGACGAAAAAACCTTTCCGAAGAAGATGTAATCACCCTAGACAAATAAATATAAATAAGTAGACCGCAAGCAAACAAGGGCTTATGCAATTCCATCTATGAGTATTAAAGGATTACGTCACACGGTAGACCCAAATGACAACTTAGAAGTACAGCGGTACAAAAGTCATGTACATATTGCTCATATATTCCACGATACCATAGATAAATAATATAGATGGTAATGGTACCTATTAACCACGCATATCCCCTCATTCGGGCGTAATGGCCTTGATAGGTTTGAGGTTGCTTGTCTATAGGGCAAATGAGGGACTACGATGGGGAGGCCACGGGACCTTATGAAGCTCATAGTATGCTAGACCAACCACCCCATAGGTTGGCTACAAGTCGTCTGTGCGGAAAGTAGATTGATAGGGCGTGCCTGAACATAATAAATATTTTTTTCATTTTGCGCAGTGATTAATGGATTGCCATGCTATCATATATCAGACCAGAATAGGGTTGTGGAAGTACAACATATAGTATAGTAATAACACTGACTACCCATATCGCTTCATGTCATGGATTGAACAAAACCAAATAGACTGTGAAAATGGCTACACCATTTTCAAAAAATGGGGGGGGGAGGGATAATGCCATGGACCGATATGAGGTAGACAGCGGTAAACGGATAGAGTAAGAACATGTTCACAAGAGAAGAAGAATCGGCATAGTGAGAACAGTTCACATTATCACTATGAACAAAGAACACACGATTAAGTCCGTGAGAAGTCGGTGAGCAACAGATGATGATGAGCGACAAAGGGAAGTGACTCCGAGAAGTTTGGGTATCACGTGAACCACTAGTTGTGTGGTATGCGGAGGAGACGCGGCGAGACAGAATCAGTCTTGCCAGGGTCCTCGTCGAAGACGGTTGTGAAAACGAGTGCAGAAGTCAAGCGACATGAAGTTGACATTACTCCAAGGTTGCAAAGATACTGCAACCTGAGGCAAAAGTGCGTCGCCCAAGTTGTCACACTCGATAATCTGTACGCCGAGCGAACGGCAGTGGAACCACAGCACATGCCCGATGTCAAGGTCAAGCCAGGCCGTAAGTGGTGATTAGCGATAACTATTGTATAGGAGATTTTTGCAGTAATGAACTTTGTGTAAATTTATTTAGAATCATCGCATGTCAGCCCGCACCTGTTGGTAATTGATTGTATAAACAGCGGCGATGACTTTCAATAATAAACACTGACGACAATGGCAAGGGCATTGGCTTGTTTGATATTATCCTTTGTTACATGTTCCTGCTTACATCTGTCCTTGTGGCTGAATAGACGAGCCGGAGAATCAGCTACATGGCAGCCATTTTAGATGGATTATATAAACATGAGCATACTATATCTTTAGATTCAGAATATTGTTTTTGCTTTGTAAAGACACACATATTAACAACTCCACAAATAACAACAATGGGGACTTTCAAAATAAGTGAGAAGGAAAGTCACCATAGTAATATAAAGATTAAACAATATTAGAAGCTAGTAGCACAATCCCAGCAAACAAAATAAAGTACACATTATGTTATATTTCCTGTGGCAACATACGTTATGTGGCATGTTATGAGAAGGAATGAATTGGAGAACTTGGTGACAACTGGCAAGAACGAAGGGAAGAGACCAAGGGGAAGACCGAGAAGTAAATACCTGGATGGCATGGTGACATGGTCGAGACAGAAACACAGAGCTGATCCACGACTCTGGTGATCGAGTGAGATGGCAAAACATGACCGCCCACGCTTATCAGCATGGCACATGACGGATGGACGGATGGCAACATGCGCATGCGTATCTTGTACTATTTCACAATCCATCAAGAAGAAAATCGAGACTTTTGAATTACAGTATTATTGTAAAAAGTCTAAGAATGCCGTCTTTCACGAAGAAGAAAACATTGCCATTCTTCAAGTATAAATATTGACGAAAACTGGCTCGTGAACAATAATGTGTCTCCGAAATCCAAGTACTTCGGCCATAAGAAACTCCAATGGCGGTTAGGAAGGACATAAATCTAAGGCATTGTTTCTGTAATAAGAGGCAGCGGTAGACCATCACTAAGATAGACACGAGACAGAGGAGAGACAAAGGGCACACAAATACATGGGACATGAGAACCTGTGTAAGAGTCTTTCAGATGCTTCGTGATGGCAGCGACATTCTGTGAAGGGTCTGAAACCCAACATGCAAGGACAAGTTTAAGGGACTCAAGACTGATTCATAATATAATATTACTCATTTTGTAAAACTCCATTATCCTCCACATGTCATGTGCATTACAAACAACCAGTATTATACCCACAGATAGCCTGCTTGAGTTCAATTTACATTGAGGATTTGTGAAACTGTCTTCAGCTAAAGTGTGCACCAGGGAATGTCTCTTGGCTAGCATCATATGCCAAATACGCCAGAAGGCGCGAGAAAATTGTACTAAACTTTACGAATGTTATAGTTAGCCAGTTAGTATGAAATAGATTTAACATATTTTCAAATACAATGTATAAGTATATTATACATGATAAAACCTGACATCAAGAGTGATTATACTTAACACCATGCAAATATCTATACATTTTATAGGATAAACATTAATGTAAACAGTAACTGTAATGGCAAATAACTATCATTTTAATTATAAACAGCCATGGCTGATATGATAAACTGCTTTTTACAACAACGTTTACTGAAATGTTTAAAAACTATGCATTTGCTGTTAAACAACTATGATTTCTCATTGGCACTGAGAAATATACATGGAATTTATCCAGAACACCGAAGACCGAAATGTGTGGAGAGATATGAAGTCTACCCCCCATTTGATAAAGTAAATGATGGTGATGATAATTTTGGGAACTACTTGGAAATTTGTCACATTGGCCGATTATTTTCTTAAATGTTGACCTATCTAAATAGTTGCATGTGTTACTAACAGCATTGGCTGTTTATTTTCATTTGATGTCATTAGATTTTATGGTTTGTTCACAATGTACGATCTAAATTAATATTTGGTTGAACTTATAGTACACATGAAGTAATGATCTCTCCTGTACAATCTTGTTATGTATCACTCATAACAGGACATTTACCATATTGGTTAACAGCACTACTAGTGGGGTGTCCGGGCCGTGCTTAACTGGCCACCTTTGACCAAACTGACACGGTAGGGTTACAGTTGCTTCGAAGGGGTAGAAGTGTTGTTGGGCACGAATCCAATATTTGACAAGGATGTACATGTAATGAACACAGATGATGATTGCAAATGAGGACTTGTTTGATATATCCTAGTAAACTGCTTTTATGTTTTCATTTAGATTAGCTAGCATCATATACTTATAAACTAGTATGTACATAAGGACTGCAAATTCATGCTGAAACGTAGCCTGAGTGAAATCATACGACTTAACACTCACTTACGTCATTCAACCATTATGTTAAATAAATGCCGTGTTTGAAGCGTGCATGACGGCTCGTGCAGATCTGTCCTTAGTAATTAAAGAATGAAGAACACTAATGAAGAACCAATGACATCGTGTCAATAAATGTAATGATATATCATCTAAGCTAAACAAGAGTATTTGACTTAACACATATCATAAACATGAATTACATTTTTGAACAATTATAAACATTTAAAGATGATATTTAACATATAAAAACAGGGCACTCATGGCTTGGCTGTTTGTGTGCGTACTGATGCAGTTTACTCCAGGAGTGATGAAGATCATGTACGACTGACATTGTTGTATTCATTATTGGTTTCGTTGAAGAGATTCTGTACTTGGTACAGAAGTCTGTACTGATCCTATAGAAGTACATATATAATGTAAGTATTAAGTGGATACAATTATTTAACAACAAGTAAACATGTCAGTAAAGTAATGGACTCCTTTTCACCCCGATTGGCGTACTGAGTACGTGATGCAATCTCCATATTGTTAGGCATGTCGGTACTCGATGGATGTTGAGGTCAATAACACACCGAAAGCATGTCTTTCCCGGGAAATATTTAAGATATGACTAGGTCATCTTGGAAGCCGAGGTCCCTGAAAAAGTCCACGCATCAAAGAGGTTTCGAAAATATTATTACTGGGCCGACAGGCAAGGGTGATAGCCAATACGCAACCGCCGCTCCCTGTAACAAGTTCAACTATGATACAAAAAGCCAAATACTTTAAACAACGAAACAAATGCAAAGCATGATTCGTAACTACTGGAAACTGCTCTGACTTCAGGAGAGACAAAGGTAGACGACAATGTTTGTCATTTTCTAGATGCGATAATTGTCTTCGGTGCTACGCTGCAATCCCACACGGCAAATTTCTTCACGTGTTCTATTTTTAACATCATAAATATAACGGTTTTCTCAAAATGGCTCAGTCCTTCTCTCCTCATGTTACCCAGGCAATGATTGTTTTGTCTTTTTGTGAATAAAATCTGACTGAATTTGCCACCGGCATTACCTAATCATATGTGGGGACTTCAATGCGAGAAACAGAGATTGGGACAGTAGTGGAGAAAACCGACAGGGAATTGCCCTTGTGGATGCCATGGTGGACTTCGATGTGGTCTGCATAAATGATGGTTGCCCGACTAGAATGGCAATGAGGCCTGGCGACGCAGACACTGCTATTGACTTGGCACTTGTCTCCCAGTCATCAGTCCTTCATGTAAAGTGGACTGTTTTGAATGACCATGGGAGTGATCACATACCATGCTCAGTCCTGATCTCTAAATCCAGGAAAGTTAAGGCTGGGAGAGCGCGCAAGATCTTCCGGTATGAGTGGACCGACATCTTTCTTGGACGCCTCAGACAGGGGGCATGCAACAGGACTGTTAAAACTCTTTTTTGCAGCCCCCATGGTGGACCCCAGAAGTAGACCATGCTTGGAAAGCAAAGAGAGCTGCAGTGAAGCAGCTAAAGAAAGTGCGACAGACGCCCCGAAGCTGATGAGAGGAAGTGGACACAGCGGAAAATGTCAAGAAAGACAAGGTAGAGGCTTTCAAGCGTTGTGCTGCAGAGGCCAAGAACGTAAAATGGGAATGTTTTTTGAAGGAGATTGGAGGTGATAAAACACTGCGACAATTCTGGAAACTGCACAGACAAATGCAAAGAAAAGATCTGCCTATGACTGTGGGAACAATTTATGGAGAGGATGGTGTACGCGTGACGACAGACAAAGAGATAGGGGAGGCGTTTCTCCAGAGATTTTTAGAGCAGACCAATCATAATGATGCGAATACCAAGGATTCAGTTAGAGAGGATTTACCTAGCACAATGGAGAATATGCATTATGAAGACATCAAAAGGGTTAAAGATGTTAAACATATTTTGAAAAAGGCAAAAGACACGGCACCAGGGCCTGATGGGGTCAGGTATGGCGACATGAAAGCTTTGAGCGATGTAGACCTGAAGTAGATGACCGACTGCTTTAACCAGAGCATTAGGACAACATAAGTACCTCAGGATTGGGTACACAGCTATCTCATCCTTCTCCCAAAACCATTCAAGGATCATTCAAAGTTTAGCGGCTTTAGGATCATCACAGTAGTATAATGCGTGGTTTACGAGCCCCAGATTCCGGATTCAATCCGGAATATTTCTCTATATAGCCTCTATGTGACGTCACACAATCCGGTCAAAATCGACTCCCCATTCTAAATGGGGAGTCAAAGGGGTATAACTCATATTTGGTCTTATTACATCCCTTTAAAAGCCGGTGCGGGTGGCGGACGGAGGGCTCGGGCGTGCGTGCGTGCTCGGGTACATGGTGCGTGGTCGGTGTTCGAATCCAATAAAAGGTGTATCGTCGCTGGGTAGGTGTTTATTATTAGTCATGGATCCGAGATGGAAACATCCTTTTACGGCTTTGATTGCGGAGCCAACGGGGAGTGGAAAATCCGTCTTTGTGCAAAAGTTCCTGACCCATCTTCCAGACATGATCGAACCTTTGTCAGAGGAAGTTATATGGTGCTACGGAGAATGGCAACCCCTGTATGAGACTATGAAGGTGTCGAGTTTAACGAAGGTCTACCGGATATGGAAAAATGGACAGGAGATAGACGTCGACTAGTTGTGATAGATGACCTAATGTCCGAAATAGATGAAAGAGTGACTAAACTATTTACTAAGGGTAGTCACCATCGCAACCTCAGCGTCATGTATATAGTCCAGAATCTCTTTGGTAAGAATAAAGAACATATAACCATTAGCTTGAATTCGCATTACCTAGTGGTATTTAAGAACCCTCGAGACGGATCGCAGATTACCAATCTGGCCAAACAGATGTACCCCGGTCGCGTGTCATATGTCCAAGAGAGCTTTAAGGACGCGACAGCGGCTCCACACGGGTATTTGCTCTTTGACCTTCGACAGGAAACACCAGATCAGCTCCGTTTACGAAGCAATATTTTCCCCGATCAGCGTCAAGTCGTCTACGTGCCAAAATAGTATGTCCAACCGGGTGAAACGTCACGGGGCCATGCTACGATTCTTGGGTGAGGCGAAACCAGCTGCCGTAAAAGCCGTAATTAAAACAGCGTCCCCGGACCTCGTCCAATCAATTTGCGAATGCTGTCACAATGTATTAAAAGGTAATGTTCCACTGACACCGGTTCAGAAGAGGCGACTGCAGCGACACAAAAACAGGCTGAGAGCGCTCACGGGTAAGAAACTGTCTACCAAGAAACGGAAACAAATCTTGCAACAAGGTGGATTCATAGGTGCTTTATTAGGTCCCATTCTTAACGTGTTGAAAGGCGTCGTGGGTTTGTAATGAAGAAAATGATCTTGATCGACCCCCGGCTGCTGGAAAAACCCTATGTACCACCCGACACACTAACCGATAACTTGCGTGACCTGGATCAGCAAATGCAACAAGTTCTGGAAACCGAACATCTACCACCGCGGGAAAAAGCTCGAGTGTATCAGCAAACCTTGCAGCGTTATCTGAATCAACTCGATCAGTACAGACATAAGTCTTAGGCACAGTGGATATCAAGGAACCGCCACCGATACAAAAACCCGAAGTCAGCGTTTTACCGGCCTCAGTAGCCGAGACACCCGCTCAGCCGACACCCATTCCACCGACTAAAAGTCAAGTTATCGAGACCACACCACCGTACAGACTTAGGCGAAGCAAGAAGAAGAGTAGGATACCCACGCCCAAATGGGAAAAATGGCCGCGCAATTAAGAAAGTATTACTACGACCCGAAGAAACCCGGAGCCTATGGTGGGGCTGCCGCCTTAAAAAGGCAAAGTCAACTGAACACTAAAAAGATAGAGGTTTGGCTACGGCATCAAGATACGTATACTTTACATAAACCGATCCGTCGTCATTTCCAGAGACGTCAAACCATAACCGGTGGTATAAATCAGCAGTTTCAAGCCGACTTAATAGATATGAGACAATTACAAAGATACAATGATGGGATGTCGTACCTAGTGACGTATCTCGACGTGTTTAGTAAATATGCCTGGGCCATCCCGATCCAGAAGAAGACGGGGAAAGCGTTAGTGGAGGTCGTGGGTAAAGTTTTTGCCGATAGACAACCGTTAAATTTTCACACTGACAAAGGGTCAGAATTTGTCAACCGGACCTTCTTAACATTTCTGAAAGACCGAGGTGTGCATTTCTTTACGACCGAGAACGAAGACGTTAAAGCCGCCATAGTGGAAAGATTTCTGATCTTCTTCTCTGGAATACAATTGTCTGAGTAGGCTGGTTGGTAACTTGGTAAATATCGGTCACATGGCGTGTAGTCAGAGGCTGGCTGTCGGTCTCCTGTTTGTTGGGCTGACATCTGAGTATTGTAGTCAAAGGAGGCGTCAAACATTTGGCTGTCGGATACATCAAACATCTGGTTGTTGTAGCTTGCTTGAAAGACTGGGGCTGCACACGGGACATTGTTGATGACTGGAATGGGGTGAATAGTTTGAAGACAGTTGGTGATTTGGTTTAACGGTTTGGTTTGCTTAACTTGGCTGAGTCGATCAAAGTCAGCGATAATCTCACTCTGCATAGCTATTAACTGCTCAAATTCTTGCCGACTGAGTGTCATCCCCATCTTGGTTGGAAACTTGTTTTCGGATTCACCAAAGAAGCGACGGATGTGTAACGTGGTCGTTCCTCTATAAGATGAGACAAACACTGCCTTGACACCAGCGCCCACGGGTCTAACGGTCTCACCACCATGAGTCATGTAGACCCAGTTATCAGGCACAGTCTTGAGTTTTGTAGTCATCTTCGGAATGAATGACTGTTACCGACCGAGGGTTTATATATACTAGTGTTTGAGCGAAAACCGGTTTCAGCTAGTTTAGTTCAAGCGTCTCATGTTAAGGTCACCTTGCTTTGTGTAGATGTCAGCTAGTTTTACGTCAAGCGTAACATGTTACGGTCACCTGGTTTTATGTATGGCGTGACTAAGTGCCCTACTACCCGATCGTTGAACCATTGTTTGTTTGAAAAGGGCCGAAGAATGCGGATCATGCTCGCCCCACGACCTTTCATCATGATGAAATAGATAGCGTAGAGTCCACAGGCGTTACTTAATACGTCTTGTAACACACGTATGTTATACATAAGTGGTCTGTCGTCGTGTAAGAGCGGCAGACCAAACGAATCAAAGTACTCACATTTGCCTGAGCCATCATAATACGTGGCGATCCAGTGGGAACCGGGTTTATCGCTGGGGTCAGTGTTTACGACAAACGCCGCAGCTCTGGTTCTATCTAGGTGTCTAGGTAACTGATCTCGAGCGCACACTCTAACCTGTAACCGACGCACACACGTATCAGCTAGTAGTATTCTGGTAATCTGTTCTGTGTTCATTATGAGGCGTAATCTGTTAGCACTTGTCTGGTCTTGGAAATTTCAATTATCCCGTCGTGCTCGGCGTAGACGATAACTTGTAATGGTTCTGGGGTGGGTGTGTTGAACTTAAATTCTATCGTTAGAGGTCCCGTCCTCGGCATCTGAAACTGGTCTCCGTCCAGTAAACTGGTGTAATAGTACAGGGAAGTGACGGTGAACCGGCAATAACTCTAAGACAGTTCTGGTTTCATATTAATTTATTCATAATCAACAAACCTTCAATCAAGCCAGAAGTCAGTCAGCTAAATCATACCTCCATATCGAAGGATGGGTCGTTCACAACTGACCTTGTTTCCAAGATCCTCACGACCCATCCTAACTACCCCATATTATGGTGCTTGACCGTGCCCTATTTCCCTATTGACTATGCACACCTCGTTGCCCCTTCTTCCTATTCCTAACTCTGTTACATTTCCTCCCTTTCTTCAACCAAGACTTTTCCCTGAAAAGTCTTGATCCCACAACTCATTTACCCCACATCTATGACCCAAGACACTTAACCCAAAAATTCCACACAATCAAAGTTACTTCTTCTTCGTTTTATAAAGTCATAAGCAATCCGCTTACCACCTGAACTTACTCAACTCCCAACTACAGAAATCATATACCCCTTACTCATTACACTTCTCTCTATCCCCACTATTTATCGTAGTGCCAGCCGCCACGACCTACAACCCATACTTCTTCTTCGTAATAAAATCCACATATATCATATCACACAAGCTCATTCTTGTATATGTATCTATCGTACATCATAATATTTCTGCATTACAAGATCTTAGTTTTATACAACACATGACAACATATTTTCGGAATACTTTTTCTACTCTTCATAAGCAATCCGCTTAAACCTTCTTATCACGATCTCAAAAAATTCAAAACGCTGTACTCTTCTGATACTACCTCAACTCTCTATTGTCATCACTAACCGTATTACCTCCACACTACTACTTCTCTACTTTCAACCAACCTGAAATCACTTGCACACGATAGGAAGACAAAGAATCGGTGCGCACCGGAGATTCAAAGAAGTAGAACTCTCTCAAAAAAAAACCACACTTAGCTAAATCACGCACACCTTTACCCCCCTATGTCATTTGAGACTTTATGTAATAAAGTCTAAAACAATTATATCTTCTACAGTACCACTTATTATGGTAACAGTTTACGCTGCTATCTACAGCATCAAGTACCAACCATCAAAAATATTATTCACTCCTAAATGTCTATATATTACAGACACTACTAATTTTATGGCTCTGAACCTTACCTCAACCTCGCATTGTAATGTCAACCACAAAACACATCCCGAGGACACAATTAAAAAGGTCCATTATGGGCCTTCGACTCAAAGCTCCCTCTATCATTATAAACGTCACCTACTAAAATATAACCAAATCTCTCCTATACCTCACTCAGGAATACTCTATATCAGGTACTCTCTTAATCTTGCCGAAAACTTCAGCAACCCACAATGTCCATTTATTATGGGCATAACTACTAAAACCTCCACTTGTCAATTTATGCTGTTATCAACAGCAACAATATACTACCCCTGAACTCATGTCTGTGACTGCTTGCAATCAACGTTATTCTATTACAGTCCATATATCACGGACCCTCAAAAACCCCATGTCATTTTGTCTCCACAGTGACACTGTTCATTTCTCATTAACACACTTACACCCCTTTACTATTGTACTGCTATCCAAAGTATCTAATCATTCTTCGGAGTCAAACATGGATTCAATTCATGTTTTGCTAATTGCCTTCACACTGTCTGTTACAGCACGTTACTGACTTCTTCTTCTATAATCTCGTGGCTCCATGTTCACTTCTGACCCCATGTCATTTATTCACTTTAATCTTTTCTTCCCAATATGGCGTCTAATCCATATATCTTCAATTAATGCTCACTTAAATTCCCCATAACTCTTTTACTTGTGTAGTAACCCCGTATGGCATATGTTTCCACAACTTTGCAGCCCTTATATCATTGATTTATCAACGCTGACTATCACAGCAATCCCACCAACAGGGTATGCTTATTATTCAGAAAGAGAATGTGTCTCTCTACTAGTTCTCAGTAGTTTATTAACTCTTTTCTGAACGAAGGGTCCTAAATAAAGCCCCATGTATTGCCTTTATTCTAGCCAAAATCATAACTGTTATAATTTAAACTTAACTTAACTAATTTCTAACATATATAAACAAGGTAATTACCATTCACAATACAAGACAATTCAGTTAAATTATGAGTGAAGCGAAATAAAATCACAACAGGACATCATACCCCCCCCCCCCCCCCCCAAGTTTTTATACATCATTTATGTTTCCCCTCATATCAATTAAAGGTATTAACTCATTCAAAGAAAAACATATTTTAAAATCATATAACATACATCCTATATATTGTTAGTCTCTTTTATGGACTAACAATAACTAACTTATTTATCTATTTAAGAAAACTCAAGAAGTCAAATCATAAAATCAATTGGCAATCATTCTACAAAACCAAGTCAATAAAAAATACTATAACATACCATATATGATGCATTGAAATCTCAAATTCAATAAAAACAACTGACTTCTCGCTAAAGAGAAGGTTATCCCCTAGCTTTGCACCAAGAATTACTACAACTTCTTACTCATTACCGTTAACTACGGTATCTCCACCCTGCTACATCCAACAAAACTTTGTCTATTTACTATAGACCTCTCACCAATACATCTATCTACTGTACCAACGACTAATTCTACTTTTAAGTTTCTCGTCTACCCGACGCAAGTAATATTTCATTCTCCTGCATCAGTACTTTCTTAACATCTCACCACAACTACTCTAAGCTATCCTCAAGTCTCTCCTAGCGTTCTTGTACCGCGATGATAGTTAAACCAGTCACACTTATCGGAACATGTTCTCTAACATTCATTTATCTAATCTTGTTTACCTCCGTATCTTTCACTCCTCTTCCTATTTATCGGGATTCTTACAGAACAGCAACACACACCACTTATAACTGACAACGGACCTCACTTTCCTCATCTCAGTATCAGACATTCATACTTCAACATGTCCTTGTCAACAATACTAAACATATTTTATGAAACGTCATTCAGAATGTTAACTCTCTTTCTGTCAACCTGTCATACAACTTCCATAAATTCCGTCCAAGATCACACATTCCCAAACAAAAGACATCACACCTTTCTAATCACCTACTTTAACAATTTAGCACAAGCAAAACAGAAGGCAACGACTATAACCAAAGAAGAACAAACAACAACCATTCAGCTAAACGAACATTTCTCGAAACAAGTAAAGAGTCTCAAGTGCCTAGAAAGTATAATATCATCAAATGGCAAACCAGAAGATGATATTGACAACAGGTGTAATAAGGCTATTCAACTCTCTGGACAATTGGACACCCATGTATCAACAACTACCAAGCCTAAGCGTGTCGATCACTTCCACCCACATTGACACTTGACGGCGTTTCAAAACCTCACTCCTGCTTCACTCAGCGCGACGAACACCTGTTTGTCTACAGTTATACTCACGTACGGACAACGCATAATCTGACGAATTACTCAACAGGACTTTCACAATTCAACTACTTTCTTACTTCATTCTCAATCATCATAATGCCACTATTCTCCGTCCTACTTAATTCTCAACGTCAAACTACTCTGACGGTCAATTACTCATTTATCCTATCTTAACCTCCTCATCACTTCATAATACTTCTTCGAGCTATGACATCCGCATTACCCAATCGTCATCACTATTCTATGACCACTTTATATCTCAAAATAACCTATGTAATACAAGACAATACTACATCAGTTCTCGACGTCACACATCACTTGCAATGATTCTCCACCATTTTCCACAGCAACAGCACATTTGAGTCGAAATTTGAGCCTCATCAAACTTGAATTACCCCAAGCTCAGTTACAAAATGCTCAAATCTGCTCGTATCGGTTATTTAAATACAACCATGGTCTTACCGATTTCATGAGACTTCTAGCTTTTTCCAGCGACGCTTCAGCTGTTTGCTGTTTTTGTGTTCCACTTTCTACTAGGCAAACATCTTTCTTTTTGGAAGTATCTTTCTCTCTCTCTCTCTTGGTATTCGTCTCTTAGCCTTCCCTACTTTCCTGTCATATAAACTGGTATCTAGTTCTAAAGAGTCACCAACCAAAACTCTGTCCGTCTGTCCACCAGCAAGCCCACCGTATGAGGAAACATCACGCTTCGAGTCAGGATCTGTTCGTAGTGCAATCCTCTCATTCTCTGAATCATCAGTATCTGTAGTTGTTTCAGCAGCGTAGTATTTACTATAAAATGCGGCGGTAGAGGTAGAAATATCCTCTCCATAACCTGAACTCTCACACCTAATATTTCTACACCATTTAGGGATTAATTTAATGTCTATACCTGAGGAACTTGACATAGCAGTACCTCTATTAACAATCATACTATTCCTTTCCTTAATACTTTTTCTCACCTGTCTTTTAACATCTTTGGTGCTTGTCTGCCTGTCTTCTGTCTTGGGTTGTTCAACCACTATACCAGTGTCTCTCTTTGTCACTTTATCACTCGACGTCTGAGTACTCTTTTCCACATTACTGTCTGGTTGCGTCTGTGTCTCTCTTTCTTGTCTGACACAAAAGACTGAAGATACCTCCTGACTACCCAAAATCTTATCTGTGTTTCTTTCTCTGTTGCTCAACCTCGCTACCGAATATCGCAACTGTCTGATCTGAAACCAGTTCTCTCGCAAGGCCTTTGCGTTATCACTCTTTGAAGGCCAAGACCACTGTTTCTTTTTCTGACCATTACTAATTCTTATATGTCTCTGTGTCTCATTCTTATCTGCTTTCATATGTATATGGTTGACAACTTTAAAATTGTAACCACGCTGGTTATCATTTCTATTGGACTTGTCTACCTCAAAACGTCTCATACCTGTCTTGTGCTCTGTTCGTTCAAGCGTCTGCCTCTTTATCAATTCTATCATAGACGAAATTCTATCTACGTCCATTTTTAAGTCACCCATCAACTCTGTCACACGTCCTAACTTCCTATAAAAGATTTCCATAGTAGCTCACCACGCTTTTATGATATAAAGCCTTGTTGTTTTCAATACGTAGGCAGCTTTCCTATCGCTAGCACATACTCTGAAAAAGGTTACTCAAAGCCAAATCTTAAAAAAAATGCATCAGGTTTTCAATTCTTCAATTCTATCTTAAAACAAATAATTATACACATATGCCTACTCCTTAACTAATTTAAATTAAACTTCGCTTACTCAGCCAACATTGTCCTTCGGTTCTACAAACTTCAAACGGACAGGATCTCTCAGGATGCTCGAGCAAAAACGTTCCCAAATCAGTGTCATTCCATATCACACACTGGGCAGAGAGGCATGATGGAGAAAGAAAATCCAGCGATACGACGACCTCACAGCAACGGTTAAGTTAACAGCCCCGATAATACAGCAACCTCAAGGCAGGCAGGCATCTTGGTTTCCAGCATAGTGACGCCCAAGGACTGCGGTTTCTGACAAGGCCTGGAACAATTGACTGCGTTCAAAGAGCAGCACCTCCCGACGTCACACGATTATACATCGATCAGAGAGCAGATTTTCTCGACAGTAGGCCTCACCACGATCAGACTGCGATCAGAGAGCAGCTTTGGTCAGTTCCCTGAAACAACATTGTATGGCAGCGGCCCTGGTAGGTAGCCCGTTGAAACAACCGACAATGCAGGTAAAAAATGTAAAGCGGCGGCTATAACAAGCCTCTTGAAGTGAACAGTGTAAAGCGACGGCTATACCAAGCCTCTTGAAAATGATAAAAGTTCAGGCAACGGCTATGGTAACGAGCAGGCTGTGTGGCAACGATTCAGTCTACTTACTATGTATGGCGGAATGCAGAAGTCTTTGAAGTCCCTGCAACAGTGGGAGGTACGATCAGAAGTAGGTATCTCCATGTCGTCCGCCAAAATCAATCCCGTTAGCAAACCGCTCGAACAACAATGCCACAGTGCCCGGCGAGGACTTGACAGCGACTCTCTCACACAACAGAGCCGGGAGACTTGACAGCGGCTCTCGCACACAACAGAGCCCGGAGACTTGACAGCGGCTCTCACACACCAGTAAGGCCCGAAAACGACTTGAGAGCGGACTGGACTTCACCACCAGTAAGGCTCGAAAACGACCGAGAGCTGACTCAGCGAAGCGTGCTTCACAACCGCATAAAGACAGTGGAACTGAATCAGCAAAGCGGGCTTCACAACCGCATACAGATTCTTGTAGAAACTTCTTGAAATCTGTTCAGCAGAGGTTTGATAACGTGCCAGTGTCAAAGGCACCGCATTTTCCCAACAAGCGCAGTATGAAGTAGTGGCTGTATCAAATATAGTGGCCCAGTACCTCCGCTATGTACCGCGACAATTGAAGTTGTTCATCCTGGTCTGGGCAACATTTCTGTACTGTAATAGTACAGCGAAGTGACGGTGAACCGGCAATAACTCTAAGACAGTTCTGGTTTCATATTAATTTATTCATAATCAACAAACCTTCAATCAAGCCAGAAGTCACTCAGCTAAATCATACCTCCATATCGAAGGATGGGTCGTTCACAACTGACCTTGTTTCCAAGATCCTCGTCATCTCACGACCCATCCTAACTACCCCATATTATGGTGCTTGACCGTGCCCTATTTCCCTATTGACTATGCATACCTCGTTGCCCCTTCTTCCTATTCCTAACTCTGTTACACTGGGACTCAGATCAAAGGCATACAGAGTATAACCCTGTTTATATTGTGTATAGTCAATTGAATTACCGGCGTCCTCCTTACCCACCAGACCCATGGCTAGATTAGTACCAAAAAAGGCTCGTACGTATTGATTACGTTCAAAATCCATGGTTAACGGTTTGCTGGTGGCAGATCGTCCATCGACAGTTATGTTGAGATACGTCAGTCCAAAGGTTTGAAAATTATATGGGTTCTTGTTGTAGGCACCGTTAAAAGCTGATGATGTAATAAGTCCAATCACGATGCGAGTGGGTGTTTGACTCATAAACAGATTGTCTTGGGTATGAGATAACATTCCTTGGGGGGATAGCTAATGTTTTTAGCGCCACGTGCTTGATCGGTAGTTTCGCGTTGGTTCTCATCAAGGCTTTCTCGTGGGCGAGAACGATGGCCGGATTCAGTCTGGCTTTACGAACCACCAGCGTGGCATATGTTATAATGGATGAATAACCCAGTGCCCCATCGGGAGCCAAGAGGTTAAAAGTGGCTTTGGACGGAGTCAGCTTAATTTTCACATCCACACCGTTTATCATGTAGCGGTCTTGCACAAAAATGTCGGCGTGTAGTCGACCCATCATATCTATTTCTTGACTCTCGCTGGCTAGTTGACGTCGTGTTTTTAGTCCTTTGTTGTTATCGCCTTGCACGTCATCGAGGAATTTGGCTGTATCATAGTAATAAAGGGCGGCCGAGAGATGACTTTTCTTGGCTTCCTCACCATGGTTTAGCGTAGCTTCCATGTAGGCTCTATACGGATATGTATTTTCACTAGGGGTGATTAGCGTGTCGTTGAGTGAGACGTCTACTTGAGAAAACAGACTGTGGAGGTAATAGTTGACCGGAACGACGTCGGCAGTGCGTGGTAGATTGTCACCATTGGGTAGTGTGACTTTAGCTCTGACGTGTAAGAAAGTGTTAAACAGATCCAGATACTCTTCACTGGCACCAGATATAACAAATTCTATAGGTGCGCCTGGAGCTAGAGACGCAAGTGGGTGTATCTCCACACACTGTCCATCTTCTACCGCGGTTTGCGTGGGTGGTACGCTAAACAGATCCAAACCAGAATGAAGACACTCGCAAGAGTTGGGGTGAATCAGAGCCATTATGCGAATATATCTGAGTGCTGTGGCTTCTTCTTCTTATGAACTCGATGGGGTGCGGGGGTCAGTTTTATACGTTTACTGGGTTCTCCGGGTGGCGCTGGTCGTCTCTTTCTTCTAATACCACTACCTGATTGGCTAACGTGATCGACCGCTCCTTGCAGTAGACGCTGACCGGCTTGTTTGGCATGGTCTTTAAAGGATTCTCCAACGTTCCTGCCAGCTAAAGCATCTTGGGCCACTCGCAGACCCGTACCAACACCTTCTCTGAGTAAGGCCTTACCACCGGTCTTTAACCAGGATAGAATCGTGCGACCGAGTCCACTGAAGAAACTACCGATACCACGTCCTCTCTGACTCCGACCACCCACAAACAATGGCATGCCATGTCCAGCTTGATTACAGTAAAAGTCTTCGTACAGTCTGGGATTTCTACGTAATGCCACATATTTCACCATTATCCTAGGTCTGAATGTTTCCGAGTGCGAAAATGTAACGTCAGCACTGAAGTTCCGGTAGTGAATGAAATCTTTATGCCCGTATCGGTGGTTAAAAGTATTTCCACCGTGTCGAAGGAGTACCGACTCAATGGTACATAGTGAGGTTTGTCGTAGGCGCGAAACACTGAGGCCGAGAGCTGATTCATGATAGGGACCGTCCTTAGTAGTGGGACCATGGCGTCTCCGACTGGTCTTGCCGCTATGAGATCGCAGTAGACGTAGATATTTTGCAGGTCGTTATTCAGATCTACCGCCACTTGGCCTTCCATTATTGGGTTGGCAAGCGATATCTTCGAGGAGTGAAGCCCTAATATATCTTTCAACTTTTCGCTACATATAGCCACGTCCCCCACTTCGAATATTTTCACGATGACTTTCTTTGAAACTTTGTCGAAATAGAATTTGACTCGCGTCTGATCATCTACCTCCGACTCTTTCATTAGTCGATTCAGCTCCGTTATAAAAGCTTCTGGTGAGCTGTATAGGCCTGGGGGACACAGTTTTCTGGAATTTCCTCTAGTTGGTGAGGCGTATCTTATCCACACTTCATGCTCTAGCACATTGCAGTAGTAGTTGGGAAATTGAATTTCGGCCAGACCCACTTCGTAATGTTGACTCACCTCAATAGTCTGCGGTAACTTGACGAAATAGTGACCTGGAGTATTATCGGGAAACATATTCGGCGAAGCATTGCTCGGTAATGTCACGTAGAAGCTCATAATTTAGGATTAGGTAACATGTACCCCAGACAACTGCTTAGAAGTGCGATCCACAACTTGTCCTCGGGTGCGTCGACGCTGCCTCGAGACAGATTGAATAATGAAACGCCAATTATGGTGTATATAACTACCATCTGACAGAAGAAGACAATCTCTAGCCGCGGTATTCGTTCTCCAAACATCCACTAGAACGAGGTTCTTTCGCTGGGTGAGTTAATTTGTGGGTTCAATACCGTAGTCTCTCCGTTAGTTTCTTCCATTAGTCTCGGTATCTGATTAGGTCTGAGACCCAACTGTTGAATGACGAATTATACCCGAACCATTACACTAAATACTCTTTACCACCACCTCTTCTGGGCCTTTCTTGTAAGACTTTCGACCCGATACACTTGCTTATCTCCAACTGCTTGAAGCTCTTCACGGTAGAATGAGCCTCGAAGTTCCTCTCCCGAATCGTCTGTTAGCACATATGTCACCGGACTGGTCTGATTTATACGACTGACGGTAAAAAGTTCTTCTGTCCACGATGGCGTATACCCTTTTTTAAAAGGTTGTTTGGGTTGAGCCAACCTGACCCGATCCCCGGCTGTAAAATGAACTTTTCTTGAGGCGACTGTCTTCTGGTACATATTATTCCACACCTCCTCTTGATTGTGGTAGTTGACTTGCACGGGCGCCATGCGAATACTTCTGTGATACGAAAAGTTGTAGTTGCGGATCAGCTTATCTATCACGTCTACGTAGCGAAGTGTGTTGGTCATGGTGAAATACCGCCACATTTTTTCTTTAAGGGTTCGATTAAATCTTTCCACTATGGCGGCTTTAACGTCTTCGTTCTCGGTCGTAAAGAAATGCACACCTCGGTCTTTCAGAAATGTTAAGAAGGTCCGGTTGACAAATTCTGACCCTTTGTCAGTCTGAAAATTTAACGGTTGTCTATCGGCAAAAATGTTACCCACGACCTCCACTAACGCTTTTCCCGTCTTCTTCTGGATCGGGATGGCCCAAGCATATTTACTAAACACGTCGAGACACGTCACTAGGTACGACATCCCATCATTGTATCTTTGTAATTGTCTCATATCTATTAAGTCGGCTTGAAACTGCTGATTTATACCACCGGTTATGGTTTGACGTCTCTGGAAATGACGACGGATCGGTTTATGTAAAGTATACGTATCTTGATGCCGTAGCCAAGCCTCTATCTTTTTAGTGTTCAGTTGACTTTGCCTTTTTAAGGCGGGAGCCCCACCATAGGCTCCGGGTTTCTTCGGGTCGTAGTAATACTTTCTTAATTGCGCGGGCATTTTTCCCATTTGGGCGTGGGTATCCTACTCTTCTTCTTGCTTCGCCTAAGTCTGTACGGTGGTGTGGTCTTGACAACTTGACTTTTAGTCGGTGGAATGGGTGTTGGCTGAGCGCGTGTCTCGGCTACTGAGGTCGGTAAAACGCTGACTTCGGGTTTTTGTATCGGTGGCGGTTCCTTGATATCCACTGTGCCTAAAGACTTATGTCTGTACTGATCGAGTCGATTCAGATAACGCTGCAAGGTTTGCTGATACACTCGGGCTTTTTCCCGCGGTGGTAGATCTTCGGTTTCCAGGACTTGTTGCATTTGCTGATCCAGGTCATGCAAGTTATCGGTTAGTATGTCGGGTGGTACATAGGGTTTTTCCAGCAGCCGGGGGTCGATCAAGATCATTTTCTTCATTACAAACACACGACGCCTTTCAACACGTTAAGAATGGGACCTAATAAAGCACCTATGAATCCACCTTGTTGCAAGATTTGTTTCCGTTTCTTGGTAGACAGTTTCTTACCCGTGAGCGCTCTCAGCCTGTTTTTGTGTCGCTGCAGTCGCCTCTTCTGAACCGGTGTCAGTGGAACATTACCTTTTAATACATTGTGACAGCATTCGCAAATTGATTGGACGAGGTCCGGGGACGCTGTCTTAATTACGGCTTTTACGGCAGCTGGTTTCGCCTCACCCAAGAATCGTAGCATGGCCCCGTGACGTTTCACCCTGTTGGACATACTATTTGGGCACGTAGACGACTTGACGCTGATCGGGGAAAATATTGCTTCGTAAACGGAGCTGATCTGGTGTTTCCTGTCGAAGGTCAAAGAGCAAATACCCGTGTGGAGCCGCTGTCGCGTCCTTAAAGCTCTCTTGGACATATGACACGCTACCGGGGTACATCTGTTTGGCCAGATTGGTCACCACTAGTGATTGGTCACCACTAGTATCACCACTAGTCGACGTCTATCTCCTGTCCATTTTTCCATATCCGGTAGACCTTCGTTAAACTCGACACCCTTCATAGTCTCATACAGGGGTTGCCATTCTCCGTAGCACCATATAACTTCCTCTGACAAAGGTTCGATCATGTCTGGAAGATGGGTCAGGAACTTTTGCACAAAGACGGATTTTCCACTCCCCGTTGGCCCCGCAATCAAAGCCGTAAAAGGATGTTTCCATCTCGGATCCATGACTAATAATAAACACCCACCCAGCGACGTTACACCTTTTATTGGATTAGAACACCGACCACGCACCATGTACCCGAGCACGCACGCACGCCCGAGCCCACCGTCCGCCACCCGCATCGGCTTTTAAAGGAATATAAGACCAAATATGAGTTATACCCCTTTGACTCCCCATTTAGAATGGGGAGTCGATTTTGACCGGATTGTGTGACGTCACATAGAGGCTATATAGAGAAATATTCCGGATTGAATCCGGAATCTGGGGCTCGTAAACCACGCACTATACTACTCATCACCCTTCAAAATACATTTGGGAAGGTTGTAGAGAAGATAGTCGCTGTCAAGCTGGAAGAGTTTTTGGAAAGGGGGAAGCTTCTTCCAAGAGGCCTGGAGAGCTACAGGCCAGGAAAAGATACCTGGTCAAATGCAGCCACTTTGCCTTTGACGTTTATAAGGTTTTCCAGAGTAGACAGGAAGCGATGGTGGCAGCGCTTGATCTCAAGGATGCGTACAATAGAGTTCGCTATGATATTTTGATGACCGCACTGATGGAGAAGGAGGTCAATCCCTGGTTTGTGAACTGGATAGCAGCCGTCCTGCATTCTCGTCGGGTTGCTCTCCGTCTGGGAGCATGGACCTCAAAGCCACATATTTTAACCCCGGGACTGCCACAGGGATCTGCCATCTCACCGGTGCTCTTTAACGTTTATACGAGCGAAATTGCAAACCTAGAAGCACCAGGGGTTGGAAGGATACTAACATTTGCAGATGATATTCTTGCATATAGGCAGGGGAGAGATAGGGAGCAAACAGCCCAGGTGCTACAGGCGTCAGTAGACAAAGTGATTGATTGGTGCACTGAAATGAGTGCTGTCATCAACCCGGAAAAGGCGGCTGTTTTGTGGTGCTCTCTGGACAACAGGATTATGAGATCTAATGTCCCAAGCATCACGATACATGGTAGAAGCGTCAACAGAGAGAACAAACTGAAGTATCTGGGAATCACATTTGACAGGAGTCAGTCCTTAAAGGACCATGTGGAGACGGTTGTGACACGTTCTCAAAAGGGGCTCAATGGACTTAAAACTATGGCTGCAATGGACACAAAGCAGAGAATGCTTTTCACACTATACCGGCACTTGTTCCTCTCAGTGATTGATTATAGACTAGGACTGCTCACTGTCTCAAAGAGTCAGCTGGTCAAATTAGAGCGCATACAGAAAAAGCTATGCGGGTCATTCTGGGATGCACCGGCAACACCCCAGTAGTGTGTATGTGTTACATCCTTGGTATGCCGACTGTTGCTGGTAGGAACAAGGTGATGCAGGCGAAGGCATACCTCAAAGTAGCTGTAGACACGAATCACCCGTTGCATGAGGAGCAGGACGCAGTTAAGGGTCAGAGACTGATAACAGGGACATCATCGATGGTTCAGGCGGAGGATAAGATCAGACAGTTGTGCATCTTGGAGAACATTAGGCGATGAGAGGAGTGGGTCAGAGTGCCAGCGGAGCAGTCAGACGTGTGCAGAGTTATAATCACATTGAGCCGGGAATGCAAGGAGTGGCCTGCAGGGGCAACGGGAATGAAAATCCAGCAACTAATTCAGGATAATGCTCGCCCGGGTGATGTGATTATCTACACAGATGGTTCGGTGTTGAGAGGTAGGAGAAGTACCTGGGGATTCTTAGCAAAGGCTAATGGTCGACGTTTGGTGCAGAAGAGCCTGGCGTATGATACCACAACATCTAGTTTAAGAATGGAGGTGGAGGCGTTCAGTGCAGTTTTCCGCTGGATGGAGAACACGATACATACACATATCCTGGCTTTAACTGACTCAGAAAGCATGCTGAGGAGGGTGAGGACAGGCAGGCTTCGTGCAGAGTGGCTTGCGTCGCTTCGGAGGTCACGGGTGGCAAGCATCACCTGCCCTTTTCTCCGAGGCATGCCGGTGTGCTGGGGAATGAACAGGCGGACAGATTGGCTGGCTCGGTAAAACTTGGTGAAAAACTGATGCATGACAAGGCAGACATAGTTGCGGCCTTGTGGGAGTACGTGTACACCTCGGAGGAGCAAATGGATCGCCATGGTCTGGCAAGAATGAGACAGCGAGGAGTGACGAGGGGATCTGGCCGACGCTCTACGCTCAGGGGAAATGCGAGACGGAAATATAATCAGATTGCTACTGGAACTATTGGTGTTGGAACTCTTTGCTTGCTGCTGAGGATGGGTACAATGAGCTTATGGGAATGCCCCGAGTGCTGTGATGTCGGTTCCTAAATCAATCAATAAATAATAAATCATCAACTAATCCTTGTTGTCTACACAATTTTCAACATTCTACGAAGAAATAAACACTTAGAGTCGTCTAGTTTCTTTGAAATCTTTGTAGTTTGCGGTAATGCATGGAACGATGATTTTAATTGAAATGTTATGTATGTTAGAGCTCATGAATACACTATTTTGTATGATGTCTTTGCTTAAGGTGTATTAATTATACAAGTGTTTTGTGCTACATCACATTAATTCATAATGCAATAAACTGTAGCCACCAGTGAAAGTGATGTTGTAACATACATTATCAACTAAATACCACAAGTCTTACCAAAGTTGGAACTATCTGAGGTCTGATAGCCTTGACTGTTCCCACTACAAGAGGCACAGAAACATGTTGGTCGTTGTCCATACGGTCCAGCAAGAGTGACAATGTGCACACCAGTCCGCTCCACTCGGCACCGTTTCTGATGTTCATAAATGCATTGTGATTAAGTCTACATAGTGGAATATCAAAGGCGATGTGACGTAACAAGTGTATGAAGTAAGCAGTTAACCAGCCAGCACAAGTTCCCGTTGCTTAATATTAGCTGCGTGTCCTTGTACAGGACGTTGCAATTAAATCTAGCAAACATATTGTGACTTACTAGGCAGTTTTTAACGTTGAGACGTTTGTCATTGCTTTCTGAAAGACCAACTCTGATACCATCGAAATCAACGCAATAATGAATTGTTCCAAAATCGCCTGTGACTGATGTCGAAGCTTCGACCCGAATGTCGGTGAAATGTGAAACTGAGTAAATTAACCCCTATACCCACTCAATTACAATTGTGATACCAATTCCCCTGTCTTTCCTGTTGACAAGATTACAATAACATTCAACGATTAATCAGGCCGCAGAACTTCACTTTACCTTGACAACATATGTAGTAGTAATAACCTGATGAAATAAATTGGTACACCGTTGAAATGTTGACCAATTATTTTCTGTTCAATGTGATTAAACTGGGCTGTTTCCTACTACTAGATACACACGTGCGCGCGTACACAAACACTTACACACATACAAACACAAATACCTACACCCACACCCACCCACACACACCCACCCACCTACACACACGCGCGCGCACACACACACAACACACACACGCACACACTCACACACACTCAGACATATATATATATATATATATATATATATATATATATATATATATATATATATATATATATATATATATATATATTTATATATATATATATACATTGGGCTAGTTTGGTTATAGGTCTGTGAATCCTGTCGAACATTGAGCTTTAACTCAGTTCCGATTAACTGACGCTCACATTTACTGAGCCCTGAAAAAGGTGTATATCTGCAGTGGTAAGGTTAGTGTTGAGACAGTGCCACAGTAGAATATCCATATTGACAGTGTTGTGGAGCTCTGAACCAAGTGTAGTGCGCACGATCACTAATGAAATATTATAACTTGAGAGAGGTATACACGGATGTAACCAGGCTATGTTGCAACATAGCACATATTGATTGGCTGGAATTAGGTGTAGGTAGATAATTTTCAAGATATGTTTGAGGTGTATCATTGTCAACAGACTCCAATGACTCCAATCTAACGGCCATAAGGAATCTAACATTGTGTTTGTCCTTTGCAGGACGTTGCGTCCAACTCCCAGGACGATTTACTGTGCAATTTTAATTCGGAAGTGTGTCATTCCTTTCTGAACGAGATGTCAAAGTTCAAAGCCTCCTGATCGTGTGCGGAATGAACCCACTACCTCGCCGTCAGCGCACCTGAGGTTTAGCGCAACAGCATTAAACACCGTAACCAAGTTGACATCTCTTAGTCTTTATACTAAACAATTGCTTTATTGTTGCTCCCCTCAACCCTAAAGCAGATTAGTTCAGAGGCTGTCAATGGCAAATACAGATGCGATTTTATAAATGAATAACCACCTTTATAAATCGCTACTCTAAGTTACAATATCTGCATTCCTCTCTTTTTTGTTCTCCATCTCGTCCGCCACCCCAACGCCAAAGCAAATTAATACAGCGGTCACCAATGGCAGAGGCAGTTGCGTGTTTTACAAGTTATAACCAAATATGTGCCGGTCTCTCTGGTCGAGGGGTTACACCACTTTCTCCGTAATCCCGTTTATCACGCAGAGTCTCGTAGCGGTCGAGAACTGAGAGCGGTTCGTCCCCCGCTGGTGACTTGCGGGATAACTGAGCCGGCCGCTCAGAAAGCAATGGCAAACTACTGAGCGTAATCTTGCCAAGGAATCAACAGACAGCTGAAAGATGCTGCTGTTGACAGCGACGTCCTGTAAAAGGATATGCGAATTTAAAAAAAAATATGTAAAGCGTTTCTTAAAATTATAATAATACCTGCATGTAAACAGTGTTCTTCCTTCGCCAACTGGTTTCATTGCCCGAATTGTCTTAATTAAGGTCAGCAGAGTCTTAGAGTTCAGATCTTTGTTTTTCCATGACAGATGTAAGAGATTGTATTCACCGTTGAACTGTTCAGATAAAAATTACGTATTTTTAACATTATGTGTGTGCTAGTATCAAGATAAGCATAGTCAAACATGGAACAATGACGGTGCGGTGGCTTAGGGGCTCTGTGATTGTGAATTCAAGTAGCCTTGTAGCCTCATTAAAATTAGTTAGTTAGTTAGTCTTTCCTCTTGAGCCTAAGGCGGCGCATAGGGCAGAAGTCCTGTCTCTCCATGCCTGGCGGTTCGCTGCTATCTGTTGTAGATCTTGGATATTTACTTGGCCATTGAATGAGCCTTCTCTAATGATGGTTCTACGCAGGGTCTCTCTTGGTCTTCCCCGTTTTCTTTTCCCTACCGGTGACCATATGAGGGCTTGGTAGGGGAGTCTTGTCTTGTCCATTCTGAGTACATGGCCGATGTAGTTCCAACGGCGTCTTCTTATGAAATTGGATATTGTATCTTGCTTAGTCTCTTGTCTTATTTGCGAATTGGTTCTGAAGTCTGTCCAGTGGATGTTTAGAAGTCTTCTAAGACATTTGTTCTCAAAATTGTCTAATTTTTTATCTAAAGCTACCGTTGATTTCCAACTTTCACATCCATACGTTAACACTGGAATCACACAAGAGTTGAAGATTTTAAGTTTTGTGTGTTTGCTGAGTGTCTTTGACTTCCAGATGTTTGACAGTTTATTGAAGGCACTAGATGCCAGTGCGATTCTAGATGATATTTCTAGTGTTGAGTCCCCTGTGGATGTCATTTTGCTTCCTAGGTATGTGAAGCTGTTGACTTTTTCAAGAGCGTAGCTGTTCAATTTGGTCTCATCTGAACTGTTGGTAAGATCAATAGTCTTTGTTTTTGTGGTGTTAATTTGGAGACCAATTTGCCCTGAAACATTTTGGAGGTGGTTTATTTTCTCTTGGGCATCCAGATGTGTTGAACTCAAAAGCACTATGTCGTCGGCAAAGTCCAGGTCTTCTAGAATTTTGTCAACCCAATGGATACCCATATTTGTGTTGCTTGTGCATTTGCGCATGACCCAATCGATAGCTATTCCAAAAAGCATCGGTGATAAGACACAACCCTGTTTCACTCCTGTTTCGACTGAGAACCAGTCAGAGTTGCCTGTTTCTGTTCTTACGCAGCAACGTGTCTCTTTGTAGAAAGATTTTATGACGTTGGTATATTTGGTAGGAAAACCATAGATGTTAAGTAGATTCCAAAGTGAAGGACGGTGGATGCTGTCGAAGGCTTTTTGAAAGTCGTTTAGTCATTAAAATCGAAAGAATCGAAAAAAATCGCTTTTTGAAAGTCGAAAGTCATTAAAATTGGTGCCAGTAAAGTATATGGGAAACTTACACATGGGAAATTAATTGCTATACTGATAATACTACCCATTGAGTGTCGTTTGATATAACATTGTAGGAATATCACCACAATATCACGACTTGCCATGGAAACCGTTTCTTAAACTCATCAACTTTTCAGGTAAATTTCATAGTTCTGTAATGTAACACATAAATGAAAGAGAAAACAAAGAAAATGCAGAGTTCATTAACAAAGTCATTAAAAAAGTTATTTTGTTTACGATACTTGTCAGATAATATATGCATTCATATAGTTAGCCTTCATTTATTGATCATCACACGTTCATTTTATTTCAACACATGGGGCAGATAAATAATAGAAGCGCCAAGAGCAGTGTGTAATTTACAGAAGATTAAAGATGCTATAGATACAATTTAGTACCCAAATAAGAAATAATATGCCACTGAGTTGTTTCTATTGCCAGGAAAATTCGGTTGCATGTACAGGTAAACACTGCTGTAATTCGTATACGCCCATAACAACCAATCTTGTAGAAATAATTTATTAGACGCAGGTGCTAAAATATATATTAGTCCTTTATCAGTAAGACTGTATAACACATTCACATAACACATCATTGCGACAGATGCAAGAAAAATGCCGGGAACAAAATCAGTCACTGTTTATTGCCTTCATCGACCTCACAAAGGCATTCGATTTGGTCAGTCGTGAGGGTCTGTTCAAAGCACTAAAGAAGATTGGCTGCCCACCAACTCTTCTGTCCATTGTGGAATCGTTCCACACAGGCATGAAGGGTATAATCAAGTTTGATGGCTCAACTTCAGAAGAGTTTGAAATCAAGAGTGGAGTTAAGCAAGGTTGTGTACTATCCCCCACCCTCTTTGGGATATACTTTTCACTTCTACTGAAATATGCCTTTCGTGATCAGGATGACGGTATATACATTCACTCACGCTCAGATGGTGGCCTCTATAATGCTCAGAGATTGAAGGCCAAGACCAAAATTAGGAGGGTACTAATCAGAGAGTTGCTTTTTGCGGATGATGCTGCGATTACGACCCACTCTGAGGAAGAATTACAACATCTACTATCTGCATTCTCCAATGCTTGTTCTGAATTTGGTTTAACAATTAACAAAAAGAAGACACAGATTATGTCACAAGGTGCACATGGTGTACCATCAATCTTTATTGACGACGCCGAACTGGAGATAGTAGACCATTTTACATATCTAGGATCAGAGGTAAATAGCAAATTATCCCTCGATCAGGAAATCAACATCAGGATTGGCAAGGCAGCAACAACAATGAACATGTTAGCAAAAAGAGTCTGGGAGAACAGGAAGCTTACTAACAAAACAAAAGTCCTCGTCTACTAAGCCTGTGTCCTTAGTACTCTTCTTTATGGCAGTGAAACCTGGACATCTTACTCACGCCAAGAGAAACGTTTAAACAGCTTTCATATGCGGTGTCTGCGAAGAATACTTGGTATTAAGTGGCAAGACAAAATCACAAATACTGAAGTATTGGAAAGATCAGGTTGTGTGACGGTGTATTCCATGCTCAGTCTTCGTAGACTTAGATGGATAGGACATGTTAGGAGGATGGATGATGGTAGAATACCAAAGGACATCTTTTTTGGTGAATTACAGACGGGTAGGAGATCTCAGGGTCGGCCTCTACTACGATACAAAGATGTGTGTAAGCGGGACATGATTGATACAGGCATTGATAATGCACATTGGGAGCAAGTCGCCGCTGAACGTGTTGCATGGAGGGCAAACATCAGAAATGGAATAAAGACAAAGGTGAAAATGATTGCAGATAAAGCACACACATAGCGTGAGAGACGTAAGATGGTGCACAATGGTGGAAATGACCATGTTTTCACATGCATCTACTGTGGGCAAACATTTGCAGCACGAATTGGCCTTACCAGCAACACTCGCCACCGCCATGGGTCGTAGTTATTAAGCCTTTTTGAAGCACAATGTACCAAACTATCGTCTGCCAAGACGGAAAGGTGCCAATATATGTATAACACAAATACATGAATTGTGTTTCCTAGTGATGGAGCTAGGGTAAGAAAGTAGCTAGACGCTTGCGAGTCGGCTTATTGGTTTTGTATTCGACTCCCATTTGATAGTGGAATTTTATTTCGGTCACGAGGACCCCCAAGGCCAACCCATTCTAAGATGGGTACCCGGAAATTTCATTGGAAGTAAACGTGACCACATAATTAATGACCATGCCCCTCATTGAGGGCCGATGGGTTACAAATATGGAGCCACCACCATCTACCAAATGCGTGTTATAGCGAGAAATGGGGGTAATTTACATATACTAGCTAGCGTGATGTCATCTGTCTATTGTGAGTTCTCGGTACTGTTTATTAGACTGGGGGATTTGTTGCTAAAGATAATGATTTCCCTATGCATGATTTTTTTCTACCCAATCGTAAAAGCACCATGATGCATCTAAACCTCATTTGCTTTATTTGAATGATGCGTGTCTTATTATTATCACTACTGCTCTAATAAAATTGTCCGTTATTCTCTATAGTTTGAATTGGAAACAATCAGGAGGTATGAGTAGTATATTATGGTTTCCAGACACATATTTTTTTGGAGGCTGAAGGCTGATAGGGTTTATGAAGGAAATATGGGGAAAATTGTCGACTCGGCTCCAGAATCTGGAGGCTGATAGGGTTTATGAAGGAAATATGGGGAAAACTGTCGACTCGGTAAATTTTTTTTGGGTGGGAACGGTTTTTTGACGGGTGTGAAAGTAATTAAGGTAAATTATTAGTTGGTTGGTTCTGTACTGGAAAGAGAGGGTGTGAAGGGGAAAGTTATTTTGGTTACGTAGGGTATATTAGTATGGGTAGTGATGTATAAACAAGGGTGTGATGGGTCGTGGTTTCTACTCATGGGTTGGATATATGGTGGTTACGAATATGAATGTGTCTGTTCGTGGTGTAGTGAAGTATAAACAAGGGTGTGATGGGTCGTGGTTATACTCGATGAAGTAAGAGATGGTTACTATCATCTGAACAGTGTGATAGTAGTGAAGGTAAAGGGTGGTATATTCACTACCATCATTACAAAGGAAATCTTATAAAGTTATAATGGGTATGGTGGTAAGGGGTGGGTATTAGTGATCAAGTAGGAGTGATATAGGGGTGGTCATAAATGTAATAAGAGGTGTTCACAGTTACACACTGGTCAACCAGTGGTCAAGCAATGGTCAAGTAAGGGTCAAGTAGTCAAATAAGGAAATTTTAGGGAAAAGTGATTGTAATGATATGGTGGTGATTAAAGAGTGGTAAATTAGTGGTCAATCAGTGGTAAAGCAGTGGTCAAGTGGTCAAGTAAGGAAAATTTTAGGGGAAATTGGTCGTAATGACATGGTAATGTTTAAATTAGTGGTAAATTAGTGGTCAAGTAGTGGTCAAGTAGTGGTCAAGCAGTGGTCAAGCGGTGTGTAAGTGAGGAAAATTTTAGGGAAATTTTAGGGAAAAGTGATTGTAACGACATGGTGATGATTAAAGAGTGGTAAATTAGTGGTCAAGCAGTGGTCAAGCAGTGGTCAAGTGGTCAAGTGAATAAATTTTAGCGGAATATAGTTGTAGCGACATGGTGATGCTTAAAGGGTGGTAAATTAGTGGTCAAGTAGTGGTCAAGTAGTGGTCAAGTGGTCGAGTGACCACTTAAATTGTAGAGGACGATGTGCCTAAGATTATGGTAGTGATTAAAGTGATCGATGACGTGGTCAAGCAGTGGTCAAGCAGTCGAGTGACCACTTAAATTGTAGGGGAAAGTACGTATAGTGCAAGGGTGGTGGGTAGAGTGAAGAAGAATCAATAGTAGTGATAATAGTACTACCAATTTTATCGACAAGAATATTAGCTGGCACGTTATTATTATACTATATTTTTGTGGGGTGTGTAAAAATCATACAAAGAGGGTCATACAAACACAAAGAGGATCACACAAACACACATACAAATACAAAGACAACCAAACATACACATAAAGACAGACAAGCACAAAGACACACCCATACCATTACTACTGTCACAACAACAGCTATACACAAGTACACACCCATAATCAAATAAACAACCACTCAAGTACAAACACAAAGACAACCATACACAGACACACCCATCGACTAGGATTACTACTGTCATCACAACTATACACACTTGATACACTTGTACATACAGACCTACTAGCACACAAAAACACACCCAAACCATTACTACTGGTACCACAACAAGTACACACCCATATTCAATTACACAAATACACACACACATACAAACACAAAGGCAACCATACACAGACAACCCATACCATTACTACTGTCATCACAACTATACACACACGTGTACACACATACAAGCACAAAGTCAACCACACACACCCATAAACATCCACTCAAGTACAGACACAGGAAAACAAAGAAGCAAACAAGGACAGACACACTCACCCATAATCAATTACACAAATACACACCTACAAACACAAAGACAACCACACACAGACACATTTGTACATACAGACATACACATAAAGACAGACAAGCACAAAGACAAACCATACCATTACTACTGTCATAACAACAGATATACACATGTGCAGACACACTCACCCATACACAAGAACACTCAAAGACAAATACAAAGACAGCCAAGTACACACACACATACACACCCATCGCCTAGGATTACTACTGTCATCACAACTATACTCAAGTACAGACACACCCATCGCCTAGCATTACTACTGTCATCACAACTATATACAACCACGTACAGACACGCGTACAACAACAAAGACAGACACAAAACACATACAGACACCCATACACACTTGATACACTTGTACATACAGACACATAAGTACACAAAAAACAAAGACACACCCAAAACATTACTACTGGTACCTCAACCAGTACAGATACACTTACCCATAAGACTAAACTATACAAACCACATACCCCCTTTTGGTAAAGAACGCGGATGTACGAGACAGCCCCTACGTCATCAACGCCATATGCAAAAGTCATTAAGTATGAGTCATCGGTTTGTGGGGAAGCAGGCGTGAGAATAGCTTGTCTAACTGCCACGTCAGCTATGTAGGGTGCAGACCCAGTGTATAAAATAGACGGCGTCTCTTGTGAGCACAGTACCAGTTCTCGGGCTGACTTGGGTATCTACAGAGGTATTTGTGCTTCAGGCTGGTGCGAGCAGTGTTCGTGTCGTCGGCAGATATTGTTCACGTAGTGACTTGGGTAGCTACAGCAGTGAAACTTGGTGTGACCCTTAGTCATGTCGTCGGCATCTGATAAAACAGTGAAACATTGTATACAACAGAACTTTTTCGCTGTTGAAAAAATCGAAAGTGTGACTTATGACCAGTTTATCAATATGACCACCAGATCTACTTTCACGTGTTCAGTGTGCGACAAAGCCTATTGTTATAAGTATAACCTTAATCGTCACATTCGGACCATTCACGGTACGAAACCACACTTATGTCATATCTGTGGACAACTTTTCAACAGAAAAGGCAATCTACAAAGACACATACGAACACACCATCAACCACGTATGAATACATCAAACACTACAACAGCAGAGACGACAGCACCACGTGTATATTTACAACATCATCGTAGTCTAAGTCAAGTACCAGACTACCACCACTGTGACTTCAATGATAACCTTACCCGCTACAATGGGAACATTCACAATGATTATCCCTGTCAGGTACGTGACAATCTATACAATTCGAACCTACAACGTTACTTACATCACCAGACACCACGAGAAAGGATGACACCCTTAGACACCCTGGCAACAAGTCCACTCATAGTAGCAGAGGATATCCAACCAAATGATAGAGACAGCTTGGCAGCCATTAAGGCGTACTGCAAGGACCTCTCGATTATGCTACCCAATCAAGTGGTAGTATTAGAAAAAAGTGTCGACCACCGCTACCGGGTGGTTTTGGTATGATAAAAAGAAGTATTCAGATATCTTGTATGATATCTCATGTGTGATGACTTCGACAATAACAACAGTGTTGTTTTTAGTCAATCAAGCTATATCAGAGCCCAGAAGAATGAAGATCACTAATCCAGAACTTTTTGGTTTTTCACTAATCATGTATGTCATTGATTTTTTTCTTATGATATATCACTAAACTGTTTTGATGAATATGTTGTGAACACACATAGTTTGGTGATAAAAATATTGAAATCAAGATTTTTGTTTTGTTGATTTTCTTTAGTGGGTTGTTTTCATGACGTTGTCTTTTTTCTTGATGGAACAGAGACACATACAGACATGCACAGAGACATTTTATACAGACATGAACAAACTCGGGGGAAAAGTTATGGCAAATACAGAAATATTTCAGTCAAATGTATGAAAAGTAGGAAACTAACCAAATAAGGGAAGATACTGACCAAAATATGAAATGTCTCGCCCAAATTTATGAAAAGTATGACAATATGATTACCAAATGGGAAGAGACTTGCAAGCAAATTTATAAATATTTCAACTAAACTTATAAAAACTAGGAAAATTTGTCAACCAAAAGGGAAAAGGTCAACCAAATACTGAAATATCTCAACCAAAACTTATAAAATTATCATCAATTCTTATAAAAAATAGAAAAATGCGTCAGACAAATCGAAAAACGTTGGCCAAATACAGATATAACTCGAACAAACTTATAAAAAGATAGGAAAAAATATTACCCAACACAACTAAAATGTTGACCAAAGTTATAAATAGCACATCCAAACTTATGAACAGTAGGAAACTTTGTTAACCTTATAAAAAATAGGAATATTTGTCAAATAAAGTGAACCAAGTAAAGACATATTTTCAATCAAACTTATAAACGTGTCACCCAAAGTGATAAAAACTAGGAAAAGCTGTCAGTCAGTCTAAGAAATAACTATGGAAAAGTAAGATCTATGTCGACCAAACTAGGGCAAAGGTGTTACCAAAATTATGAAAAATGTAACTTCTGTAGTTATCTCATACGTGTCTTGAACTTTTATCTGAAAACCCGTTATCAATGTCACCACTTTCTCGATTTTACATTACCGAAACCTCCAACTTCACCGTATCTGCTACAGAAACCCTTATACAGACTAAGCACTCATCTCTCCACACTCTTGGTTTCTTTCTAACACAAACTGGTCACATCAACAAGAACTTCAAACCTCCATTGTACACGTGGTCCATTGAAACAGACATAACAACATTTATGGTAAGGTCGTCTATGGTTCCAACTAGTATAGTTTCTGTATCATCTAGGTATTCATCATCACGGAACCATTTCCCATGGCTGCCAGCTTCAACTTTCCATACCACAATGTCTGCTACACTATCCTTTCAATGTTCCAGCTTTCAACAATACAACGGTATTTTTCTCGAAGTCTGCCTAAAATAGCATTTCTTAGGGTGTCCACTCCTAGCGCACTTTACCATTTCACATCTGCAATAACGACAAGTCTGCAAGCAACCACCACTGTCTGTTATAAACTCGGCCTTTCTTAAAAACACGCCTACCATTAGTGAACTCATTAATACCAGCTACCACATCTTCTAACCGACTTTCAATGTTTCATAACAAATAACACTAACATTCGTTTTGATTACAGAACAATATAATTTCTGGTGACTAGGCAGATTTTCCAACCTAATGGAGGTAAAGCATCTGTCCCCCTAACCTACTAAGCGCTATTCTAGACAACGAATAAGGTCATCGATCAGCACCCCTAAGAATAACTTGAAAAAACAACAGAGATTGGGTTCCTGAGACGAATTATTTGCATTCGTTGGACTACCACAGTAATTAATGATGAACGCCTAAGGAAAATAGAGCATTATATACACCAAACACAACAAACTCTTTCTTACTAACCCTAACCCTAATTATACATCATTTAACCCTAACCTAACCCCTAACCGTAACGATTCACCAAACACAACAAGCTCTTTCTGTAAGAGACATAGACACAAACCACTGTTAGAAAGCGAAAAAGTTAAATTTTAATTAACACTTAAAAATAATAAATCGCAATTGTATTGCGCAAAATGTAAGCTCGATATAGTCCTATACATAACCTATACCTCTACCTATACCTATACTTAGTCTATATCTGTATAGTGTAGCGAAATAAAATTGCGATTTATTATTTTTAAGTGTTAATTAAAATTTAACTTTTTCGCTTTCTAACAGTGGTTTGTGTCTATGTCTCTTACAGAAAGAGCTTGTTGTGTTTGGTGAATCGTTAGGGTTAGGGGTTAGGTTAGGGTTAAATGATGTATAATTAGGGTTAGGGTTAGTAAGAAAGAGTTTGTTGTGTTTGGTGTATATAATGCTCTATTTTCCTTAGGCGTTCATCATTAATTACTGTGGTAGTCCAACGAATTCAAATAATTCGTCTCAGGAACCCAATCTCTGTTGTTTTTTCAAGTTCTTCTTAGGGGTGCTGATCGATGACCTTATTCGTTGTCTAGAATAGCGCTTAGTAGGTTAGGGGGACAGATGCTTTACCTCCATTAGGTTGGAAAATCTGCCTAGTCACCAGAAATTATATTGTTCTGTAATCAAAACGAATGTTAGTGTTATTTGTTATGAAACATTGAAAGTCGGTTAGAAGATGTGGTAGCTGGTATTCATGAGTTCACTAATGGTAGGCGTGTTTTTAAGAAAGGCCGAGTTTATAACAGACAGTGGTGGTTGCTTGCAGACTTGTCGTTATTGCAGATGTGAAATGGTAAAGTGCGCTAGGAGTGGACACCTTAAGAAATGCTATTTTAGGCAGACTTCGAGAAAAAAACCGTTGTATTGTTGAAAGCTGGAACAATGAAAGGATAGTGTAGCAGACATTGTGGTATAGAAAGTTGAAGCTGGCAGCCATGGGAAATGGTTCCGTGATGATGAATACCTAGATGATACAGAAACTATACTAGTTGGAACCATAGACGACCTTACCATAAATGTTGTTATGTCTGTTTCAATGGACCACGTGTACAATGGAGGTTTGAAGTTCTTGTTGATGTGACCAGTTTGTGTTAGAAAAAAACCAAGAGTGTGGAGAGATGAGTGCTTAGTCTGCATAAGGGTTTCTGTAGCAGATACGGTGAAGTTGAAGGTTTCGGTAATGTAAAATCGAGAAAGTGGTGACATTGATAACGGGTTTTCAGATAAAAGTTCAAGACACGTATGAGATAACTACAGAAGTTACATTTTTCATAATTTTGGTAACACCTTTGCCCTAGTTTGGTCGACATAGTTCTTACTTTTCCATAGGTATTTCTTAGACTGACTGACAGCTTTTCCTAGTTTTTATCACTTTGGATGACACGTTTATAAGTTTGATTGAAAATATGTCTTTACTTGGTTCACTTTATTTGACAAATATTCCTATTTTTTATAAGGTTAACAAAGTTTCCTACTGTTCATAAGTTTGGATGTGCTATTTATAACTTTGGTCAACATTTTAGTTGTGTTGGGTAATAATTTTTCCTATCTCTTTATAAGTTTGTTCGAGTTATATCTGTATTTGGCCAACGTTTTTCGATTTGTCTGACGCATTTTTCTATTTTTTATAAGAATTAATGATAATTTTATAAGTTTTGGTTGAGATATTTCAGTATTTGGTTGACCTTTTTCCCTTTTGGTTGACAAATTTTCCTAGTTTTTATAAGTTTAGTTGAAATATTTATAAATTTGCTTGAAAGTCTCTTCCCATTTGGTAATCATATTGTCATACTTTTCATAAATTTGGGCGAGACATTTCATATTTTGGTCAGTATCTTCCCTTATTTGGTTAGTTTCCTACTTTTCATACATTTGACTGAAATATTTCTGTATTTGCCATAACATTTACCCCGAGTTTGTTCATGTCTGTATAAAATGTCTCTGTGCATGTCTGTATGTGTCTCTGTTCCATCAAGAAAAAAGACAACGTCATGAAAACAACCCAATAAAGAAAATCAACAAAACAAAAATCTTGATTTCAATATTTTTATCACCAAAATATGTGTGTTCACAACATATTCATCAAAACAGTTTAGTGATATATCATAAGAAAAAAATCAATGACATACATGATTAGTGAAAAACCAAAAAGTTCTGGATTAGTGATCTTCATTCTTCTGGGCTCTGATATAGCTTGATTGACTAAAAACAACACTGTTGTTATTGTCGAAGTCATCACACATGAGATATCATACAAGATATCTGAATACTTCTTTTTATCATACCAAAACCACCCGGTAGCGGTGGTCGACACTTTTTTCTAATACTACCACTTGATTGGGTAGCATAATCGAGAGGTCCTTGCAGTACGCCTTAAGGGCTGCCAAGCTGTCTCTATCATTTGGTTGGATATCCTCTGCTACTATGAGTGGACTTGTTGCCAGGGTGTCCTAAGGGTGTCATCCTTTCTCGTGGTGTCTGGTGATGTAAGTAACGTTGTAGGTTTGAATTGTATAGATTGTCACGTACCTGACAGGGATAATCATTGTGAATGTTCCCATTGTAGCGGGTAAGGTTATCATTGAAGTCACAGTGGTGGTAGTCTGGTACTTGACTTAGACTACAATGATGGTGTAAATATACACGTGGTGCTGTCGTCTCTGCTGTTGTAGCGTTTGATGTATTCATACGTGGTTGATGGTGTGTTCGTATGTGTCTTTGTAGATTGCCTTTTCTGTTGAAAAGTTGTCCACAGATATGACATAAGTGTGGTTTCGTACCGTGAATGGTCCGAATGTGACGATTAAGGTTATACTTATAACAATAGGCTTTGTCGCACACTGAACACGTGAAAGTAGATCTGGTGGTCATATTGATAAACTGGTCATAAGTCACACTTTCGATTGTTTCAACAGCGAAAAAGTTCTGTTGTATACAATGTTTCACTGTTTTATCAGATGCCGACGACACGACTAAGGGTCACACCAAGTTTCACCGCTGTAGCTAGCCAAGTCAGTACGTGAACAATATCTGCTTACTACACGAATAACGCTCACACCAAGTTTCACCGCTGTAGCTAGCCAAGTCAGCACGTGAACAATATCTGCCGACGACACGAACACTGCTCACACCAGCCTGAAGCACCTCTGTAGATACCCAAGTCAGCCCGTGAACTGGTACTGTGCTCACAAGAGACGCCTTCTATTTATACACTGGGTCTGCACCCTACATAGCTGACGTAGCAATTTTGTAGACAAGCTATTCTCACGCCGCCCGCCTGCTTCCCACAAACCGATGACTCATGCTACCACTTAATGACTTTTGCACATGGCGGTGATGACGTAGGGGCTGTCTCGGACATCCGCGTTCTTTACCAAAAGGGAGTATGTGGTTTGTATAGTTTAGTCTTATGGGTAAGTGTATCTGTACTGGTTGAGGTACCAGTAGTAATGTTTTGGGTGTGTCTTTGTTTTTTGTGTACTTATGTGTCTGTATGTACAAGTGTATCAAGTGTGTATGGGTGTCTGTATTTGTTTTGTGTCTGTATTTGTTGTTGTACGTGTGTCTGTACGTAGTTGTATATAGTTGTGATGACAGTAGTAATGCTAGGCGATGGGTGTGTCTGTACTTGAGTATAGTTGTGATGACAGTAGTAATCCTAGGCGATGGGTGTGTATGTGTGTGTGTACTTGGCTGTCTTTGTATTTGTCTTTGAGTGTTCTTGTGTATGGGTGAGTGTGTCTGCACATGTGTATATCTGTTGTTGTGACAGTAGTAATGGTATGGTTTGTCTTTGTGCTTGTCTGTCTTTATGTGTATGTCTGTATGTACAAATGTGTCTGTGTGTGGTTGTCTTTGTGTTTGTAGGTGTGTATTTGTGTAATTGATTATGGGTGAGTGTGTCTGTCCTTGTTTGCTTCTTTGTTTTCCTGTGTCTGTACTTGAGTGGATGTTTATGGGTGTGTGTGGTTGACTTTGTGCTTGTATGTGTGTACACGTGTGTGTATAGTTGTGATGACAGTAGTAATGGTATGGGTTGTCTGTGTATGGTTGCTATAACAGTGTGAAGGACTAAGAAAGACTGTTGGTTTCATATAAATAAGGTTTATTTACATTTGATGGCAAGTACTATAAACATGGCGTCCTTCCAGTTCCAGGCCCTGATCTTGACTGCCCCCTGACAACCAACTACGTCACGACTTGAGCATCTCTCTTCCCATTCTCCCCCGATGCTCAATCGTGCTGTAGCCTTTTCCCAGCTCCTACTCTACTTCTGTTACACCTCCCCATGTTAATTAAAGAATTTTTCTTGTAAAGGAAAAAAATCTTTACTCCTAATCCCCTTACTCTATTCCCTCTTTTTTTTCCTTACCTCTCACAGTTCCTCTAACCTTCCCCAAACCAACTCCAACTTAAGAAAATATTCTATTCTTTAACTCTTTCCCGTGCTATATAGTAAACCACTATATAGTCATATATTTCTGGCTCGTTCTTGGCTCCTTATTGTTCCTGTAGAAAATATACATATCATAAGAACAGCTCGTAAAATCGTTATCATACCTTTGACCTTATAAATTCCTCACTCTTCCACAACACAAGATGGACAGAACCAATGTAGTTAGAAAAAGTAAAGAAACGGTGCGCACCGAGTGAGAAGTATAAAGAATGAATAGTCAAGATGACCACATTTACACACAGTAATGAATAGTTAACACACTCACATTTACCTCCCTTGCCAATAAAAAAATTTCTTGTAAAACAATTTTTTAAAATACATCTTACGAAATAGATCTTTGTTCTCTATAAATAAATTTGACATATGTTTTCACAACACTTATATTGCTATCCACAATCTTGTCTATTTTTCCGATATCTCACGAGCCCATTGCCAATGTTCATATAATTCACGCTGGTTTTTCACAGCACCTATATCTTGCCCCCATACATCCCATGACCTGCTTCTTTGTCCCGTTTTATATATATCCCCGCTTATATGCTGCCATTCACAGTCTTCCCCCCAACCTTATATCTTCATATAACGCTACTCCTATTTTACTAACAGTTCATATCTATAAGAACCTCTTCAAGCAACTTAATATTCACAAAGAGAATATTTCTCTATATTATCCCCCAGTAGTTTTATTAACTCTTTTCTGAACGAAAGGCCTTAAACAAAGCCCCATGTATTTGCAAATTAAACTTACTTAACTAAATTTATAACCCATTCATTAACAATGTAACTTAATATACAAAACCACTCATTTAAACGAAATAAAATCAAAACAAGACGTCATTCCCCCAAATTATCCAAAGAAAACATATTTTAAAATGACATAACATGCATTTTATCAAATCAGAATAAAACATTCTATTTCTACCTATCACTATTGGTCTCTTTTACGGACCAATAGTTTGTACTCAAACTATTTGGAACACAATAATCCTATTCTAAATCAATTTATCAAATAACATTTTACAAGACCAAATCAAGCAAAAAAAACAAACATATTATATATGAGGCATTGCAACTCGGACTCAATAAAACAATCAAATAATAACCATCATTTTACAGTACCAACTCAAGCAAAAAAACATATTATATATGACTCATGACTCATAAAACTCAGAGTGAATAAAACACGATTTTCAAAAAAAAATATAACTCCCTTAAAATTACTACGTACAGTGGCCCACCAACATTGGCCTCCCGTACGAACATATCTATTTATACAAGTCATTCCAGTATTTCTATGACCGAGAAAACAAAACACTTCACTGCCACGTATGTATATCTGTTAACTACAGACTAATTTCTTAACTTAGAACAATATCTGTTCTCTCTACACACAAAAAATCAATAATCAACAATAACCGTACCATTGATTCTCTCCCCTCATAACTTTCTATCTTTTTCTAGCTTAACTCTTAATACATCATAACATCCGGAATATCATCTTAGGTAAGCACTGTAAACTACAGGTTGACTCCTTTTATCTATTCCTAATGTGGCGACTATTCCAATGTCAACTCAATGTACCAGCCATCATCTACTTATCAATTAACTTATGGCTCGGCCTGCCAATTATTTCCCTTGAAGCAACCATCACTACAACTTCTTAATTATTACCGTTAAACACGTCATTTCTAGCACCAATAAAAAAACTTGTCTATTTGCTATAGAGTACATCCACCTATTGTACCAATACCTAATTTGTCCAATCTACGAAAAGTCAAGAAGTAGAAACATAAACTCAACCAGCAATTCTATCACAGAGAGAAAAAAAATATATATATACATGCCTCTCTCAAACCTACCTCTATAATAGTTATCTCCCTGCTTAACTACTCCTCAAGACCACTTTTAAAAAATATCCATAGAATCCTTTTCCATTTCCACCGTTTCGTATACTTCTTCAAGCATCACTTTCACTTCTAAATCCTGAAACTTATAACTTGCCATCTGCAGTATTCTCTATCTATCTATCTCCTACGTTTCCACTTCTTCAACAACTCCAAGTTTCTTTGAATAAGTGCTAACTCTACATCAATATCCTCTTCTTCGTACAACTTATTAGTTTCTTCCATACTACTAATTGATTCTGACTTTTCATCCATTTCTTCTTCTTCGTCTGTATGTCTCTCGTTAGCAGCCGCTAATCTCTTCTGTTCAATATCCCATCTAATTTGTCTATCATTATTTCTTAAGGACCTTTCTAGTAGAGGCATATCTTCCCCGCTTGTTGAATAATCTCTAATCCTCCTCTGTCTTTTCACTTCTCTATCTCTTTGTTTATCCATTCTTCTTTTCGTTGCTTGTCTAGTATTCTTAAATGGAGCACCTATTTCCTCTTCCATACTATCATAATGAGTTTCATTCACATTTTCTTCTTCTATCGTTTTCGGTATCGTCTGTTCTTGAGTATCTTCGTAACCTGGAGTTGCTAGTAACTGATTTTGTACTGGAGCTTTTCTAAAACTTGGGGTTACTGTAGCTCCTCTGATGACTTGTTCATCTAAATATCTTGTGTCTGAATAATAATTATTATTATAATTATTATTTTCCATCTCATCCTCGTCTCTTCTTAAGTGTTCAACGTGTGCCCTTGCCACATGTCCTGTGACCTGGTTCTTGATAGTATGCGATACATTACCTAGTTTTTCCAAAACGTAATAACCTGGGATCCAACGAGCATCAAACTTAGAGTTTCTTCTATGCTTCTTGTAATAAACTCTATCACCTACTTTAAACTCTTGTAATTTTGTATTTACATTTTTGTACTTTTTCTGTCTTTCCCTAGCTTTAATTATATTATTCTTTAATCTTACGTGTGCTTTATGCATTTCTTGTATTATTGTCTCTTGAAAGTCTTCCCCCATATATTTCCGTCTTGGTTTTAATAGATTATCTATAGGTAGTATTGGTTCTCTCCCGTGTATTAAATAGAATGGTGAAAACCCTGTGCTCTCATTTTGATTTGTGCGAATAGCGCTAAGGGCAGGTCCTAAGAATAGATCCCAATCTTTTTTATGTTCATCAACAATCTTTGCTATGATATCATACAATGTCCTATGTTGACGCTCGTTCCTAGCATTTGAAGAAGGTCTATAATATGAGATCTTTATATGTTTTATGTTCAAATCTTTTAATAACTTTTCGAATTTTTTATTTACAAATTCCCTACCATTATCCGTAAGTATACTTTGTGGGCAACTAAATCTTGGTACGAACTCTTGTAAAAAAATATTAATGACAGTATCTGCGCTCTTATTTGGGATTGCATAAACTTCCGGCCAAAGACTGTAGACGTCTACTATATGAATTAAATACACGTTTCCTGACAATGTTCTAGGGTGAGGACCCGATATATCTAAACTAATCTTTTGCATTGGGAACTGAGGAATATCTGTATCTTGTAAGGGACACTTAATTGTTTTCATATCCCTTAACCTGCATTTTTCACATGTATCTACATATTTGCAAGCAGATTTAAACAAGTTTGGCCAATAATATTTGCTCGTAAGTGCTTTCACCAATTTATCACGACCGAGATGTCCATTCTCATTGTGATATGCTCTTAAAACTTCATTTTCCAAATGTTTTGGAATATATTTCCTTAGCTGTTCGTTCCTTTCACACATATAGTATAACTGTCCATCCTCTTGTAAAACCAAATAATTCTTCTTATATTTGTTCTCCTCCATTTCTCTCAATTTTTGTTTTATTTGTAAGACTTTTGGATCCAACTCTTGTTCTTCTTTCATATTAAATTGTGCTAAATGTGGGTCTTCTGCTCTATGTTCAGACTCTTGATCCGATGGTAAACTCTCAAACTCTTCTCTATTTATTATGGCAGAATCTAAAATATTTACTTGCCAGTTTCGGTCGTCTATCTCTGGTTCAGCTTCATCTTCTGTGTCTCCTGATGACTGTGGGTACGGAATCCTAGACAATAAATCAGCGCATGTGTTAATCCTACCTGGAATGTATTCAATTTTCGTGTTGTACCCCTGTAGATTCAATGCCCAGGTCTGTATTTTCCTGTTCTGCACTGGAGCTTCTAAAAAAGACTTTAAAGGCATATGGTCAGTTCTAATAACAAAATTTGCGTTATGTAAGTAGTAATTTAGTTTCTGAAGAGCATAATGAATAGCATATGCTTCTTTTTCAATAGTCGTCCATTTTCGTTGCGACTTGCTAAGTTTGTGAGACAAGAAGTAAATTGGCCTTTCATTTTTAACCCCTGGTATTCCAGACTCTTTTCCTTCATATGGTTGAACCAAACATGCTCCTATTGCATTGTCCGAAGCATCTGTGTACAGTATTAACTGTTTATTCAAGTCTGGATGCGTCAATAGTGGTACCAGTGTTAAGCTGTTTTTTAAATACTCGAACGCTTTTTGACACTCATCATCCCACTTAAATCTAGCGTATTTGCCTGTTAAATTTGTAATAGGTTCTGCTATCTTTGAAACCGCTGGGACAAACCGCCTATAATACGCACAAGTTCCTATAAACGCACGCACTTCCCTTACGTTAGTTGGAGGAGGTAATTCTTTAATAACCTTTATCTTTTCCTGGTCTGGTTTAATTCCGTCTCTATTTATAATATAACCAAAATATTTTGTTTCTGTCTTTAAAAACTGGCACTTACTAAGCTTCAATTTAACGTCATGTACTCTTAATCTATCAAATACTAATCTAATATGTTTTAAATGATCATTCACATCTCCTTTCGTAAAAATCAGAATATCGTCTATATAGGCTAATGCAAACCTTTGCATACCTTCTAATACTTCATTTATTAAGAGCATGTAGTGAGACGGCGCAGTTTTGACCCCAAAAGGCATTCGTAAAAATTCGTAAGAGCCCATATGGGTACAGAAAGCACTCTTCTTTTGAGCATCCCTCGACATAGGTATACACCAGAATCCTGATCTTGCGTCTAACGTCGTGAAGAATGTAGAACCATTAAGCAACCCCAAAATATCATCAATTACTGGTAGTGGGTACGCTACATTCTTAGTGATTTTGTTCAACGCCCTGTAGTCGCAGCAGAAGCGACTCGAACCATCAGGTTTGGCTACGATGACGACCGGAGATGATCATTCTGACTTCGATCTTGTTATTATTCCTGCTTTCAACATATCTTCTATTGCCTTTTCTACAATTTCTCTATTTCTCAATGGAGTTCTATATGGTTTTAGACTAATTGGTGGATGGTCTCCCGTATCTATTTCCATTGTAACTGTTTGTGTCTTTCCCAATTCCAAATCATTAATTGCAAATACATCTTAATTTTGCCTTATAAGTTGTTCTAATACTTCCTTATTTTCTGGCGGAGCTTTTAACTGTGCCAACAATTCTTGTTCCCTTGTCATTTTGTCTTGTGAATGTATTTGTGCTGTATTTCTTCTGGATGGATGGATCAATTCATCCATTTGTACGTTCCCTCTTCTTCCGCGTCCGCGTCTGTTATTAACTCTTTCACTAGAAGTTTCTGAATAACTTGTTCCCGACCTTTCTACTCTATCCGTTGCCAATATGTCCCTAATGTTATGATCTAGTTTGGCTATCACACATCCTCTGTATAATTTGATTTCTCTACCTGTGTTGTTGATAATCATCACTGGAAAGGTTAAATGTTTATCCAACGCTATTATTCCATCCGGAACTTCCAAACCAGGCTCATCAATTACTTCCTCTTGCAACTCAGTGATTCTGACTGTGTCTCCTGCCACATAATATGGGTTTCTCTTCAGCTTTGCTTGTATCATACTATATATGATTAGTATTTATCATTCCACTCAGGCACTGAAACCGTTGCTGCAGCGATTGATCTTGAGGACGCATACAACAGAGTACCACTGGATTTTTTAATGTTTCAGCTTCTTGAACTAAACGTAAGTCCATTCCTTCTTAGTTGGATCCCTGCAGCCCTCTTCCAACGGAAAGTAGTTTTTAGATGTGGCAGTTGGACTTCGGAACCAACAACAATATATCCTGGCCTACCACAGGGATCACCATTATCTCCGGTACTGTTCAACGCCTACACAGTGAGAATCACCAGTGAGCAGATCACTGGACCTGGAAGGACATTGTCATATGCCGATGATGTTTTAGTGTATCGTCAGGGTAAGGATAGAGAGGCGGTTGCTGTGGAACTACAAACCGAACTCAATCGCATAAGTACTTGGTGTGATGAAGCTGGGGCAATGGTCAACCCAACAAAGGCAACAGTGACTTGGTTCTCGTTGAATAATCATATTGTCAACAATCCAACACCAACTGTAATGCTGTATTCAGAGACGGTGGAAAGAACGCAGGCAATGAATTACCTGGGGATACGGTTTGATCGAAGCCTTGCTTATAATGTGCACATAGACCAGGTGATAACAAAGGCCAAGCGGGGTTTGGCAGCGATGCGGGTGATGGCGGCAGCAAACTGTGAGCAGCGCCATCTATGTCTTCTGTACGAGGGGCTGGTCATGTCTGTTTTGGAGTATGCAATGGCAATCCTGACTGTCAGCCATAAGCAGATAGAAAGGATGGAAAGGATACAGAATGAAGCCATGCGCATTATTCTTGGATGTACAAGAGATACAACATGCAGGGCGATGCGCTACCTTCTTGATTTTCCAACCATTGAAGAGAGAATGCAAGTTTGCAGGGCACGCGCCTACCTCAGAATTAACGCAAACACACAGCATCCACTGCATAGTGAAATTAGGAAGGTGAAGGGCAGCAGGTTAAAAGAGGACGGTCGTGGATGGGTCAAGCCGAAGACATTCTTCAACAGGTGTGTTCACTGGAGGACTTAGAACCTGGCGAGGAGTGGGTGCAAGTGCCAACAGACTTCTGCACATCCTTTTCAGTTTGCATCCAACTAGATAGAAAATGCAGACAAGGAAATCCGGCTGCTGTGGAGGCTGAAGTACAAGCGTTGATTTTCGAGAATTCGCTAGACAGTGACGCGGTCATCTACACAGATGGGTCGGTCGTCCAACATGTGAGAAGCTCATGGGCCTTTACAGCTCGGGCCGGAGGGAGAATTGTGAAGGAGGACTCTGGTGCTTTCACTGAAACCACAAGTAGCCTGACCATGGAAGTCATGGCAGTAAGTAAAGCAATAACATGGCTCGAGACACAGACATTCACTAGGGCTTGTTTCCTTAGCGACTCAATGAACATGATCAAGAGGATAGAGGAGGGATCGATCCGAAGAGAATGGTTGCTGCCTCTGGAGCGGTCTCGGCTGGCAAAGATTAGTTTCATCTTCGTGCCAGGGCATGCGGGAGTACAAGGAAATGAGCGGGCTGACAAGCTCGCAGGTGAGGCTACTGTGGAGGGAGGACGCGCCATGGACCAGGCTGACATTCTGAATGCTCTACGAGAAGTGAGACTTTTGCAAGAACCAAGTGATGACTGTGAATCTACAACAATGGCCAGACTGCGAGAGCAACAAATTAAAAGAGGGGTGGCCAAACAAGAACACTATGCAGGAAGCCAAAGAAGATTGATAAACCAACACAGAACTGGCGTCGTTAGCCGCTACACGCTGCGGGATTTGCTGAGGAGGGGATCCGAGCACTTATGGACTGAATGGTCCGATGTGCAACGAGGATGATCTGTCGACTAACTAACTAACTAACTTTGCTTGTATCAAATTAACCGACTGTGGTTTTAACGTCGTGGACATTTTAACTCTAACTAGTGCTGATATATGCATGTCTTCTTCCATATCTACATAGACGTCCCTGAATTTTAATTTATGTAAATCAAAGAAAAGTCTTATTCCATTTTTTATTAAAAAATCTCTTCCTATCAGCATGTTTCTATTTAAATCTTTCACTACCTGAAAAAGATGTCTTACGTTGATCCCTCCTAATTTAAAATTGATCATTGTTTGTCCAATTAATTGTAAATTCTGTCCTGTAACAGAGTGAAGATTATTATGACTCTTAAATATTCTACAATTTCTCATTATTTTATATAAAGAACTTTCTTTAATTACACTAACCTGAGCTCCTGAATCAATTAATGTACGAACTCTATATTTTCCTATTTCTATTATGCACGAACTATTATCTGTTGTCTTCACTGTAAACTGTTTGACTTCATCTACTTGTGAGCATTCTCTATTCGTCCCCCTTTGTCTATTATTAACATACTCTTTAAACCTTGGGACCTTATTATTTACCCTCCTATCACAGGTCCTTTTAATAGGTAGGGCGCCGGTTTTCCTGCGTTCTTGTACCTGTAAAATTCCTGTGTCTACCTTCAACATTCCTACTCAACCTGTTATTGTCATGTCTACCCTGTGTATTCGACTGGACACGCCTGTTATTACAAAAACGAGAAACATGTCCGCGTTGACCACAAACCCAACAGACAATATTTGTGTTATTTGTGTTGCCTACTGTCTCACTTGTAGGGTATCTCATATTTCTTCTTTCATCATAATCACTTCTATTTCTACCTTGTAACGTCTGTATACCTCCTCTCCTATTCCATCCGAACCTTGTTTGTCCTATTTCCATAGGCTCCTCAACTCTGTCTTCTCGACTTGTTCCTATTTCTCGTCCTGTTCTCAATCTAAATCTACGTCTCAAATTTTCTTCTTGTACCGCGATATCTACCGCTTGTGATAACCTCTCAGGGTTTTCCCTCATCAGCTTAAATTTCAAGCCATCGGATTTTATGCCATCTACAAAAATCCCTACTAACATCCTCTCCACCTCTTCTCCTCGTACATTCTGTCCTAAGAATGCCTCTTCAGCCAGGTTAATCAACCTATCGCTGAACAATTGTACCGTCTCTCCGTTGTTTTGTTTAGCCTGTCTCAACACCGAAAAGGTATGTTGTGGATCCGTTATTTCCGCGTACTTTCGTGCTAGGTCCTCTTTAAATTGTTCCCATGTCTCATCTACTCTAGCCTCTAACTTTCCTCTTATATGATCCGAAACCGGTTCTGTTGCCGCCTGATAAGCCAGTCTAATTTTTTCTTCATCCGTTGCCGAGACCAAATACGCATATTTTTCTATGGAAGTTATCCACTTCTTAAACTCTCTGGCCTGTCCACTAAACTTAACAATTTCAGTTGCCATTCCCTGTTGTTTAATAACCGTATTAAGTCTACCTACCGCTGTTCCTACCCCCATCAAAACTTGTGCTAAGGTGTCTTGTTCCGCCATGCTGAAATATTATTATACAGACCAAGCAAACAACTTCACATTTGTAATTTACTAATTTAAGAAATACAAATCACTTATACCGTAAGAACAGTTCAATCAATTAATAGGTGTACAAATTACCCTACTCTTGTTTCTCGATCCACGCAAGACGTATTCTCCTAGGTTCGCCGTCAGGTTAAATTCAACGCTGTATTAGTTGAAACCAATCGCTCAATTCAGGTAGTTCGTTCCTTCTTCTAAGGTAGTTTCTCTTCTTGGGATGCCTCAGTACAGTACTTCAACCCTTGGTTAGGTCCCTTCTGAGATGGAGTACATCAAATCGACGTCTTGAGAACGACTCATACGTAACAGAGCCCAAAAGGATTAGCGAGCGGCTCTCATTTGTAGTAGAGCCCTGAGATAGTCTGACACGTCAACAAAACATGGGGCAATCCATGAAGTAATGAGGTATTTATTTGCTGTCTTGATTGTCTTTTACCAACGTTCTTTTTTCAGTTGTTAGCGCTCAGAACAAAACCTATTAACATTGAGGCTGAACTTGATTGTCTTATTGAAAAGTTCTTGCTCACCTGAAACAACGATCAGACTGGATTGCCCTTCAGCCAAACTCTTTCTCGCTCAAGACACGATTAAACTGGGCCGACTTTCAGCACACTCCTGCTCGCTCGAGATATCGATTTACTGACTTGAGCTTCAGCACACTCCTGACACGTTCGCCAGAGTAATGGACAAGAGGAGCCATTAGGATGGTGTTTACAGTTGATGCTCGCCGGTTTGATGACAATCGCAGGCGCTGCAACCTGTTATGGCAAGTTGGTCTTCAGCCTTTTCTTGACGCCAATTAAATTTTAATATCAAGTCTTGAAAAAGACTTACAGACAACCACCCCTGGCCGGGCTTTTGGTTGCTGTACTTCTCACAGATAACTTATTGGCCATTTTTCTAACTGCGCTTTGTTATGTTCAATACTTGTTTAGAACCGTGCCGAAATTCTGTTTCTGGCGATCGACACAAACGGACCAAGGATCTTGAGCTACTTCGATGTATTATATAGTAGACATCGTTTTTAGACTCCGCGATCTTACTCAGTAGACAGCATTTTGAGACTTCGCGTTGTTACTCAGTAGACAGCATTTTGAGACTTCGCGTTGTACCAGGCTCGAATCCTGTGTCGTGGGCTCCAAAATTAGTCCTATAACAGTGTGAAGGACTAAGAAAGACTGTTGGTTTCATATAAATAAGGTTTATTTACATTTGATGGCAAGTACTATAAACATGGCGTCCTTCCAGTTCCAGGCCCTGATCTTGACTGCCCCCTGGCAATCAACTACGTCACGACTTGAGCATCTCTCTTCCCATTCTCCCCCGATGCTCAATCGTGCCGTAGCCTTTTCCCACCTACTACTCTACTTCTGTTACATTGCCTTTGTGTTTGTATGTGTGTGTGTGACCGTCTTTGTGTCTTTGATTATGGGTGTGTAATTGTGTATAGCTGTTGTTGTGACAGTAGTAATGGTATGGTTTGTCTGTACTTCTGTATCTGTATGTGTGTACGTGTGTGTGTGTTTCGTTGTCTTTGTATTTGTGTGTATCAAGTATGTACTTGGTTGTCTTTGTGCTTGTCGCTAATATTGGTAGTACTATTATCACTACTATTGATTCTTCTTCACTCTACCCACCACCATTGCAATATACGTACTTTCCCCTACAATTTAAGTGGTCACTCGACTACTTGACCACTGCTTGACCACGTCATCGATCACTTTAATCACTACCATAATCTTAGGCACATCGTCCTCTACAATTTAAGTGGTCACTCGACCACTTGACCACTACTTGACCACTACTTGACCACTACTTGACCACTAATTTACCACCCTTTAAGCATCACCATGTCGCTACAACTATTTTCCCCTAAAATTTCCTCACTTGACCACTTGACCACTGCTTGACCACTGCTTGACCACTAATTTACCACCCTTTAAGCATCACCATATCATTACAATCACTTTTCCCTAACATTTTCCTAAAATTTTCCTCACTTAACCACCGCTTGACCACTGCTTGACCACTACTTGACCACTACTTGACCACTAATTTACCACTAATTTAAACATTACCATGTCACTACGACCAATTTCCCCTAAAATTGTCCTTACTTGACCACTTGACCACTGCTTGACCACTGATTGACCACTAATTTACCACTCTTTAATCATCACCATCTCATTACAGTCACTTTTCCCTAAAATTTTCCTAAAATTTTCCTCACTTAACCACCGCTTGACCACTGCTTGACCACTACTTGACCACTACTTGACCACTAATTTACCACTAATTTAAACATTACCATGTCACTACGACCAATTTTCCCTAAAATGTTCCTTACTTGACCACTTGACCATTGCTTGACCACTGCTGGACCTCTAATTTACCACTCTTTAATCATCACCATCTCATTACAATCACTTTTCCCTAAAATTTTCCTTACTTGACTACTTGACCCTTACTTGACCATCGCTTGACCACTGGCTGACCAGTGTGTAACTGCGAACACCTCTTATTATATTTATGACCACCCCTATATCACTCCTACTTGATCACTAATACCCACCCCTTACCATCAAATGACACCCATTATAACTTTATAAGATTTCCTTTGTAATCGGTGAATATACCACCCTTTACCTTCACTTAGACACTACTATCACACTGTTCAGATGATAGTAACCATCTACACCTCTTACTTCGTCGAGTATAACCACGACCCATCACACCCTTGTTTATACATCACTACACCACGCATACTAACACATTCATATACGTAACCACCATATACCCAACCCATGAGTAGAAACCACGATCCATCACACCCTTGTTTATACATTACTCACGATGCATAGTGAATACATTCATATACGTAACCACCATATACCCAACCCATGAGTAGATACCACGACCCATCACACCCTTGTTTATACATTACTCACCACGCATACTAACACATTCATATACGTAACCACCATATATCCAACCCATGAGTAGATACCACGACCCATCACACCCTTGTTTATACATCACTACACCACGCATACTAACACATTCATATACGTAACCAAAATATATATATAACTTTTCCCCTCCCTCATCCCTGCTCACAACCTTTCTATTCCCACTAACTATTTTTACCTTAATTACTTTCACCCCCGTCAAAAAACCGTTCCCACCCAAAAAATTTTTACCGAGTCGACAGTTTTCCCCATATTTCCTTCATAAACCCTATCAGCCTCCAGATTCTGGAGCCGAGTCGACAATTTTCCCCATATTTTCTTCATAAACCCTATCAGCCTTCAGCCTCCAAAAAAATATGTGTATGGAAACCATAGTCTACTACTGGTATGTAAACAGTACACTGTAAATATATGTAAAATTTGATATTGTTCTGTTTGGTAGCAACATAAAAAAAAAATGAAAATGTAATATTTTCTCGACTTTCGCATCAGGTGTTAGCTGGTTGAATGATTGGTTAGTTGATTTATAAATTTTCTGGAAAACTGAGTCTTAACTCTTAAGCCTGAAGAATTGACGTTTAGGTCGTCTTAGCCCTGAAATGGGCGTGCATCTACTTGGGTGATGTTTGTGTGGGAGATGTTATCTAGATCTAGCTCAGGTGCCATAGTACTATCTCCACAGGACTGCGCTGCAGAGCTTTAATTCAACCTTCCGAGCTCAGAAACCATCGAGGTGTGCAAGTTCGGTACTGGAACTTTACATCTGTGGAAGGCACGTTAGGATGTAAGTAGGTCATGATTCAGCAAAGCACTTACTGAATTATTGGGGGTTAAGCTTAGAGTGGTTATATACCTCCGTGGGTGTTAGATATTTCATTGTGATCAGATTCTACCCGAATACACAAGAGACCGCCCCACCCCACCCACACATACACACTTACACACACACACACGCACGCACGCACACGCACGCACGCACCCCACACAC
>JACEFZ010006612.1:0-29562 GCA_014155875.1 Cepaea nemoralis | reverse complement strand
GGGGGGGGTGGGCCGCACTGGTAATCATGGAAAGTGAGAACCACTGGTGTAGTTATGCTATCCTCAAGTTGTCTCAGTGTGTGTCCTGTCCGGCGCCAGCGACTGTTCCTCACGTGTTTGTTTACTGTAAGGTTGAGAACCACTGGTGTAGTTATGCTATCCTCAAGTTGTCTCAGTGTGTGTCCTGTCCGGCGCCAGCGACTGTTCCTCACGTTTTTGTTTACTGTAAGGTTGAGAACCACTGGTGTAGTTATGTTATCCTCAAGTTGTCTCAGTGTGTGTCCTGTCCGGCGCCAGCGACTGTTCCTCACGTGTTTGTTTACTGTAAGGTTGAGAACCACTGGTGTAGTTATGCTATCCTCAAGTTGTCTCAGTGTGTGTCCTGTCCGGCGCCAGCGACTGTTCCTCACGTGTTTGTTTACTGTAAGGTTGAGAACCACTGGTGTAGTTATGCTATCCTCAAGTTGTCTCAGTGTGTGTCCTGTCCGGCGCCAGCGACTGTTCCTCACGTTTTTGTTTACTATAATTTGTTTAGTTCTCCCCATGAGCTCTGTCAGCTCATCTTGTTCCTCTTGTACCTTACGATGTTGAGGTGAAGCATAAACAACGGGAGAGTGCCCATTTATGGGCTTCCTGTATTGAGGTTCCCATGGACCCTGCTATTCCCTCTGTCCATCGTTTACATAACCTCTTTCTCTGCTTCCATTTGGTCTCTACATCATTCCTTGTTGTGGTATACTGTTAGTTTGTAATCTAGTTATATGGCCAAACCAATTAATTTGCTGTTTTCTGATGAAATCTAGCGCTGCTATAACCCCCACTTCAGTCCTGATTTCTTCATTTCTGATTTTTGTGGTAGCGGGGTAGGAGTATCCCCTATCAAAGGAAAAGTAAGGTGCCTCCTTCCCTCCGCTAGCCTACGGGACACCCTTAGGCAAGGTGGAGTACCCGTTTAGCACTCCGATCAGGGTTACGTGAAGCCATGGGTGCAGGTGGTGGATGAAGATGGAGAGCAGCCGACAGATAGTTGTAGGTTATGGTCTCCACCTTCACGACGGTAGGCAGAGGATCTCGTTTTTTGAGGAGACAATGGCGACGGTCACTGACCAGTATGGTCACTGCTAGGAAGGAAAGCAATGGCAAACTACTTTCTTTATAAATGCCAAGAAAATCATGTTGTGTGGACTCATCGATAATCAGAGAAACGGCGTAAATGGGTGCTCCATTGGAGCAGCCTCGCCCGGTATGGATAGTCATGCGCACCAGGTGACTCCAGAAAGAATACCATGGACAACCAGAAAGACCAATGAACAAGTTCTTCAAGAAACAAATGAAGATCGTAAACTGATCAGAGACATTAGACGTAGACAGTCACAATTTTTTGGGCATGTTATGAGAAGAAATGATCTGGAGAACTTGGTGACAACTGGTAAGATCGAGGGGAACAGACCAAGGGGAAGACCTAGAAGCAAGTACCTGGATGGCTTGGCCTTGTGGCATGGTCGAGACAGAAACACAGAGCTGATCCACGACTCTGGTGATCGAGTGAGATGGCAGAACATGACCGCCCACGCTTACCGGCATGGCACATGATGGATGGATGGATAGATTTTTTCCTCTTCTTGATACATTGAGTATTCTTCTCATGAATCTCATTTTCATGAGCTCTATACTGGTGAATTTGCCATAACATTTTAGTCCCACTATTCTCTCAGGCACTAGTTAATGAACTTTTATAGTTTATCAGTAATTTTTTTAGTCTTTCCCCATGTTGCTAATACATATAGCAGTATTGATTTAACATTGGAGTTAAATATTCTAAGTTTGGTACTAAGTTTAATTTCTTTGCAAAGTCAGGTCTTAGTCAGATATGACTGAGCTACCGTATAACAGTAGACGGTACTACCTGCTTTCTGTTAGCGCCGAACGTTGGGCGGCGCTTACCAAACCCGACACCCCACATTGTGCCAACGGCTTCGGGCGGAAGAGCGCAATTGGGAGGGTACAAGCCTTATCCTGGTGCGAGGAAATGCAACCTAAAGACAAAACGTCATGGCAGGGCAGACCAGGCCCTAAGCCTTGATTGGCAGCTGGTCTAGGATCGAAGTTCCGACAGGCGGACAGTTAGAGCATTGCTTTGCTGATCCGGCAGCTTCTGCAGCTTGTCTTGTTCCAGATGTATAGGTGTTACCTTTCCTCTGGAGTGAACTAGGCAGGCCGAGAGAGGGATCATGCTGCATGGGCAACACATGATCTCTATATTTTAGCCCAGGCTTTGTGCTATGGAGAGGCAATAACTCCATCCCTGGTCTTAACCGGTCTCGGAATCAAAGCGAGAGGCAACTGTTACGGGTTATAAGTCCCTGTCAATTGGCGTAGACATGGGGCGCCACGCGTTGCCTCTGACGGTGGGAGACACCTACAGGTGTCACTGATCAGCTATCGCCCGCCTCAAGCTGGGCAGCCCCCGGCCAATTGGGTGCTGATCCGCCACAGCCTGCCTGCTTCAATGGGTGCTTGGGGCTAGGACAAAATCTGAATCGCAGGCTGTAAAACCAATGCACCAGGTACTAATAAAAAGAAAAATAGAAACCTCAAGCTACGGCTTGCAACCTGGAACGTGAGAACCATGTGTCCAGGATTTTCCACTGACTTGACCAATATTGACGATGTGAGAAAAACGGCTGTGATTGATGCCGAACTCAATCGTCTTAACATTGATATTGCTGGCCTGCAGGAGACTCGCCTCGCTGAGGAAGGGTCACTCAGGGAAAACAATTACACCTTTTTTTGGAAGGGTAGAGGGCAGGCATAAAAAAAGGCAACACGGTGTGGGCTTTGCAGTGAAGAATTCGCTACTGGGAATGATTGAAATTCCAGCAGGAGGTAAATGAAAGACTATTATCCCTGCGCTTGGCAACCTCTTGTGGTTTTGCCACCATTATTACTGCATATGCACCGACACTCGATTTCTCTGATGATGTGAAGGATTCGTTCTATGAGGAGTTAGACTCCGTGATCAAGGCAGTTCCAAAATCAGACTACATTTATATACTCGGTGATTTCAATGCTTGTGTGCGCAAGGACTCGAGTTCATGGCCAGTGTGCCTTGGAAAATACAACATCGGTCGCATGAATGAAAATGGGCAAAGGCTGCTGGAGCATTGCACCAGAAATGACCTATGTATTACAAACTCCTTTTTTAAAACAAAAGAGCTGCATAAGGTCACATGGAAACATCCATGATCCGGCCATTGGCACCAGCTGGACTTCATCAGCACACGGAGACAACATCTGAACCATATATCATTGACTCGAAGTTACCACAGTGCTGACTGTGATACGGATCATTCTTTGGTTGTTGCAAGGGTTAGACTGAGACCAAAGATAATCTACACAGCTAAACACAAATCTAGCCCCAGGATTAATATTATTAACACTCACGATCCTGGAAAGTGCTTTGAGTTTCAACAGCAACTTGAAGACGCTTTTACTGATACATCAGAAAATTGTAGTTAGTGAAAAATGGAGTAAACTTAAGGAAACTCTTTATAAAACTGCCGTAGGGGTTTACGGCACTGTGGATCATAAGAGGCAGGACTGGTTTGCGGCAAACAGCCAGACTCTGCAGCCCTTGATTGATAAGAAGAAGATAGCTCTCTTAAGAAACAAGGAAAGACCAACGCGTAACACTCTGAGTGAGCTAAGGCAAGCTAGGAAGGATGTGCAAAAGGCTGCCAGGCAGTGTGCAAATGACTATTGGATCAAGTTATGTGAGTCCATTCAAATCGCAAGTGATAAGGGAAACATAAGAAGCATGTATGAAGGAATAAAGAAAGCCTGTGGTCCAGTGATCAAAAGAAGTGCACCATTGAAAACCTTGACTGGAGAAATCATCACTGATAAGAAACAGCAGATGGATAGATGGGTAGAGCACTATTTGGAGCTTTACTCAAGTGAGACCAAACTAGCGGATGATGCCCTCAACGCCATAGAGGCTCTACCAACTCTTGACCACCTGGACACACTTCCCACCATAACAGAAGTTAAGTGTGCTATACATGAACTTGCATCTGGCAAGGCTCCAGGTAAGGATGGGATTCCAATAGAGGTTATCAGGAGTGGGCAAGACACACTCACTCTACAGATCCACCAGCTAATAGAGCTATGCTGGCGAGAAGGACAAGTCCCACAGGATTTCAAAGATTCAAGCATCATAACACTGTACAAGAACAAGGGCGATCGGAGCGACTACAACAACTATAGGGGTATCTCACTTCTGTGTATTGTTGGAAAAGTATTTGCCAGAATTGTTCTGCGCAGACTTCAAGTCCTAGGAGATCAAGTCTACCCCGAATCACAGTGTGGCTTTCGACAGAACCGGTCTACCATTGATATGATATTCTCATTGCGACAGATGCAAGAAAAATGCCGTGAACAGAATCAACCACTGTTTATTGCCTTCATCGACCTCACAAAGGCATTTGATTTGGTCAGTCGTGAGGGTCTATTCAAGGCACCAAGAAGATTGGCTGCCCACCAACTCTTCTGTCCATTGTGGAATCGTTCCAAACAGGCATGAAGGGTCTAATCAAGTTTCCCGGGAAGGTTAACCCGGTCAACAAATGCCCGCAGAAGTCGGATGTGTCGGCCTAACGGCGCAAGAACGCAGCTCTGCTGGAAACAGGCACAACGCAACTCACATCCGAAAAAAAAACTCCGGAAGAACGCAGAAGAGGAAGAAGAAGTAAATCAAGTTTGATGGTGCAACTTCTGAAGAGCTTTGAAATCTAGAGTAGAGTAAGCAAGATTGTGTACTTGCTCCCACCTCTTTAGAATATACTTTTCACTTCTACTGAAATATGCCTTTCGTGATCAGGATGGTGGTATATACATTCACTCACGCTCAGATGGCGGCCTCTACAATGCTCAGAGATTGAAGGCCAAGACCAAAATTAGGTACTGATCAGAGAGTTGCTTTTTGCAGATGATGCTGCAGTTACGACCCACTCTGAGGAAGAATTGCAATGTCTACTATCTGCATTCTCCAATGCTTGTTCTGAATTTGGTTTAACAATTAGCAAAAAGAAGACACAGATTATGTCACAAGGTGCACATGGGGTACCATCAATCTTTATTGGCGACGCCGAACTAGCGATGGTAGACCAGTTTACATATCTAGGATCAGTGCTAAATAGCAAATTATCCCTAGATCAGGAAATCAACATCCGGATTGGTAAGGCAGCAACAACAATGAACAGGTTAAGAAAAAGAGTCTGGGAGAACAGGAAGCTTACTGCCAAAACAAAATCCTTGTCTATCAAGCCTGTGTCCTTAGTACTCTTCTTTATGGCAGTGAAACCTGGACAACTTACTCACATCAAGAGAAACGTTTAAACAGCTTTCATAAGCGGTGACTGCGAAGAATTCTTGGTATTAAGTGGCAAGACAAAATCACAAATACTGAAGTATTGGAAAGATCAGGTTGTGACGGTTTATTCCATGCTAAATCTTCGTAGACTTAGACTGATAGGACATCTTAGGAGGATGGATGATGGTAGAATTCCAAAGGACATCTTTTTTGGTGAATTACAGATGGGTAGGAGATCTCAGGGTCGGCCTCTACTACGATACAAAGATGTGTGTAAGCGGGACATGATTGATACAGGCATTGATAATGCACATTGGGAGCAAGTCACCGCTGAACGTAAACGAATGAACGAACGAACTTTATTTTCGAAGGGTAACAAATTGGGCACGCAGGCCCGTCTTACATTCGGCCCTTCCGATCACTCATCTTTCGTTAATCAGTGCATAGTGCAATAACATAGGAAAAAAAACATTGTCAAATGAATGTTGTAAGTATAAACAATGCATGTTATCATGTTATGAGACAAATACTCCACCCACCCACCCATCCCCTATCCATCCGCGTGTCCCCCCCACACACACACACACATCTACCACCCAACCACACACATACCCACAGTTACATAATGATCCCATCCATCCACTCATCCCCCAACCCACACATTCCACACACCCCCACATACATCATCTCCCACCCACAACACACACATCTACCATCCAACCACACACATACCCACAGTTACATAATGATCCCATCCATCCACTCATCCCCCAACCCACACATCCCACACACCCCCACATACATCATCTCCCACCCACCCACACACACACACACACACACACACACACACACACACACACACACACACATATATATATATCCCCTCTGCCAGGAAGCAGATGCTCTCGGTTGACGTCAGTAATAATAGGTAGAGAATCCTGAAGCCCAAAAGCTTACGGATATCTAGGAGACTAGGAATAAACGGGGAATCGTCACTCTGACGTAGGCAGACAACAAGAAAGGTCTTTTTGATGGAGTTGACAAGGACAAAGTGTGTTCTAAGATTAGACATGGCAAAGTGGTTATTATAAGGATGAAGTGGTGGCTAACAGTGGCTTGATGGAAGAACAGTTGATGGATGACCGGACAGGGAAGACGACGAAGCAACGATGATCTTATCGAATGTCGCCGTCGACTGAGAACCTGATAAACATAGACAGATTGATCGAACAGCGTCAGAAATGATGGACATAATAACGGAAGAATGAAGGTGATTCAGGGCTGAGAAGAAATGGTTAGTATATTAACATGTCAGATGTTAGTTAATTACTTCTATTGCCGGCCTGGCGTCACAGGCTCTTTAGAGAAGACATCGACATTGTGACTGTAACTTGTCAGCTGTGAAAATAAAGCAGCTGTAATTTCTGATCTTCAGTGAGAGAATTCACTTATCATTCGTTACCCGTTCGGCTCCAGTTTATTGATGATTATTTGCTGTTGATCAGTTGAGCCGTGAGATTGACTTACTGTTGATTCAGATATATTAAGCAGCGGGATAGCGATAAGGCTTGATAAGGGAGTCAGCAGCAATAAGGCACCCTCCCACCCCCAACCTACACACACTCACCCTCCCACACATCCTCCACCCACCCACTCGCCAACCACCCCCAATCCCCAATCACAAATCCCTTAACTACACATCTCACCACCCATACATTCACACACACATCTCCCCACCCATACACACATCCTCACCCATCAATACATTCCTCATCCAAAAACACACCAACCACCCACACACACCCAACCACCCAATATACCCCACCCACACACCCCCAGCCATACACTCATCTCTCACACACATCCACCCACTCACGTACTCATCCATCAACCATTCACACCCACACATCACCCACCCACCCATTAACAAATGCATCTCTCATCTACCCTCCCACCCACCCACACACACCCCAACCACCCAGCCAAACACACACGTTGCATGGAGGGCAAACATCAGAAATGGAATAAAAACAAAGGAGAAAATTATTGCAGAAAAGTCACACACCGAGCGTGTGAGACGTAAGATGGTGCATGATGGTGGAAATGACCACGTGTTCACATGCACCCACTGTGAACGAACATTTACAGCGCGAATTGGCCTTACCAGTCACATTCGCTACCGCCATGGGTAATAGTTATTATGCCATTTTAAAGCACAAACTATCGTCTGTCAAGACGGCAAGGTGCCAATGATGACAGTGTCAGCTCATGACACACACAACCAGACAGTATTTATGTTCTTATGACAATGTCAGCTCATGACACACACACAACTAGACAATATTTATGTTCTTATGACAATGTCAGCTCATGACACACACACAACTAGACAATATTTATGTTCACAGAACAATGTCAGCTCATGACACCCACAGTTAGACAATATTTAATTTATGTTCACAGGACACTGTCAGCTCATGACATACACAACTAGACAATATTTATGTTCACAGGACACTATCAGCTCATGACACACACAACTATTTATGTTTACAGGATAATATCAGCTCACGAGACACACACAAATAGACACTATTTATGTTCACAGGACACTGTCACTTGCAGGAGTCGTGACAGAACTAACAGCATTGTGTGACAGACAGCTGTGAAGGCGCGCGGAGCCGGGGAGTGGTCTGCTCTTGCCATGAGCTCGGCGAGGCTGGACTACAGTTTCTTCGTCTACGTGTTCATCTGCTTCACCGTCTCCTCGCTCATCGTCACAGCAATCATGGTCTACTACATCAGCCAAAGTATGCCCCGCCCATGTCTGCTGTCGCATGTATATCCCATGTGTCTCGTGAGTTATATGTGTTTCTATTTTATGTGTCCCATGTGTCTCATGAGTTATATGTGTTTCTATTTTATGTGTGTCCCATGTGTCTCATGAGTTATGTGTATCCCATGTGTCTCGTGAGTTATATATGTTTCTATTTTATGTGTGTCCCATGTGTCTCATGAGTTATGTGTATCCCATGTGTCTCGTGAGTATATATGTTTCTATTTTATGTGTGTCCCATGTGTCTCATGAGTTATGTGTATCCCATGTGTCTCGTGAGTTATATGTGTTTCTATTTTATGTGTGTTCCATGTGTCTCATGAGTTATATGTGTCCCATGTGTCTCGTGAGTTATGTGTGTTTCTATGTTATGTGTGTCCCATGTTTCTCTACGTTATGTGTGTCCCATGTTTCTCTACGTTACGTGTGTCCCATGTTTCTCTACGTTATGTGTGACCCATGTGTCTCGCGAATTATGTGTATCCCATGTGTCTCGTGAGTTATGTGTGTTTCTATGTTATGTGTGTCCCATGTGTCTCGCGAATTATGTGTGTTTCTATGTTATGTGTGTCCCATGTTTCTCTACGTTACGTGTGTCCCATGTTTCTCTACGTTATGTGTGACCCATGTGTCTCGCGAATTATGTGTGTTTCTACGTTATGTGTGTCCCATGTGTCTCGTGAGTTATATGTGTTTCTATGTTATGTGTGTCCCATGTTTCTCTACGTTATGTGTGTCCCATGCTTCTCTACGTAATGTGTGTCCCATGTTTCTCTACGTTATGTGTGTCCCATGTGTCTCGTGAGTTATATGTGTTTCTATGTTATGTGTGTCCCATGTTTCTCTACGTTATGTGTGTCCTGTGTTTCTCTACGTTATGTGTATCTCATGTGTCTCGTGAGTTATGTGTTTCTATGTTATGTGTGTCCCATGTGTCTATTGAGTTACATGTGTTTCTATGTTATGTGTGTCCCATGTTTCTTTACGTTATGTGTGTCCCATGTGTCTCGTGAGTTATATGTGTTTCTATGTTATGTGTGTCCCATGTTTATCTACGTTATGTGTGTCCCATGTGTCTCGCGAGTTATGTGTGTCCCATGTGTCTCGTGAGTTATGTGTGTTTCTATGTTATGTGTCTCATGAGTTATGTGTGTCCCATGTGTCTCGCGAGTTATGTGTGTCCCATGTGTCTCGTGAGTTATATGTGTTTCTATGTTATGTGTCTCATGAGTTATGTGTGTCCCATGTTTCTCGTGAGTTAAGTTTGCCTCTATGTTATGTGTGTCCCATGTGTCTCGTGAGTTATGTGTGTCCCATGTGTCTCATGAGTTATGTGTGTCCCATGTGTCTCGTGAGTTATGTGTGCCCCATGTGTCTCGTGAGTTATGTGTGCCCCATGTGTCTCGTGAGTTATGTATGCCCCATGTGTCTCGTGAGTTATGTGTGTCCCATGCTTCTCGTGAGTTATGTTTGCCTCTATGTTATGTGTGTCCCATGTGTTTTGTGAGTTATGTGTGTCCCATGTGTCTCGAGAGTTATATGTGTTCCATGTGTCTCGTGAGTTATATGTGTCCCATGTGTCTCGTGAGTTATGTGTGTCTAGTATGTTATGTGTGTCCCATGTGTCTCGTGAGTTATGTGTGTCTAGTATGTTATGTGTGTCCCATGTGTCTCGCGAGTTATGTGTGTCCCATGTGTCCGTGAGTTATATGTGTTTCTATGTTATGTGTCTCATGAGTTATGTGTGTCCCATGTTTCTCGTGAGTTAAGTTTGCCTCTATGTTATGTGTGTCCCATGTGTCTCGTGAGTTATGTGTGTCCCATGTGTCTCATGAGTTATGTGTGTCCCATGTGTCTCGTGAGTTATGTGTGCCCCATGTGTCTCGTGAGTTATGTGTGCCCCATGTGTCTCGTGAGTTATGTATGCCCATGTGTCTCGTGAGTTATGTGTGTCCCATGCTTCTCGTGAGTTATGTTTGCCTCTATGTTATGTGTGTCCCATGTGTTTTGTGAGTTATGTGTGTCCCATGTGTCTCGAGAGTTATATGTGTTCCATGTGTCTCGTGAGTTATATGTGTCCCATGTGTCTCGTGAGTTATGTGTGTCTAGTATGTTATGTGTGTCCCATGTGTCTCGTGAGTTATGTGTGTCTAGTATGTTATGTGTGTCTCATGTCTCGTGAGTTATGTGTGTCTAGTATGTTATGTGTGTCTCATGTCTCGTGAGTTATATGTGTCCCATGTGTCTCGTGAGTTATGTGTGTCTAGTATGTTATGTGTGTCCCATGTGTCTCGAGAGTTATATGTGTTCCATGTGTCTCGTGAGTTATATGTGTCCCATGTGTCTCGTGAGTTATGTGTGTCTAGTATGTTATGTGTGTCTCATGTCTCTTGAGGTATATGTGTCCCATGTGTCTCGTGAGTTATGTGTGTCTAGTATGTTATGTGTGTCTCATGTGTCTCGTGAGTTATATGTGTCCCATGTGTCTAGTGAGTTATGTGTGTCTCTATGTTATATGTGTCCCACGTGTCTCGAGAGTTATGCGTGTCTTGTTTGTTACACGTGACTGTGTCACTTTTCGTTTGACCCGTGTGTCTCATGTATTATGTCTGTTTCATTGTCACTTAACTACATTGAATGTCACTGATGTTGCTACACTGAATGTCACTGATGTTGCTACACTAAATGTCATTAATGTTGCTACACTGAATGTCACTGATGTTGCCACACTGAATGTCACTTATGTTGCTACACTGAATGCCACTGATGTTGCTACACTGAATGTCACTGATGTTGCTACACTGAATGCCACTAATGTTGCTACACTGAATGTCACTGATGTTGCTACACTGAATGTCACTGATGTTGCTACACTGAATGTCACTGATGTTGCCACACTGAATGTCACTTATGTTGCTACACTGAATGCCACTGATGTTGCTACACAGAATGTCAACGATGTTGCTACACTGAATGTCACTGATGTTGCTACACTGAATGTCACTGATGTTGCTACACTAAATGTCATTAATGTTGCTACACTGAATGTCACTGATGTTGCCACACTGAATGTCACTTATGTTGCTACACTGAATGCCACTGATGTTGCTACACAGAATGTCACTGATGTTGCTACATTCAATGTCACTGATGTTGCTACACTGAATGTCACTGATGTTGCTACACTAAATGTCGTTAATGTTGCTACACTGAATGTCACTGATGTTGCCACACTGAATGTCACTTATGTTGCTACACTGAATGCCACTGATGTTGCTACACAGAATGTCACTGATGTTGCTACACTGAATGTCATTGATGTTGCTACACTGAATGTCATTGATGTTGCTACACTGAATGTCACTAATGGTGCTACATTCAATGTCACTGATGTTGCTACACTGAATGTCACTGATGTTGCTACATTCAATGTCACTGATGTTGCTACACTGAATGTCACTAATGTTGCTACACTGAATGTCACTAATGTTGCTACACTGAATGTCACTGATGTTGCTACATTAAATGTCACTGATGTTGCTACACTGAATGTCACTAATGTTGCTGCACTGAATGTCACTAATGTTGCTACACTGAATGTCACTGATGTTGCTACATTCAATGTCACTGATGTTGCTACACTGAATGTCACTAAAGTTGCTACATTCAATGTCACTGATGTTGCTACACTGAATGTCACTGATGTTGCTACACTGAATGTCACTGATGTTGCTACATTCAATGTCACTTTTGTTGCTACACTGAATCTCACTGATGTTGCTACACTGTATGTCACTAATGTTGCTACACTGAATATCACCGGTCATTCATGTTACTACACTGAATATCACCGGTCATTCATGTTGCTACACTGAATATCACCGGTCATTCATGTTGCTACACTGAATGTCACTAATGTTGCTACACTGAATGTCACTAATGTTGCTACACTGAATGTCACTAATGTTGCGACACTGAATGTCACTAATGTTGCTACACTGAATGTCACTAATGTTGCTACACTGAATGTCACCGGTATGTGTGTGTATAGTTGTGGATGCTCACGGCAAGAACACCTGGAGACTGGCGGTCAGCTCGGAGGACAGAGCTCCACAGGACGGGATCTTGTGGTCACGTGATCCAATGGTCATGCAAGGCTTAGCTGATGTCAGTTCACACGGTAAGTTTGTGAGCATGTGAAACAGACAGGCAGACATACAGACAGACAGGGCACACGGTAAGTCTGTGAACATGTAACAGACATACAGTTAGAAGTCAGACAGACAGAACACACAGAAAGGTTGTGATCACGGGACATATGGACAGACAAACAGACAGAACACAGGCAAGTCTGTGAACATGTGACAGGCAGGACACATGGTAAGTTTGAACATGTGACAGTCAGACCTACAAGACACATGGTAAGTCTGTGGACATGTGACAAACAGACAGGACACATCGTAAGTCTGTGAACATATGACAGATAGACAGGACACATGGTAAGTCTGTGAACATAAGACAGACAGACATACAGCCGATAAGATGGTGAACATGTCTATGTTGGCCTCATGTTCTTTATGTTACAATAACATCTCGTCTATGTTGGTCTCATGTTATCTCTGTTACAGGGACATCTCGTCTATGTTGGTCTCATGATATTTCTGTTACAGGGACATCTCGTCTATGTTGGTCTCATGTTATCTCTGTTACAGGAACACCTCGTCTATGTTCGTCTCATGTTATCTCCGTTACAGGAACATCTCGTCTATGTTGGTCTAATGTTATCTCTGTTACAGGGACATCTCGTCTATGTTGGTCTCATGTTATCTCTGTTACAGGGACATCTCGTCTATGTTGGTCTCATGAGTAGTGTAGTAACGTGGAAAGCCGCCCCTTTTTTGTGGAGGTGGAGGACTATATAAATCAACCATTTATCGATTTCCCACCACAATTTGAAATCTATTTTTAGCATTTATCGATTTTTCCTCCTCAAAGGGCGATAACTCTTCAGGTTTTTTTTTTAGTAGGTGGTCAGAGGTGGCGTTGTGAAGAGACTCATCAGAGTGGGCGTGGTCAAGTAATTATAGGTACGACATAAAAAATACAACATGAAACATCAATAAAGAAAACAAACGAGTCAAGTAAGGTACATAATAATGTTAATAAAATATATATATAGAAGGAAAAAAAAAAACATAGTAAGTGACCGCTTATAGTTAAGGGTGTGCGATGACGTGCTCAAGTGGTGGTCAAGAGGTGGTCAAGAGGTGGTCAAGCGGTCAAGAGGTGGTCAAGTGACCCCTTAAATTGTATGGGATGGTACGTGTAGTGACGTGGTGATGATCAAGAGGTGGTCAAGTGGTGGTCAGGGTGTGGTCAAGTGGTGGTCAAGAGGTGGTCAAGTGGTCGAGTGACCACTTAAATTGTCGGGGAAAGTAGGTGTAGTGATATGGTGATGATTAAAGGGTGGTAAATTAGTGGTCAAGCGGTGGTCAAGCAGTGGTCAAGTGGTGGTCAAGTGAGGAAAATTTTAGTGGAAAGTAGTTGTAATGATATGGTGATGATTAAAGGGTGGTAAATTAGTGGTCAAGCAGTGGTCAAGCAGTGGTCAAGTGGTCGAGTGACCACTTAAATTGTCGGGAAAGTAGTTGTAATGATATGGTGATGATTAAAGGGTGGTAAATTAGTGGTCAAGAGGTGGTCAAGCGGTGGTCAAGGGGTGGTCAAGTGGTTAAATGACCCCTTAAATTGTTGGGGAGAGTACGTGTAGTGACGTGGTGATGATCAAGAGGTGGTCAAGTGGTGGTCAGGGTGTGGTCAAGTGGTGGTCAAGATGTGGTCAAGTGGTCGAGTGACCCCTTAAATTGTCAGGGAAAGTGAGTGTAGTAAGTTGGTGATGATCGTGAGGTGGTCAAGTAGTGGTCAAGAGGTGGTCAAGGGGTGGTCAAGTGGTTAAATGACCCCCTAAATTGTATGGGAGGGTACAGTTAGTGATGTGGTGATGATCCAAGAGGTGGTCAAGTAGTGGTCAAGGAGTGGTCAAGGGGTGGTCAAGTGGTCAAGTTACCCCTTAAATTGATGGGAAGAGTACGTGTAGTGACACGAAGATGATCAAAATGTAGTCAAATAGTCGTCAAGTGGTGGTCAAGCGGTGGTCAAATGGCTACATGAATCTCCACTGAGGTTGCTACACGTATGTCACTAATTTGCTACACTAATATCACCGGCATCATGGTCGCTACATGAATATCACCGAGTCATTCATGTTGCTACACTGAACATAACCGGTCTTTTGCGTGCTCTCATTCATGTTGCTACACTGAAGGTCACTAATGTTGTACACTGAAGGTCACTAATGTTCTACACTGAATGTCACAATGTTGCGACACGAATGTCACTAATGTTGACTACACTGGAATGTCACTAATGTTGTACACTAATGTCACCGGTATGTGTGTGTATATTGTGGATGCTCACGGCAAGAACACCTGGAGAATGGCGGTCAGCTCGGAGGACAGAGCTCAACAGACGGGATACTGTGGTCACGTGATCCAATGTGTCATGCAAGGTAGCTGAGGTCCAGTTTCACACGGTAAGTTTGTGAGCATGTGAAAACAGACAGGCAGACAACAGGACAGACAGGGCCCACGGTAAGTCTGGGATAACATGTAAACAGACATACAGTAGAAGTCAGACAGACAGACACACAGAAAGGCTGTGATCACGCGGGACATATGGAAGACAAACAGACAGAACACAGGCAGTATGTGAACATGTGACCAGGTAGGGACATGGTAAGTTTGAAAAGTGACAGTCAGACCTACAAGGACACATGGTAAGGTGTGGACATGTGAAAACAGACAGGACATCGAAGTCTGTGAACATTTGGACCAGATCAGGACAGGGGACACATGGTTACAGTCTTGTGAACATAAAGACAGAGACCTACAGCCGAAAGATGGTGAACTGTCTATGTTGCACTCATGTTCTTTATGTTACAATAACATCTCGTCTAGTTGGTCTCATGTTATCTCTGTTACAGGGGATCTCGTCTATGTTGGTCTCATTTATCTCTGTTACAGGACAATCTCGTCTCATGTGGGTCTCCATGATATTTCTGTTACAGGGACATCTCGTCTATGTTCGGTCTCATGTTAATCTCTGTTATAGGAACACATACGTCTATTGTTGGTATCATGTATCTCCGGTTACATGAACATCTCGTCTATGTTGGTCTAATTTTATCTCTGTTACAGGGACACCTAGTCTATGTTGGTCTCAGTTATCGCTGTTACAGGGACATTCGTCTATGTCGGTCTCATGTTATACGCTGTTAAAGGGACTATACGTCTATGATGGTCTCATGTTATCTCTGTTACAGGGACATCTCGTCTATGTTGGTCTCATGTTATCTCTGTTACAGGGACATCTCGTCTATGTTGGTCTCATGTTATCTCTGTTACAGGGACATCTCGTCTATGTTGGTCTCATGTTATCTCTGTTACAGGAACATCTCGTCTATGTTGGTCTCATGTTATCTCTGTTACAGGGACATCTCGTCTATGTTGGTCTAATGTTATCTCTGTTACAGGAACATCTCGTCTATGTTGGTCTAATGTTATATCTGTTAAAGGGACATCTCGTCTATGTTGGTCTCATGTTATCTCTGTTACAGGAACACCTCGTCTATGTTGGTATCATGTTACCTCCTTGACTTCCCGATAATGAAACACAGGATCAAGATCTGGAGAGCTCGTGCATACTTAAAAATAAGTGCAGATGAGCAGCACCCTCTGCATGACGCTATATTCAGAGAAAAGGGTGACAGGCTAAAGAGGGGCAAATCATGGATGGGTCGGGCGGAAGATGTCGTCCGACAGGTCTGCAGTCTTACCAGTATCAACCCCGGCAAGGAATGGGTGCCGGTGCCTCCAGCTTTTAAGTGCACTTTCTCCTGCATTATCACACTCGACAGACTGTGCAGAGAGCAGAACCCTGTCGCTGTCAATGCTGAGGTTAACGCGCTCATCTATGAACACTCAGATAGCCCCGAAGTGCTCATCTATACAGATGGATCTGTTGTAAAGCAGCAGAGAAGTGCGTGGGCATTTACAGCCCGTTCAGCGGGCCGAACCGTTCAAGAATCCAGTGGTGCCCACTCGATGACCACGAGCAGCATGACGATGGAGGTGATGGCAGTTACACAGGCTTTCATATGACTAGAATCACAGCATTATACCAACGTGTGTGTACTAAGTGATTCAATGAGCATGATTCAGAAGGTCGAAGTTGGATCTGTACGTAGACAGTGGACTGAGTCGCTGCAGAAGTCTGTTGTCCGTAAAGTCACCTTCATCTTCGTCCCGGGGCATGTGGGAGTCGAGGGAAATGAACGAGCTGATAAACTGGCTGATCTGCACCCCCTATAGATGGCCAGCCCATGGATCGTGCCGATGTTATAACGTCCTCAAGATATGGCGAGAACAGAGGACTTTGACGTCAGTGATTCCACATCGCTGTCCAGGATGACAGACTTGGGAGTAAGAATCGGCACAGCCAGACGCGAGAGGTACATCGGGAAAACGAGGAGCCTCGTCTACCAACACAGAACTGGCACTATTAGCCACCGGACGCTGATGCATATGCTGGGGGGGAGGATCTGAGCAACTATGGACATGTCCAGGAGTGCAATGAAGATACCCCAACTGATAACGGATAACTGATATCCTGTTACAGGCACATACTCGTCTATCGTTGGTTCATGTTGATCTCTGTTACAGGGACATCTAGTACATGGCTTGGTCTCATGTATATCTGTTCAGGGACATATCTCTATGTTGGTCTCATGTTATCTACTGTACAAGGGACATCTCGTCTATGTGGTACTCATGTTATCCTGTTGCACAGGGACATATGTTATGTTGGTTCATAGTATATCTCTGTTACAGGAATCTCGTCTATGTTGAGTACTCAGTTATCTCTGTTACAGGACATCTAGTCATGGTGGCTCAATGTTATCCTGTTTACAGGGACATACTCGTCTATGGGTTATAGTCTCATGTTATCTCTGTTCAGGGACATCTCGTCATGTTGGTCTCATGTATCTCTGTTACAGGGAAATCTAGTCTAGGTTGGTCTCATGTTAGCTGGTACAGGACACCTCGGTCTATGTTGTGTCTCATTGTTATCTCTGTTACAGGGATATCTAGTCTATTTTGGTCTCATGGTATCTCTGTTACAAGGGACATCTCGTCTATAGTTGCAGTTTAAGAGTCTCATGTTATCTCTGTTACAGGGAACGACTCCGTCTAGTTGGGATCTAGTTGTGGCTAGTATTCTGTACATGGACATCTCGTCTATGTTGGTTATGATTATCTCTGCTTACAGGAGATCTGTTCTATCGTGGTCTCAGTTGTGTATCTCTGTGAGCGGAAGTCTTCGCTATAGTTGGTCTCATGTTATCTCTGTTACAGGGACATCCGTCTATGTGGTCTAATGTTATCTCTGTTACAGGAACATCTCGTCTATCGTTGGTCTCATGTATCTCTGTTACAGAACATCTCGTCTATTTTGGGTCTCATGTTATCTCTGTTACAGGACATCTCGTCTATGTTGGTCTCATGTTATCCTTGTTACAGGAACATCTCGTCTATGTTGGCCTCATGTTATCTATGTTACAGGGAAATCTCGTCCTATGTTGGTCTATGTTATCTATGTTACAGGGACATCTCGTCTATGTTGGTCTCATGTTATCTCTGTTACAGGAACATCTGTCTATGTCGGTTCATGTATCTCTGCTTACAGGAACATCTCGTCAATGTTGGTCTCATAGTTATCTCTGTTACAGGAACATCTCGTCTATGTTGGTCCTCATGTTATCTCTGTTACACGAACATCCGTCTATAGTTGGTCTCATGTTATCTCGTTACAGGAACACCTCGTCTATGTTCGGCTCATGTTATCTCTGGTACAGGAACTATGTCTACTGTCTATGTTGCGTCTAATGTTATCTCTGTTACAGGGAAATCTCGTCTAATGTTGGTCTCATGTTATCTCCGTTACAGGAAACATCTCGTATATGTTGTACTCATGTTACTCTGTTACAGGAACCACCTCGTCTAGTGTTGGTCTCATGTTATCTATGTACAGGGACATCTCGTCTATGTTTGGTCTCCTGTTATCTAGTTACAGGGACATCTCGTCTATGTTGGTCTCCTGTATCTCTTTTAACAGGAAACATCTCAGTCTATTTGGTCTCAGTGTTATCTCGTTAAGGAACATTCGTCTATGTTGGGTCTCTGGTTATTTCTGTTACATGGAACATCTCGTCTATGTTGGTCTATGTTATCTCTGTTACTAGGAACATTTGTCTATGTTGGTATCATGATATTCTGTTACAGGGACATCTGTCTTATGTTGGTCTCATTGATATTTCTGTTACAGGGACATTTCTCGTCCTATATTGGTCTCATGTATCTCTGTTACCAGGGACATTCTCGTCTTATGTTGGTCTCATGTTAATTCTGTTTACAGGACATCTGTCTATGTTGATATCATTTATCTCTGTTACAGGAGTACATAGTAGTCTATGTTGGAGCTCATGGTTATCTCTGTTAAAGGAACATCTCGTCTATGTTGGTCTATGTATCTTCTGGTACAGGGACATCTCGTCTATCGTGGTCTCATTCGTTATCTCTGTTACAGGCAACATACGTCTATGGTTGGTCTTCATGTATCTCTTACAGGAACATATCGTCTCGATGGTCTCATGTTTACTCTGTACGAGACATCTCGTCTATGTTGGTCTCAGTTATCTCTGTTATCAGAGGATATCCGTCTATGTCGGTCTCATGTTTCTCTGCTACAGGGACATCTCGTCTATGTTGGTCTCATGTTATCTCTGTTACAGGGACCATCTCGTCTATGTTGGTCTCATGTTATCTCTGTTTACAGGGACATCTCGTCTATGTTGGTACTAATGTTATCTCTGTTTACAGGGACATCTCGTCTATGTTGGTCTCATGTTATCTCTGTTACAGGGACATCCTCGTCTATGTTGGTCTCATGTTATCTCTGTTACAGGGACATCTCGTCTATGTTGGTCTCATGTTATCTCTGTTAACAGGGACATCTCGTCTATGTTGGTCTCATGTTATCTCTGTTACAGGGACATCTCGTCTATGTTGGTCTCATGTTATCTCTGTTACAGGGACATCTCGTCTATGTTGGTCTCATGTTATCTCTGTTACAGGGACATCTCGTCTATGTTGGTCTCATGTTATCTCTGTTACAGGGACATCTCGTCTATGTTGGTCTCATGTTATCTCTGTTACAGGGACATCTCGTCTATGTTGGTCTCATGTTATCTCCGTTACAGGGACATCTCGTCTATGTTGGTCTCATGTTATCTCTGTTACAGGGACATCTCGTCTATGTTGGTCTCATGTTATCTCTGTTACAGGGACATCTCGTCTATGTTGGTCTCATGTTATCTCTGTTACAGGGACATCTCGTCTATGTTGGTCTCATGTTATCTCTGTTACAGGGACATCTCGTCTATGTTGGTCTCATGTTATCTCTGTTACAGGGACATCTCGTCTATGTTGGTCTCATGTTATCTCTGTTACAGGGACATCTCGTCTATGTTGGTCTCATGTTATCTCTGTTACAGGGACATCTCGTCTATGTTGGTCTCATGTTATCTCTGTTACAGGGACATCTCGTCTATGTTGGTCTCATGTTATCTCTGTTACAGGGACATCTCGTCTATGTTGGTCTCATGTTATCTCTGTTACAGGGACATCTCGTCTATGTTGGTCTCATGTTATCTCTGTTACAGGGACATCTCGTCTATGTTGGTCTCATGTTATCTCTGTTACAGGGACATCTCGTCTATGTTGGTCTCATGTTATCTCTGTTACAGGGACATCTCGTCTATGTTGGTCTCATGTTATCTCTGTTACAGGGACACCTCGTCTATGTTGGTCTCATGTTATCTCTGTTACAGGGACATCTCGTCTATGTTGGTCTCATGTTATCTCTGTTACAGGGACATCTCGTCTATGTTGGTCTCATGTTATCTCTGTTACAGGGACATCTCGTCTATGTTGGTCTCATGTTATCTCTGTTACAGGGACATCTCGTCTATGTTGGTCTCATGTTATCTCTGTTACAGGGACATTCTCGTCTATGTTGGTCTCATGTTATCTCTGTTACAGGGAACATCTCGTCTATGTTGGTCTCATGTTATCTCTGTTACAGGGACATCTCGTCTATGTTGGTCTCATGTTATCTCTGTTACAGGACATCTCGTCTATGTTGGTCTCATGTTATCTCTGTTACAGGAACATCTCGTCTATGTTGGTCTAATGTTATATCTGTTAAGGGACATCTCGTCTATGTTGGTCTAATGTTATATCTGTTAAAGGGACATCTCGTCTATGTTGGTCTAATGTTATATCTGTTACAGGGACATCTCGTCTATGTTGGTCTCATGTTATCTCTGTTACAGGGACATCTCGTCTATGTTGGTCTCATGTTATCTCTGTTACAGGGACATCTCGTCTATGTTGGTCTCATGTTATCTCTGTTACAGGACATCTCGTCTATGTTGGTCTCATGTTATCTCTGTTACAGGGACATCTCGTCTATGTTGGTCTCATGTTATCTCTGTTACAGGGACATCTCGTCTATGTTGGTCTCATGTTATCTCTGTTACAGGGACATCTCGTCTATGTTGGTCTCATGTTATCTCTGTTACAGGGACATCTCGTCTATGTTGGTCTCATGTTATCTCTGTTACAGGGACATCTCGTCTATGTTGGTCTCATGTTATCTCTGTTACAGGGACATCTCGTCTATGTTGGTCTCATGTTATCTCTGTTACAGGGACATCTCGTCTATGTTGGTCTCATGTTATCTCTGTTACAGGGACATCTCGTCTATGTTGGTCTAATGTTATCTCTGTTACAGGGACATCTCGTCTATGTTGGTCTCATGTTATCTCTGTTACAGGGACATCTCGTCTATGTTGGTCTCATGTTATCCCCAGGAACTATGGATGCCGTGACCTTGACCCAGGTGACCTTTAACGACAGTTGTTTTGGTTTTGTGTGGACCAGATTTCCACCCCAGGCTACTGGCAAATATAAGGTAAAGTTGTTAAACAGTGATTTTATCTGTTTATTGTGAGCTTGTTAAACAGTGATTTTATCTGTTTATTGTGAGCTTGCTAAACAGTGATTTTATCTGTTTATTGTGAGCTTGTTAAGCAGTGATTTTACCTGTTTATTGTGAGATTGTTAAACAGTGATGTCATCTGTCCCTTGTGATATTGTTAAACACTGATGTCATCTGTCCATTATGAGATTGTTAAACGGTGATTTTATCTTTTTATTGTGATAGTTTTAAACAGTGATTTTATCTGCCCATTATGCGATTGTTAAACAGCGATTTTATCTGTCACTTGTGAGATTGTTAAACAGTGATTTTATCTGTTCATTGTGAGATTGTTAGACAGTGATTTTATCTGTCCATTGGGAGAGTGTTAAGCAATGTAATTGTATCTGTCTTGTGTTATATTATTAAACAGTGTGGTTTTATCTGCTCATTATGAGATTGCTAACCAGTGTGATTTTATCTGTTTATTATGAGATTGTTAAACAGTGTGATTTTATCTACCCATTGTGAGATTGGTAAACAGTGTGATTGAATCTGTCCATTGTGAGATTGGTAAACAGTGTGATTTTATTTCTCCAGTGTGAGACTGCTAAACGTTGAGACTGAATGACGTCATTATAGGCCACAGACAGAAGACAGGAGACTGAGTGACGTCAATATACGGCCACAGACAGAAGACAGGAGATTGAGTGACGTCATTATTCGGCCACAGACAGAAGACAGGAGGCTGGGTGACGTCATTTTACGGACACTGAGAAGACAGGCTGCTGAGTGACGTCATTTTGGGACACTGAGAAGACAGGAGACTAAGTGACGTCATTATACGGCCACACACAGAAGACAGGAGGCTGAATGACGTCATCTTCGACCAGTGATGTGATGTCCTGTTGACACTGACCTTGACCCAGGTGCAGATAGCAAACATCAAAGTACCGACAATGACGCCCATCTCGGCAATCATCACGGGCCTGGAGTTTGTCCAGTGTGACCTCAATGTTAGTACGCCCTACCTGGTCAGTCTGACCGCCCTGGGAGCAAGGGAGACCGCTAGCGCCATCATGTGGACCACACACCAAGTGCCTCCTCCTCCAGACTTGCCGAGGTAAGTGAGTGGGGAACATCGTGATGTGAGTAGACACGCTGTATATTCTAGCACACCAGACGTGTCAGAAACAACAACAACAACAACAACAACAACAACAACAACAACAACAACAACAACAATGTAAACGTATGGGGGTGTGCAAACATCATCACCACATGTCTTATTATGGTCATAATAAGACTGGCGGGCAGATACCACATGTCTCAGTATTATTATGGTCACAGTGAGGCTGGTGTGCAGATACCACATGTCTCACGTAATATTATGGTGTGCAGATACCACATGTCTCACGTAATATTATGGTGTGCAGATACCACATGTCTCACGTAATATTATGGTGTGCAGATACCACATGTCTCACGTATTATTATGGTCACAGTGAGGCTGGTGTGCAGATACCACATGTCTCACGTAATATTATGGTGTGCAGATACCACATGTCTCACGTAATATTATGGTGTGCAGATACCACATGTCTCATGTAATATTATGGTGTGCAGATACCACGTCTCACGTAATATTATGGTGTGCAGATACCACATGTCTCATGTAATATTATGGTGTGCAGATACCACATGTCTAACGTAATATTATGGTGTGCAGATACCACATGTCTCACGTAATATTATGGTGTGCTGATACCACATGTCTCACGTAATATTATGGTGTGCAGATACCACATGTCTCATGTAATATTATGGTGTGCAGATACCACATGTCTCACGTAATATTATGGTGTGCAGATACCACATGTCTCACGTAATATTATGGTGTGCTGATACCACATGTCTCACGTAATATTATGGTGTGCAGATACCACATGTCTCACGTAATATTATGGTGTGCAGATACCACATATCTCACGTAATATTATGGCGTGCAGATACCACATGTCTCACGTAATATTATGGTGTGCAGATACCACATGTCTCACGTGTTATTATTGTCACTAGGAACTCAACCGGACCGAGGATAACGTTGATTTACGTTATCTTGGCGTGTGCCTCAAACAACTGATCTCGCAACACCTTGTGTTACGGTGAATGTTTTCGATTTGTCGCCGAAAATCATCAAAGGAAAATTATATTTCCTAAGGAACACAAAGTGGCTATATAGTTCAACATTCTTGGTCGTAGATGTTTGAATTTATTGATTTTGTTTCAATTGATTGACTTTCCACTTATAGTTTCCGCTTGTAGGTTAGGTTTCTGCGTAGTGTCTAGTTTGTACCTTTTTAGTCATTTATGTCCGTTTTATGTGCCTTGTTTCTGCCTTATTCCCCATTTTTTCTTGGAATGGTTGGTCTTATGCTTTCATTTGTGTGTGTGTTGTATGTATGTAAATAATTGTTGTAAAGTGTTTGGTAATTTACAACCATATACATATGTTAATTGTTTACCTGGTTATATTCTCTAAGCGTCATTTGTTTGGTTTTCATTGTTCATGAATTGACGAATATTTGTTTTGTAATTCATGACGTTGATCACCGAACAAAGATTCTTAGGTTACCACCATAAGTATAACGCAATTATGTGATCAAAGACAAAATGAAATGCATCAATTCAAAGCCCATTCCTTCACATTAATTTCGCACAGGTACTTTCATTCTAAATTTTAATGCATTACGTCTTTCATTCATCGTTCTCATTCTCACAGTCATTCTAGTCACCGTAATTTAAAAAAAAAACAACAACATCTAATTAAGTTATGCATTAAGAATTACAACGTTATCAATAACATGTTCGTTATTAAAATGTTCGTGGTATGTTATTTGTTACGAAGTTGTACACCACAATAGTTGATGAATTGTATTACACACAATAATTACCGTTTAAGTTCAACGGCAAGTCGTAGCTTTCATAGTTTCGAATGATTTCATAGGTTCACACTGGTCGTACTTTCAATAAATAGTAGTTCAGGTTTTTGAGTTTATCTGTCTTAACACGATTACAGAATACTACTGTTAGTCATTGATTCATTATGATCACAACCATTTAATGATCTCTTGATTAATAGCACAGTGTCTGTGTCGCGAGATTGCCATGAGTTAAACAGATAAATTTACCGACGTTTGCTGGGCGTATATTTTCTAGGCCCACAACAGTCGTACTAACAGAGTAAACACAGCTGCACAGGTTACATCAGGTCAGCCCATATACACATTTGGTGGTGAGTGAAAAGGAATGGATACACCGCGTTGGCAGTTTGTAAACATTTAGAATTACATAGCCTTGCCCGGCGCAGTAGATGGAACAGCCCTGTCTGTCACTTATACTGCCGGACATCAGACGGAAATGGCTGCTGGGATTGTCACCACTGAACAGAAGATTGACAGTTTGTCAACAGTCAGAGACAAACCGGAATTGGCAGCGAGAGACAGGAAAACAGTGCATCTGTCAATTCTTGGTTTCCGGCACATCGAGAAGTTGACGGGGTTATTTGCAACTCTTTGTGGGAGTATACAGAAATTCGCTGGCTTGTTTTGAGAATCTAAACAATTACTGACAACTCTGACAGGACTAAAGCCAGGAAAATGGATTCTTGACAAGGGATGATCTGCCACTGTGCCACCTGTGTGGGGGAGTAAAGGATAACGTCACGTGGCCAACTTTGGTAGTTTGCCATATAAACTCGAGTTGAGATCAACTAGGGTGGACTTGAATAATGCTCTAGACAGAGTGCAGGGCACTGCAGTGCCAGTGGAAATAATATCTACCGTGTGTTAATTAGTGACTTAATTTTGCACGTGCCTATATGGCAGATGTAGATATGATTGATAGGACTGCAGTAGTGCCATTTAAGGTATAACTTATTATAATATATTCGTTATAATTACTATAGACTGTGGCCTTGTGAAACTATAGTGTGATGATTAGCACTGTTAGTGGAAGTTAGCTAGAATAGATTAGTGAAGTGTTGATAAGCTTTACTAGTTGAGTAATGAGGGTAATTGGGATCTTCCCGTAGGTGTCCCTGGTGGGCGGGGTTCCGCATTCTGTTTGCTGATATTTTTTCTTTGTCATAGCCTGATTCGACTCTAGGTGGGTAGCTAATCTGCTCTATGACTAAGTCTAGTTAGCTAAAGATCATTAAGCAAGGTGATAGGCTTACACTCAGCCGAAGGGATCAGTGACTAGTACTATCACCAGATGTGTTGTTTCTATCCTAGGTTCCCTACCAGATCCAAGGAAACTCTACAAGTTTTGGGAAAGAATTAAAAAACCCATTCTGAAGAACACCAGTTCAAGAGTCAATAAAGTTGCATACAGAAACGTAACTTACGCTAGAAGGAAATGGATTCATCAAAGAGAGTGATGCATACTGATGCACCACACAGCATCAGACAGTAGTAACGAACCGAGAACCGGCTAAGAGTACCTAGTGTTAGTACAGTAACAATTAACATTAGTAATTAGCACTTATGGACTGAATGGTTCGATGTGCAACGAGGATGATCTGTCGACTAACTAACTAACTAACTAACTGCGTACACACTGCAAAAGACTTGTGCAGTTTGTTTAGGAACATTAGGAACGGACATTGTGTAGAGTGCAACCGGTCCCTGATTAACTCTTAATACCACCGGTGTCTATTTCGGATGTTCATGAAATTGGATTACCAGAGGTCTACAGAGGCAAAGCATTATCCGGCAAGATGGTTCCGGCAACGGGTGAGACGTACTTGTTCTGACGTAACGTGCTGTGGTCTATCTTTGCTGTGATCAGCTGACTGAGTTGATGTCTGAGAGACAGAGTCTACACACTTTATAGAACACGTCACACATTTTCTTCGCATACACGTCTCATACACGTTACACTTTTATTTTAATAAATTAATCTTTATTAATTTCTAGAAGCAAGAGTTGTTGAGTATGTTGCGTTGGGGAAGTATGAGAAGGGGGCATAGTACGACAGTGTGAGAGTGATAGGAAAAGGTGTCCATAGGCTGATGGAGTGTGTTGGACGGAAGCTGGTGGATTCTCCAGAATATTGAGGGGGAAAAAAAATAATATTATAATGTGGGTGTCGGATCTCCTCACTCCAGGGACGACACTTTAAAGGAGGACACGACATTATTGGGGGCTAGTAAACGTGATATTTGGACAGTGGGATCTCTCGTAAACGGGATCTTTGGACAGCGGGATCTCTCGTAAACGTGATCCTTGGACAGCGGGATCTCCCGTAAACGGAATCCTTGGACAGCGAGATCTCCTGCAAGCAGGAACGTTTGACAGTGGGATCTTCTGACAACGGGGTCTTTTGACACGGGATCCTTAGTTATAAAAGGGAGATATCATTTTGGAGAATCCAGCTAGAGTGAATGTGGATAGGGGTTAGGACTAATATCTTACCTGTTCACACTTCACACGTCTGCATAGGTCTGTGGTCCTGATTCTACTCTTGTCACTGAGTGAATGTACTGTGTGTGGTAATATCTAGATTTATAGTACTTGTTCATATATCGGTATAGTAATTTGCAGTTATATTGTACTAGACCTGCTAGCTTACCTCTCTGTATAATGGCCACCCCTAAACTTAGCACAGCAGAATTAAAGGCAAGGGGGGAAGAAATGGGATTGGCTGGGTCTGCTCTAACGGATTACATACAGGAAGTGGAGAGAGAGTATCGTCAAGCAGAAAAGGAAGATCGAAAGGCTGAGCTGGAATTGAGAAGGATGGAATTGGAAGCTGAGCAAGCAGCTAGGAAATTGGAAGCTGAGCAAGCAGCTAGGAAATTGGAAGCTGAGCAAGCAGCTAGGAAATTTGAAGCTGAACAAGCAGCTAGGAAATTAGAAGCTGAACAAGAAGCACAGAAGAGGGAGCACGAGTACCGGATGCGGGAACTCGAGCTCAAGAGTCAATCTAATGGAGAAACTGAGGGAGCAGTTGGAGGTTCCTCCATCCCAGGATCAACACCAGTAGGTGGACATGGGTACCATGCTATGAAGTTTCCTTTAGCGGTCTACGAGGAGGACAAAGAGAAGATTGACCAATACCTTCAACGCTTCGAGGCTATGTCAGTTGCTATGGGTCTGGAGCGTAACAAATGGAATCTTAAGCTATCCCAGGGATTACGCGGGACGGGATACGAGGTTTATACTCGCCTGCCACCAGGACATGAGAACAATTATGATGAGTTAAAGACGGCTCTGCTGAAACGATTCGAGGTTACGTCACATACCTACCGGAAAAAATTTCGAGCAGCGAAACGAGAACCGGGAGAGTTGTTTGCCGCCTACAGTTTGCGTCTTAAATCTTATCTCCATAAGTGGATGGATTTGGCTGGGTTCGCACATGACTATGAGAGTCTGGAAGAGCTCATGGTGGTCGACCAGCTGAAGAAGCAAATGTCTAAACCTCTCAGGACGTTCCTGGGAGAACAAGGAGCGGAACGTATTGACCTCGTGACAAAATTAGCAGAACGGTTCGTCGAGGTACATGGGGAGGCAGGGGAAAACCTTTCCACCAACACCAAAAGTCAAGAGAAACATGACAAGAAGAAAGCCAAAAACTCAGGAACCAAAAAGTGGGAACCTTATGTGCAAAATCAGAGGATAGTTCAGAGAAGAAGAAGGAGGGAAGTAAGAGCACTTCAAGCTCTACACCTAAACGACCGTGGTCGGAGAAGTGGTGTTCAATTTGTAAGTCACCCTCTCACAATACGAGGGACTGCAAATCGAAGGCTAAGAACCCTCACTTTGCAGCATGTCAAGTGACTTCCAAGGAGGTTGTCACGGAAAATGCCAAGGTCAACAAGGAAGCTCGCCACCAGGAGAGCTCATTCAAGTCCGACAATAGAAAATCTAGGACAGGGAAATGGTGCAACCAATGTCAGTCGAATAGGCACAATGCTATTGACTGCAGGGGAAAAGTCAGGAGACACTCAATTCGTCGTGTGCTCAGGGAAACCTAAGGTGGAGCCCACCGAACAGGTCGAGGCCGAGGAAGAGACTCCAGACCAGGAAAAACCACCTGTAGTGGAATTGGTAGATGTTAACGGTCGTCAAGTGGAGTGTTTATACGACACAGGACTGGACGGGGAGGCCGTGATTTCTGCGGATCTGGTACATCCAGAACAATTCACAGGTGAAACATTGGATATACAGCCTGCACAGAAGAGTGCTGTAACCATGAAGTTGCCCATTGCTAATGTGGAGATTCGGTCAAGGTACGTCACCGGCACCATCAAGGCCGCTGTATTGACCGATCTCATTTTTCCAGTCATCCTAGGGTGCCGGTATGTCTTTCTGGGAATGCCCAGGGAGCCAATCCATATGGGAGCAATGCAGACTCGCTCTCAGACGAAAACGGAAGAGGCAGACGCAATTGTGACTACCCAATGCCGGGGAGCTACGAACTGCCCAGAGTGAGGATGATACTTTACGTCCTTGCTACAAAAAGCTGCAGAAAAGTGCTGATCCACCAGGACGGGGGCAGTACTACATGAAGAATAGGATACTCTACAGGAGAGCAGGAAGGGGAGACAACCTATACGGTCAGTTGGTCGTCCCGAAAGCTCATCGGTCCCAGATTCTTCATATGGGGCATACCATCTCCTTTAGTGGACACATGGGGTATTGCCGCCACCATGCAGCGGATTTCCTGCCACTACTATTGGCCGGGAATGACAGATGATGTGCGTCGGTATGTGAAGTCATGCCCTGAGTGCCAGAGGGTGGCACCGAAACACTGGACAGCACCGGTGATGTTGGGTGAGATGCCCATCATGAACTCTCCTTTCGAGAGGGTACCATCGATTCGTGGGTCCACTTTCCCGGACTAGGAAGAGGAAAATGTATTAAATCACAATGGGGATTGCTGTACAATTGGGTGAAGCCATCCGTTGACCACATTGACTCAAAAAATGGCGGACGCACTGATGGGGGCCTTTACCAAATTTGGTTCGGATCAAATTCTGACGGACAAAGGATTCAGTTTTGTGAAAACTCATGGAGGAGGTATTTAGGGTGTTTCACCCCTAACCACATACATACCGCCCTTACCCCCTCAAGCCAAAGGAAAGTAGAGCGTTTCAACGGCACTTGATGACAATTGCTCAGGAAACTAGGGC
>JACEFZ010006610.1:0-13363 GCA_014155875.1 Cepaea nemoralis | reverse complement strand
GTAAGGTTTAAGACTTTTATTGATTTTTTGTGCTTTTTTATCATTTTATTTTAATTTGAAGTTTTGAGTTTTTTTTAGACGACAAAAATTTGTTTATAGTCAAAAATATGTATCTTATATATGGTCTTTCATTTCATACATATTTTTAAATTTGTTTAGGTTTGGGGATAAAGATGATGTCAAAGAATGAGGGGTGATATTTTTTAGTCTGTTGTTTGACTTCAATTGTTCTTTATAAAATGTGAGGATAATTAACTTTGCTTTTATGAGTTACCCTGGGTGTGTTTAAAATGATCCTAGCTGACGTTCAGAAATGGGAAAAGAGATTTTTTTTGGAGATTTCAGAAAATGTAAACAAGCTTAAAGTGAGTTTTTTAACGATAAAACGTTTATAAATAGAAATTGAGGGTGAAACATGATTGAGTTAAGGGGGAAGTTGGTGATTAGCGAAGGAGTTATTTAAAAGGGCTGGGGGTATCAGCAACAATGATAATTACATTGGCTGAAAGAGTTAAAATGGGGATGAATGGGGTACATTAGAGGGTTTCGTATTGTAAATACGGGATTGAAATAGGAGCTGGGTTGAACAGCTTTTAAATGGGAGAATTGGGGGGGGGGGGGAATGCCAGGTGAATTTGGCATTAAATAAGTGGACACGGGAAGAAGAAGACTGTACATAACAGTTTTACTAATAATTTGGAGGTATTGAAGGAATGGTTAAATTTTGACGAGGTGAATAATAAAAAAGGGTTGTTTTTTGGATCAATTTTTTGATAACACAATTATTTTGACGGAAATAAAGAAATAAATTTTAGAAACTTATTTTTATAAAGTTTTGAGAATGCATGGGAAGAGAAATGTGATTACTTCTTTACTTTTTCCTTACTTTCTATTTTTTTTAGGTGCGCACCTAACCAACTTAACTAAACTTTTCTGTCTATCCTGGAATAGCGAGGAATGTGAATAAGTGAGAAAAAGATAAGGGAAATATCTTCAATTTTTGTCAATCATAATTTAGATGGACACTTTAAAAGCAGTTCGCTTATAGAGAGTTTTGTAGAGAGTTTTTGTGGAGAACATTTATAACGGATTTTGTAGAGAGTTTTTGCATTGTTGATATTGTATGTATGTCTCTGCTTAGCATTTGGCTATGATGAAATAGGAGGGTGAGATTTGAGTTAGGAAATATATGGAATTGTTGGGCAGCTGTGGTATAGAATCGTAGAGTAAAGTGGTTAAGAGTTGGGATTGAGACTTTTTCAGGGAAAAAGTCTCCTTGAAGAAGGGGAAGTATATATAACAGTAAAGGGAGTTAGCTTAGGAGTGGAGAGTTAATGAATGCTGCGCATTCATTAACTAGTGGGAAATCATAGTAGTGAACGTGTATGCACGAATGGGTAGACGTATCCAGGAGTTGCACACACGTCACTGGGGACTTGGGATTCAACTAGGAAAACAAGAAAGATGTCCGTGTTTACCATCATCAGTTTGAGGATGTATGATTTCAACTAATAAACGCATGTTTATATAACAGACGAGACTTGTCCACTATATCGACACGAGCCTTCCACACACACACAGCCTTATCATATCACCAACACTGTTATACTAAATACAAATCTATCCCCAGGATTAATATTATTAAAACTCACGATCCTGAAAAGTGCTTTCAGTTTCAACAGCAACTTGAAGACGCTTTCACTGATACACCAGAAAATTGTACAGTAAATGAAAAGTGGGGTCAACTTAAGGAAACTCTTTATAAAACTGCCGTAGGGGTTTACGGCACTGTGGATCATAAGAGGCAGGACTGGTTAGTGCGGCAAACAGTGAGATTCTGCAGCCCTTGATTGATAAGAAGAAGATAGCTCTCTTAAGAAACAAGGAAAGACCAACGCGTAACACTCTGAGTGAGCTAAGGCAAGCTAGGAAGGATGTGCAAAAGGCTGCCAGGCAGTGTGCAAATGATTATTGGATCAAGTTATGTGAGTCCATTCAAATCGCAAGTGATAAGGGAAACATAAGAAGCATGTATGAAGGAATAAAGAAAGCCTGTGGTCCAGTGATCAAAAGAAATGCACCATTGAAAACCTTGACTGGAGAAATCATCACTGATAAGAAACAGCAGATGGACAGATGGGTAGAGCACTATTTGGAGCTTTACTCAAGTGAGACCAAACTAGCGGATGATGCCCTCAACGCCATAGAGGCTCTACCAACTCTTGACCACCTGGACACACTTCCCACCATAACAGAAGTTAAGTGTGCTATAAATGAACTTGCATCTGGCAAGGCTCCAGGTAAGGATGGGATTCCAATAGAGGTTATCAGGAGTGGGCAAGACACACTCACTCTACAGATCCACCAGCTAATAGAGCTATGCTGGCGAGAAGGACAAGTCCCACAGGATTTCAAAGATTCAAGCATCATAACACTGTACAAGAACAAGGGCGATCGGAGCGACTGCAACAACTATAGGGGTATCTCACTTCTGTGTATTGTTGGAAAAGTATTTGCCAGAATTGTTCTGCGCAGACTTCAAGTCCTAGGAGATCAAGTCTACCCCGAATCACAGTGTGGCTTTCGACAGAACCGGTCTACCATTGATATGATATTCTCATTGCGACAAATGCAAGAAAAATGCCTGTGAACAGAATCAACCACTGTTTATTGCCTTCATCGACCTCACAAAGGCATTTGATTTGGTCAGTCGTGAGGGTCTGTTCAAGGCACTAAAGAAGATTGGCTGCCCACCAACTCTTCTGTCCATTGTGGAATCGTTCCACACAGGCATGAAGGGTATAATCAAGTTTGATGGTGCAACTTCTGAAGAGTTTGAAATCAAGAGTGGAGTTAAGCAAGGTTGTGTACTAGCTCCCACCCTCTTTGGAATATACTTTTCACTTCTACTGAAATATGCCTTTCGTGATCAGGATGGTGGTATATACATTCACTCACGCTCAGATGGCGGCCTCTACAATGCTCAGAGATTGAAGGCCAAGACCAAAATTAGGAGGGTACTGATCAGAGAGTTGCTTTTTGCAGATGATGCTGCAGTTACGACCCACTCTGAGGAAGAATTGCAATGTCTACTATCTGCATTCTCCAATGCTTGTTCTGAATTTGGTTTAACAATTAGCAAAAAGAAGACACAGATTATGTCACAAGGTGCACATGGGGTACCATCAATCTTTATTGACGACGCCGAACTAGAGATAGTAGACCATTTTACATATCTAGGATCAGTGGTAAATAGCAAATTATCCCTAGATCAGGAAATCAACATCCGGATTGGTAAGGCAGCAACAACAATGAACAGGTTAAGAAAAAGAGTCTGGGAGAACAGGAAGCTTACTGCCAAAACAAAAGTCCTTGTCTATCAAGCCTGTGTCCTTAGTACTCTTCTTTATGGCAGTGAAACCTGGACAACTTACTCACACCAAGAGAAACGTTTAAACAGCTTTCATATGCGGTGTCTGCGAAGAATTCTTGGTATTAAGTGGCAAGACAAAATCACAAATACTGAAGTATTGGAAAGATCACGTTGTGTGACGGTTTATTCCATGCTCAGTCTTCGTAGACTTAGATGGATAGGACATCTTAGGAGGATGGATGATGGTAGAATACCAAAGGACATCTTTTTTGGTGAATTACAGATGGGTAAGAGATCTCAGGGTCGGCCTCTACTACGATACAAAGATGTGTGTAAGCGGGACATGATTGATACAGGCATTGATAATGCACATTGGGAGCAAGTCGCCGCTGAACGTGTTGCATGGAGGGCAAACATCAGAAATGGAATAAAGACAAAGGAGAAAATTATTGCAGAGAAGTCACACACCAAGCGTATGAGACGTAAGATGGTGCATGATGGTGGAAATGGCCACGTGTTCACATGCTCCCACTGTGAACGGACATTTACAGCGCAAGTTGGCCTTATCTGTCACATTTGCTACCGCCATAGGTAAAAGTTATTATGCCTTTTTAAAGCACAAACTATCGTCTGTCAAGACGGCAAGGTGCCAATATATATAAACTATACAAACACACAACAGTTAGCAGTAAGGACAACAATTATATAAACTATAGAAACACACAACAGTTAGCAGTAAGGACAACAGTTATATAAACTATACAAACACACGACAGTTAGCAGTAAGGACAACAATTATATAAACTATACAAACACACGACAGTTAGCAGTAAGGACAACAGTTATATAAACTACACAAACACACAACAGTTAGCAGTAAGGACAACAATTATATAAACTATACAAACGCACGACAGTTAGCAGTAAGGACAACAATTATATAAACTATACACACACAGAGAAGAAAACAGATAAACATATTGAGCAAAATGTATCCTCATACAAAATGTAATTGTCAGCTTTCAAGGACACAACATGCAATAATGCACAATAATATTCTGGGGTATTGCATCAAACATGCATAAGGCTGAGAACTGTCAGCATTCCCATGATTGAGCTCATGAATGTATGAGAGTGTCGTTCACATTCCCATGATTGAGCTCATGAATGTATGAGAGTGTCTTTTACATTCACATGATCCAGAGTGGTCACATATGGGATGTAGACATTGTGGTGACTCAAGTCTGTCAGCTGGTGTTATTGCTACCAGTTGTACAAGTCTGAATCATGTCTTGTAGATGAAATCAGATCTCAATGTACAAATTGCAGAATCTTATAAAACATTCACTTCAATATCAGAAGACGTCAGTGGGCTGGTGGGCACTAACCACATAATAACCAGCATCATCATCATGTGCTTTAAAAATAGCATAGGCGTTCATGTGTCTGCAGATTGTGGTCCTAAGTGTGCAGGGTCAATTCTATTACAAACATCAGTATATCAACAGATGAACTGGGGCCTGGATGAACTCCACCGCCAGGTTCATCCACTCTACTACCATGTCCGGTCTATCCCGCCACAAGTATTCCAAGGGTGATGGGGATCTCAAGCCAAATCACAGGAAGAAATCACAGTCATAATACAACATTGGATCATGCCTACATGTACAATTGAAATCAAGGCCATGTACAGAAATTCAAGAATCTAGGTACACAAATAACATCAGATGCAAGATGATGTACAAGGTGTGTTTGGAAAGTAATGCACCATACTGTTTGTCTCAGGAGCTGTTTATTAAAAAAGCATGAAATTTATACACAATATACATGTATATGGCGTGTAATCATCGGTATTATTCAACATAATCCCCATCAATTTGTATGGCTTTATGTCAGCACAAAACAAGTGCATATATTCCTTGCCCATACCAGATTTTGTCTTGATCGTGTAGCCATTTCTTCGCTGTGTGCATCACTTCTTCATCATTTGTCCCACTGAGTGCATCTTTAAGAGGACCAAATAGATGAACATCAGAGGGTACCCAATTGGGACTATTGGGTGGATGGGATAGTACGACCCACCAAATTAGGTGATTGCTTCCCTTGTCGCCAGAGTTGTGTGACGGTGTGCATTGTTGTGAAGGAGAAGTAGGTCTGTTGGATTCTTGTGCAACCGATTTCTGCAAACAACTTTGAGTTTTTTCAATGTCTGAATGTAAGCTTGAGAATTGATTGTCTCTCCTCTTGGCACAACATCCACAAGAATCACACCTTCAATGTCCCAAAAGACAATGATCATAACCTTTCCAGCTGAAGGTGTTGCCTTGAATGTCTTTGTTCGTGGTGATTGCGGATGATGCCATTCCATTTACTGTCTTTTTGTCTCAGGTTCAAAATGACGTGTCCAGGTCTCATCACTTGCAACTATCTTAGCCAAAAGGTTCTCTCCACCAGCATTAAAGCGCTCCAGTATTTCAGAAGAAATGGCTTTCCTTTGCAATCGGTGGTCATTTGTGAGACTTCAAGGAATCCATCTTGTGTAACCCTTAGATAATCCAAGAGTTTTTTTAAAACTGCATTTGCACTACCATTGCTGACTGACAGCTGCAAGGCCAAACTGTTGAGTAGTGATTCACCTATCAGTAACAATAATGCCCTCAGCACATTTCAACATTTCTGCATTGGTGCCTCTGGCAGGACGTCCACAGTGCGGCCCTGATCAAGTAGCGCTGTATCTCCACTTCCTGATTCTGTGATTCTCTGAACCCAGCGACACACTGTACTCCTGTTGACGGAAAAACTTCCATACACATAACATAGTCATTTGTGAATGTTTACAACAGTTTCCTTCGAGACATTCTATCCTAATTCGCTGCTTATAACGCAAGTTGCTAACACACTCCATTTCAACAGTTTAGGGCAACCATATTATTTGGCTGATTGGGTTGCAATTTGGTGCACACATTCGGCACATGCGATATTTGAAGTGTGCAAATTTTAATGCTTTTATCTTCATCATTACCTGAGATAAACGCCCATCATATCACAGAGATAAAAAAACATAATAGGACAATCAAACACTACATATTATAACATGCAGGACAGCTTATGCAATAAAGTCATGTCATTGGAGATTTGAAAACAAATTCTTACATAAAATAAGACAGATCACATAATGTATGTGAGCGAGAGAGACCAGATATTGTTATTGGGTCAATGTATTGTTTGATTCCATGCATGTCATTTATGTGCTGTGTGTGATGATATACCACATAGTGTGTGTGGGTAATCATACAGATTACATATTGTGTTTAGGTGGATGTACTGTGGTGGATATCATTATGATAGAACAAGAACTCTTGCATGTTACACAGAACCTGTTCTAACATATGATAAAACAATACCCTTTGCATGTTACATAGAACCTGTTCTAACATATGATAGAACAAGAACTTTTGCATGTTACACAGAACCTGTTCTAACATATGATAGAACAAGAACTCTTGCATGTTACATAGAACCTGTTCTAACATATGATAGAACAAGAACTCTTGCATGTTACACAGAACCTGTTCTAACATATGATAGAACAAGAACTCTTGCATGTTACACAGAACCTATTCTAACATATGATAGAACAAGAACTCTTGCATGTTACACAGAACATGTTCTAACATATGATAGAACAATAACTCTTGCATGTTACATAGAACCTGTTCTAACATATGATAGAACAAGAACCCTTGCATGTTACATAGAACTTGTTCTAACATATGATAGAACAAGAACTCTTGCATGTTACACAGAGATAAAATAAAAATTCTTGCATGTTACTTAGAACAAGTTCTCACATATGATAGAACAAGAATACTTGGATGTTACACAAAACCAGTTCTTGCACATAGTAGAACAAGAATTCTTGTATGTTACATAGAACCAGTTCTCACATATACAAGACATATACTTGTAACAGAACAAGAATTCTTTTATGTTACATAGAACCAGTTCTCACATATACTTGCGACAGGACAAGAATTCTTGTATGTTACATAGAACCAGTTCTCACAAATGATAGAACAACATTTGCCAACGATTACTTCTGCATGATGATTTATATCTGTCAAAGTTCATGTGTACACACATTATTTGACAAAGATTACTTGTGAATGATGATTTCTCTCTGTCAAGGTTCATGGACTGTGTGGACTGGAGATGTGGGATGGCATAGATTGATTGATTGATTGATTGATTGATCTAGGAACCGACATCACAGCATTCGGGACATTCCCATAAGCGCTCCGTCTCCATCCTCTCAGGATGGCATAGAGAGAGTGAGCACTTATAGCAGACACTCCAGTGATTGGCAGATGTAGACTGGAGATGTGGGATGGCGTAGAGAGTGAGCACTTATAGCAGACACTCCAGTGATTGGTAGATGTAGACTGGAGATGTGGGATGGCGTAGAGAGTGAGCACTTATAGCAGACACTCCAGTGATTGGTAGATGTAGACTGGAGATGTGGGATGGCGTAGAGAGAGTGAGCACTTATAGCAGACACTCCAGTGATTGGTAGATGTAGACTGGAGATGTGGGATGGCGTAGAGAGTGAGCACTTATAGCAGACACTCCAGTGATTGGTAGATGTAGACTGGAGATGTGGGATGGCGTAGAGAGAGTGAGCACTTATAGCAGACACTCCAGTGATTGGTAGATGTAGACTGGAGATGTGGGATGGCGTAGAGAGAGTGAGCACTTATAGCAGACACTCCAGTGATTGGTAGATGTAGACTGGAGATGTGGGATGGCGTAGAGAGAGTGAGCACTTATAGCAGACACTCCAGTGATTGGTAGATGTAGACTGGAGATGTGGGATGGCGTAGAGAGAGTGAGCACTTATAGCAGACACTCCAGTGATTGGTAGATGTAGACTGGAGATGTGGGATGGCGTAGAGAGAGTGAGCACTTATAGCAGACACTCCAGTGATTGGTAGATGTAGACTGGAGATGTGGGATGGCGTAGAGAGAGTGAGCACTTATAGCAGACACTCCAGTGATTGGTAGATGTAGACTGGAGATGTGGGATGGCGTAGAGAGAGTGAGCACTTATAGCAGACACTCCAGTGATTGGTAGATGTAGACTGGAGATGTGGGATGGCGTAGAGAGAGTGAGCACTTATAGCAGACACTCCAGTGATTGGTAGATGTAGACTGGAGATGTGGGATGGCGTAGAGAGTGAGCACTTATAGCAGACACTCCAGTGATTGGTAGATGTAGACTGGAGATGTGGGATGGCGTAGAGAGAGTGAGCACTTATAGCAGACACTCCAGTGATTGGTAGATGTAGACTGGAGATGTGGGATGGCGTAGAGAGAGTGAGCACTTATAGCAGATGTGGGATGGCACAGAGAGTGAGCACCTATACCAGACAACATATGTAGTATAGCAGATGTGGGATAGTGTAGAGAGAATGACATTTGTGTTTTAACGGATTCAGTGCTGAAGGTGGATACATCGCCATACTATGGTCTTTGTGCTATGTTTTGTTTCGTGTTATCTTCAGCAATTTTAATACTCGGTAAACTGACATTTACATGTAATACTTATGTGAATGTATGGCATGTTAACCGGTACGTTGAGTTAATGGATATCAAAATGTGTTTTGCTTCTGATTAATGTTCTGAGATCAGAAACAGCCATAGCCACCAACTGTAGTCCTTGGCGATTTGCATTAGAACAATCAAGATTATTATGTAAAACAATGTTAGATGATGGCCATTCTGACTGGCCGTGTTTTTGCCAACAGACGATCCACTGCAGTCCAGCTAAACAACGCACATGAAGCGATGCACTAGTAGGCCGTACTTGTGCCCCAAATGTTGCTGTACAGCACATCACAAATCGGCTGCGCTATATTGTATATAATCATAAAAATGTACACAGTAAATTGAATATATACACATATATATGATAGTTCTCAATCTATTAAGTACAGATCTGCCAAGATTTTCCCCTCGGTTTCAATTTTGTATCAAAATGTCATGCTCCACAATATGATGCCATATATAATATGATAGTGCTAAGGAGTAGTTCTTGTTCGATTTGTGCAGAACAGTGATGTGTTTGTTATTCAGTGAATTTATCTGGATTATCACCCAACACAAAGTAATATTGTGGTAAGTGAACATCTGGAATAATTTCCCATTTTTTGGTTTCAATATGTGCTATGCAGTCTAACATTCTTATCAACATTTTGTAATGTGCTGAAGATATCCATAGAGGTATGTACTTTACTTTAATACACAATACAACATGCTGTTACCATGTTAACATTTAAGTCATTACTGCCACACCCCTACTTCCCCTCTTCTGCTATACATTTTTGCTTGGCACTGAATCAGTTAACCACAAAGTTTCTGCAGGTGGAGAATCCATTAACTGCCTCAGTTTCTGCAGGCTGAGAACCAGTTAACTGCCCAGTTTCTGCAGGCTGTGAACCAGTTAACTGCCCAGTTTCTGCAGGCTGAAAATCAGTTAACTGTCCAAGTGAACCAGTGTGAACTGCCAGTTACTGAATCAGTTAACTGCCCAGTTTCTGAGAATCAGTTAACTGCCCAGTTTCTGAGAATCAGTTAACTGCCCAGTTTCTGCAGGCTGTGAACCAGTTAACTGCCTCCAGTTCTCCAGGCTGAGAATCAGTTAACTGCTCAGTTCTGCAGGCTGTGAATCAGTTAACTGCCCAGTTCTACAGGCTGTGAATCAGTTAACTGCCCAGTTTCTGCGCGCTGTGAACCATTTAACTGCTCAGTTTCTTCAGTCTGAGAATCAGTTAACTGCCCAGTTTTGCAGGCTGAGAATCAGTTAACTGCCCAGTTTCTGCAGGCTGAGAATCAGTTAACTGCTCAGTTCTGCAGGCTGAGAATCAGTAACTGCCCAGGTTTCTGCAGGCTGAGAATCAGTTAACTGCCCAGTTCTGCAGGCTGAGAATCAGTTAACTGCCCAGTTTCTGCAGGCTGAGAATCAGTTAACTGCCCAGTTTCTGCAGGCTGAGAATCAGTTAACTGCCCAGTTTCTGCAGGCTGAGAATCAGTTAACTGCCCAGTTCTGCAGGCTGAGAATAAGTTAACTGCCCAGTTCTGCAGGCTGAGAATCAGTTAACTGCCCAGTTTCTGCAGGCTGAGAATCAGTTAACTGCCCAGTTTGTGCACGCTGAGAATCAGTTAACTGCCCAGTTTGTGCACGCTGAGAATCAGTTAACTGCCCAGTTTGTGCACGCTGAGAATCAGTTAACTGCCCAGTTTCTGCAGGCTGCTTTGTGCTACTATCATCATCATCTCAAACAGTGGCACTACTTCATGTGGTTTGTGATATATGAAGAAAGAACAGATATACAATCCCTGTGATCAATGTGGTGTAACATGATATATGAAGAAAGAACGGATATACAATCCCTGTGATCAATGTGGTGTAAACAAAACTGACATGTTGACTTCTGTGTTATGTGGAATGATGATGAATGCAGCCACAAAACTAATGCTCGCGCATATTAGTGTGGCCTTCATGTGTTAATTAATGCAAGATTTAGTTAAAAAAGAATAGATGCCAGTAGTCTCCATCCAAGACAATAATAGTGCTTAATATGTACGATTGAGCTTCACATGAAAACCTTAAATGTTTTGTTTTGTTTGTGTGTGAATATATTCTGAAAAAGTAAAGAACAAATGTGTCATTTTTCGATGTAGTCACCACTGAGTTCAATACAAGTACTCCAGTGCAGATAAAGTGCTTGTATTCCTGTACATAAAAAATCTCTTGGTCGCATGTTTAACCACTCTGGGGTTACTACTCGGTGCCTGACCTGGCCATTGAACAGTCTGTCATAGAAGTCACGCCGTTTTGAAGCTTCCTACTCCGCTCATACATTTGCTGGATTGACAGGCATGCACCACCATCCTGGACCTTCATTGCTGATCGATTTCAATAGATTTCACCCCTTCACTGATCAAAAATGGATAACAGAACACTGCTCCTCTTTCGTGCATGCCAAAAGTGGGAGGACGGCCATCTTTAAACTGTCCTGATGACATCTCTGTGTTTGTCTTCATTGTTATGTCACTGCTTAACACTCTTGACATCCTGAACAACAATATTGACAGGTTACAAGACAATGGCGAGGTTATTGTAATTTCTATCACAGTTTTAAAGTGTTGATCTGAAGCCCCCTCGTAGTAACACCACATGCAAGTGTAGACATGGCTACCTCATATCCACATGCACACGTACAGCACTGGAGGTCACAATGTCAATAGCTCCACAATAGTTTCAGCAACATCAACACACAGCAAGCATGCAAGTAGTGTAGCAGTATGTGTATATTGGGTGGGCAAAACTACAGCACGCTTGAGCATCAGGAGGAATGGGAAGAAGGATGCTCAAGTCGTGACGTGTAGTTTGTTGTTAGGAACCAGTCAACATCTGGGCCTGAAGAGAGAAGACGCCATGTTGTATGAAGGTTGTAGAAGTTGTCATCAAGATGAAATAAATCTCTATTTATACCTCAAACACAGAACTCGTTAGTCCTATTTATCTGTGCGCTGTTACAAAGGACTGAATTGGTGCCCATGACACAGGATACGAACTTGGAGTGTCGCGAATCACAATATGCTGTCCAGGTCGAACATCGAACTAAAATAAAAGTTTGAAGATCTCGTTCTGCTTGCAGCAAATACCCAGAGACAGAATTACGGCACGTTTCTATACTTATGTTGAACGAAAAAGCGAAGTTGATAAATGGCCACTACGTCGTCTGTGAGAATTACAGCAGCCAAAAGCCCGGCTAGGGGTGTTGTCTGTAAACATTTTTCAGAATCCTCGCTATAAGGACCTCTTGTCAAGAAGCCTCGCTGTACAGGCAGTCATTATCAGCTGAGATATGAAAAACCAGTTTGCCAGGACGGGTTGCTGTGCGATTGTTATCATCTTGCTGAGCAAAAGAGCGAGAAAACCGCACGTTTTTTCTGGATCCTTTGAAATAAGAGGCTCAGGAAAAAGAAACTTCAAGACAAGTCGAATTAAGTAGCAGTTATCTACTTCGCATCAAGATTGTCTGGAGCGAACTGAAAACCGTTAAATCGTGACCTTTTGAGAGTTTGAAGAAACAAGTCAAAGTCAATCACTCAATTGAAGAAATGAAAAGGTTTAGCAACAGCAGCGATATCGTCAGGAAACTCTCGGAAGTGGGAGGGGCAGACTGGGCTGCCGACCTACTGAAGTGGGAATCCAAATTATCGCTTTACTGAAGTACTCTAATTCTCAAGACGTCGCTTTGATGTGCCCTGTATAGGGTGAAAAGAAGCCAGAAGTCTGGTAGGGACCCAACCAGGGGTTGAAGTTTACTGAGACATTGGAAGAAGAAACTCCCTAACTCCCTGAATCGTGATCGTGAACTGCGTGATCGGTTGGAGGAGCATTTCGATTAGCACAGACTCCTGGCGTTTGAATTTACCTGATAACGACGTAGAAGAAATCGTCTTCTTGGGTCGGGAGCAATTAGGGTAATTGGGGAATTTAATATTATTTTGTACAATTTACTAGTTTAACAATTTGTTGTTAAAGTAAATACGATCATATTTTAAATTTTGCTGGTTACAAGTGTGAAATTTATTTATTGCTATATATAGAAATATTTCAGCATGACGGAACAAAATTTATTTGGGACAAGTTTTAACGGGGGTAGGAACAGCGGTAGGTAGACTTAATACGGTCATAAAAAAAACAGGGAATGGCAACTGAAATTTTCAAGTTTTGTGACAGGCCCGAGATTTAAAAAGTGGGTAACTTTATAGAGGGAAAAATGCATATTTTGGGGTTTAGCATCAGATGAAGAAAAAGAGACTTGCTTATCAGGCAGCAACAGAACCCGGTTTCAGATCATATCCGAAAAAAAAAATTAGAAAGGGGGTAAAAAGTAGAAAAAAGGGAAAAGGGAAAAA
>JACEFZ010006608.1:0-13331 GCA_014155875.1 Cepaea nemoralis | reverse complement strand
TTCATATCAATTGTTACGCTCATGATTTTCTCATCCTTCTTCAACAAAATAATTCGTTCACAGAACTCCTCAATAGTCAGCTAATTGTCGGTTATTCACTGCCGTATGTCGGTATTGGCTCGATATACACTGTAAGAACAATTTTCTCACAATGTTCGGTTGACACAGATATATTGCACGGGATAGTCTGTCTCTTTTGAAATGCTGCTTGTATTTGTGCTATTTAACTTCTCGTATACACCACACCACCTGCGTGTGCCGTGGGGGTGGGGGTGGGGGGAGGTCCGTGGCTATCTGGTCAAGCCGCCTGCCTCGTGCTGGGGGGGGGGGGGGTGTCCGTGGCTATCTGGTCAAGCCGCCTGCCTCTCGTTGGGGGGGGGGGGAGGGTGTCCGTGGCTATCTGGTCAAACCGCCTGCCTCGCGCTAGGAAGGTCATCGGTTCATTTTTAAGACTCCGTGGTTCGGTTCACGGGTACAGTTTTTTCAGAGAACCCTGGGAGTCAACATTGGGGCTATGGAGTTCATGCTCTGTGCAACGATTCGACAAGCTGCGCTGTGGACAGAAGACGAGCCTTATGGGACAGGTGCAATGAAGTCAGTCATCTCTCGTCTAGCCCCCTTTATCACCATCTGCTGTTATCAAAGCACCCAAATACTTAAAGACTAAATATAATATAATAATTTAGTTAGAGACTTTCGGTCACCAACATGGCGGTTAGGCGTTGAACCGTTAAGACCTGTGGCGTGTTTATGCTTGCAGCTACGGTTTGCAATCGCATTTTCCTCATGTTGGTAGTACATGGTTCCGTCGCCCTGCTACTGAGTGAGTGCGTGGGCGACACTGTGAGCTGTGAATTTCGCGGGGAATGCTTTTACATCTGTTCTGCATGTTCGTAACAATGGCTACCGACTGTTGCTGAATTTGACTGACTTGCCTTTTCGGTTCACGAGTGCATTTTTAGGAGACTACAGGGAGTCGGTGCTGAAGCTGCGGAGTTCGTGCTTTATGCAACACTTTCGGCGGGTCACCCTGCGTTAAAAGACCCAAGCCATGTGAGAAAACCCGGGTCAATGAGGTCTTTCTGGTGACTGCCGAGTCCATCGACGATGAATTGTGGTTTTCGTGGATGAATTTTGTGTTGGCATTCTGGCAGCGGGTCTCCCTGGCTGAGGAGTTAGCAGCTTTCTCCGTAACCCCGAATACTCTTGTGGTTGACGTGAGCGCACGAGAATCTGAAGGATTCGTAAGTGACTTACGAGAGTATGGAGCCAGTCACTCAGAAAGTCGTGGCGTGCTGATGAGCGTAATCTAGCCTAGGAATCAACATACAGCTGAAAGATGCTGGTGTTGACCGCAATATCCTGAAACAGGATGGAAACGCGGAAATAAAAAATTCTGGCAGCGGCAGAACCTGTGCGAGCTGTTGGATTGCCGAGACTCCTGCCTATTACACTTTCACATTGGACAGTGGGGAGCATTTTGTGTGATATTCACTGGCACAGGAACGGAGCATAATAATAATTTAGTTAAACTAGCACAACCATCAGCACTCACCATTTACTAATATGCTGGTTGGGACAGACGGCAATCCACGATGGAGGTCCAAAGAAAAGGCTTCCCCTGTTGTTGTCTCACCCCACTCATTTAGGAGAATATGGTGCTCGGGTAGATCATAGTCATAAAGGAGTCTATGGGGGTCTAACTCGTTTGGCACACGTACAACCAGGCCCCCAAAGAAGCCTTCTGCTCTCTGAAGGGAAGAATGGGAGTGCCAAAAATGGGTTCCTGGGTCTGCAGCTTTAAATCTAGTAAAGACAAATGGGTTGAAGGGATCAACTGACGTCCACAAAACATGGTGATTTCATCTTTAGGTCCGAGCAACTGCAGCGAGACATTGCGTTATAATATATGGCAAATTGGACATGTTGCTGTTATGTTAAAAGCAACGACTACACAAATACAAACTATATTAAGTTAACAGGGGCCAACGGGATATATATATATATATATGTCCTCTACATACATAGTGCTAGCCCAATTCGTGTATAGACCTGTCAAAATGCGATTGGTAATGTGGTCAATTGTATTCCACCTGCCTTTACTTTCTGAACATTTTCTGGTACCTGTTTTAGAATGCGTGGACCTGAGATCCCATGTCAATTAAAATTCACCCCTGTCTTGATGGGGAATCGAACACATGAGCACAGAGTGGGCAAGCAAACAACTCAAGCACTGCGTTACTGTGACTCTCTAACTTGTGATGGTTCAGTAATCATTGGTGAGAAAGCAAATTTGACGCGAGTAGCAAGCCAGTAGAGGTCTTTCGTCCTGGCGGTTGGGTAGGGGTTCAATCCTTACACCAGACAGTTGTACTTCAACAGTAACTCCTCTTTCAGGCTGCATTGGCAAACTTTTTTTTTATTGTTGCGTATCCCTTACGGGATGTTGCAGTCAACACCAGCATTTTTCAGCTGCTGTTGATATACTAGGCAAGTGTTACGTTCAGTAGTTTGCCATTGCTTTCTGAACGACAGGCTCCCATACCAGCACGTTATAACACAACGCGACACGGTCTGCTGCACAAATCGGTCGCAGCTGAGCTTCGAACGCCTGGTACCCGGCTCACGAACCGCGTTCGCAAGCCTTTAGCCACGGAGCCGGCAAACTACTTAACCTTAAAATTGCACAGAAAATCCCCCCGGGGATGCTGTTCATGGCAACCAATGCAAAGGGCATGCGACATTAGTTGAAGCCAGCCGACAGACAGGCTTGTTCCAGAATGTACATATTGTTATTACTGTAATGTGGATTTGTGGTCATGTTAAGCATGTGGCTATTTATGGGGCGGGGTTTGTGATCAAAATGAAATCTGAAATCCCTTTACGAGAAAGTGAAAGTTGAAATAAAATCGGCAAATTAAACGTGGGCAAGGACAAGTCCGATTTCTAACTAATCCGTTCATAACAACAGCGACAATTATCTCTTCTCCCTTTTAGGACGGAACAACATTGGGCCAAATTTAGCTTTCCCTCTGAAGAAGACGGAGCCATTTATTTTGGAGTACAGAAATGACTGAAGTGACAATATTATAAATTCAAGACAAAAAAAAAAATATTAGAACCCTATATAGGTATATTCATTCATTCATTCAGTAGCATGTCTTTTGCAGAACCTCGCTGCCATAACAACCTTCCGGAAAACCTCTCGATCATAAGCAAGATGTCCCGCGTCTGATACACCCATCTGGAGATCATCCGCCACATCCTGCACCCATCTTCTCTTTGGCCTTCCTCTTCCTCTCTTCCCAGGCAATATATCCTTCCATTATTGTTCTCTCCAAACTTTCGTGACGTTTCAAGTGACCAAAATATTTCAATTTATATAGGTATATACAAGTATATATATATTCTTAAAGAGGATAAACTAAAGTTTATTTCTGTGTATGACTGAAGTTATTTTGTTCATGTTTATGCAAATTTGGTGACCTCATTTGCATTTTGTGAAAAATAAAATATTTAATAACATCATAATATTTTGTAATAAAATAAATTTAAAAAAATGGTACTCATCTAATATTCCCTCACTGAATACCTACACCACTTTAGAATAATTTTGAACACTTATGTTAGCCATCGCACTACCGTACTGCCTGCCTTCATGTGAAGATCATGAATCCTGTATCAGTGCAAGTTTGACATTCACAACAAAGAATTGATACATCCAAATCGACTTCTTGTGTCTGTCACTGTTGTGCATTTCAGCGTCAGTCTTCCTCAAGATCAAAACAAGTTATTTATTTGACAATACCTGTAAGTCATCGTGGAATACGGGTGGATGGGGCACTGGGTGACCATATTTACTCCATCCATGTGAGGGCTTCCTGTCTGTCTGATGCCATGCCAGTGAATTGATGTTCCCTCCCCAAGCTCCATCTGGTTATCCACCAGGACCTCAATTATATCTCCTTCACACACCTGGACAACAACGATTGACAATGTGAAAGTACTAAATTACAACAATAACTGTGTCACACACCTGGAAACTGGAAAACAATGACAGACATAACAACATTTACAAAGATAACTGGGAAACAATGATAGACAGTGCAACATTTACAACGATAACTGTGTCAGACAAATGAAAAGTGGGAAACAAGGACAGGCAATACAAAATTATCAAAATACCACGATAACAGTGTACCGACTTTTTGTTTATAACATATTTGCACAGCAATTTGAATGTGTGTTGTTTATTTCTGTATGAAGAATTTATCTTATTGTTTTAGTTTATGCTGGGTGAATTCTGCAGTAGGCAGCTAAATATGCCAAGCAATACATTGTGGAATCAATTATGTGTGTCTTCATTGTTCAACTCCACTGTGGGAAAACATTTTGTCAATGCTATGAACGGGCAGCAAAACGAATTAGACAGTTCGTCATCACCATCAAGTGCCCTGCCGGCTGGCGTAGGCGTTCATGGCTCTCCACAGATCTCGGTCTTTGGTGTTCTGGATCAATTTTGCTGATAATATTCCTCCATGCCACCGTCTCAATTCGTCCAGCATCATTTCTCTTGGTCTGCCTCTGCCTCTCTTCCCCTCGATCTTTTCAGTTGTCACGATGTTCTCCAATGCCTCTCTTCTCATCACATGACCAAAGAAAGCTGTTTGTATCTTTCTTGTTGTTGTATATAGTGTTCTAGTTTCATTAGCCTCTTTCAGGCAATCGTTGTTAGTTACTCTGGCAGTCCAGTTCGACAGTTCGTTAAAAAAAAAAAAAATAATAATGAAAACCGTAAAAAAGAAATTATATCGGGTGTGTGTAAAGTCTCACTACACTTTGCATGTAGAACAAATGTGAAAAAAAAAATGAAGTACATGATGCCATTAAAAATGTGCTTACAAATTCATTACATTAATTACAATAATCACTGCTATGGCCTAACTCTGTTTTGGGGAACCTGGAAAGTACCAATGAAGTATTCATTACAACAAGTGTTGGAAATGTCCACCATGGGCTTCAAGACATGACTATACACGTCTCTTCATATTGTCAGTTACCTTCTGAAATGTGTTGGTTGTTATTTATGTTTGGAGTGCAAAGAATTACTCCAACAGACCACAGCCATTCGCTGCATATTGCCTTACGATGTTCTTATGAACACATTGTTTGATGACATCATGCACTTCATTTTCCAAATGTGTTCTACATACAAAGTGCAGTGAGACTTTGCAAACACCCTGTACGTAGACAGTCAGTAATATTTGGGCACATTATGAGGAGAAATAAACTTTAAAACTGATTGACAACTGGTAATATTGGCGGGAATACAAGCAGAGATGCAACATTTGCTGGAATACAAGCAGAGCGGCAACATTTGCTGGAATACAAGCAGAGCGGCAACATTTGCGGGAATACAAGCAGAGCGGCAACATTTGCTGGAATACAAGCAGAGGTGCAACATTTGCTGGAATACAAGCAGAGCGGCAACATTTGCTGGAATACAAGCAGAGCGGCAACATTTGCTGGAATACAAGCAGAGGTGCAACATTTGCTGGAATACAAGCAGAGCGGCAACATTTGCTGGAATACAAGCAGAGCGGCAACATTTGCTGGAATACAAGCAGAGATGCAACATTGGCGGGAATACAAGCAGAGCGGCAACATTTGCTGGAATACAAGCAGAGGGGCAACATTTGCTGGAATACAAGCAGAGAGGCAACATTTGCTGGAATACAAGCAGAGCGGCAACATTTGCTGGAATACAAGCAGAGCGGCAACATTTGCTGGAATACAAGCAGAGATGCAACATTGGCGGGAATACAAGCAGAGCGGCAACATTTGCTGGAATACAAGCAGAGCAACAACATTTGCTGGAATACAAGCAAAGGGGCAACATTTGCGGGAATACAAGCAGAGCGGCAACATGTGCTGGAATACAAGCAGAGGGGCAACATTTGCTGGAATACAAGCAGAGCGGCAACATTGGCGGGAATACAAGCAGAGAGGCAACATTTGCTGGAATACAAGCAGAGAGGCAACATTTGCTGGAATACAAGCAGAGCGGCAACATTTGCGGGAATACAAGCAGTGAGGAGGCAAAGGGATACATACTGGATAGCTTGGTCACGTGTCATAATGGCGACACGGAATCCAAGACTCTTATGATCGTGTGAGACAGTGAATCATGATCGCCCACGCTTGCCAGCATGACACATAATGATGATGATAAGTATCTATTATAGTAATATACATTACACATCAGAATTATACATTCGAAAGGTTGAACAGAATCTGGGCCTTTTAAGTTAAGGAAGGGTACAGGGTGATTTTCCACATGTTGGAGGAAAACTGGGTATGTGGTACAAACCCCAAATTTCTACAGACAGATCGGATGTGATGTGTGATTTGGTCAATATCCCACAGACAGGTCGGGATGTGATGTGTGATTTGGTCAATATCCCACAGACAGGTCGGGATGTGATGTGTGATTTGGTCAATATCCCACAGACAGGTCGGGATGTGATGTGTGATTTGGTCAATATCCCACAGACAGTCGGGATGTGATGTGTGATTTGGTCAATATCCCACAGAGAGGTCGGGATGTGATGTGTGATTTGGTCAATATCCCACAGACAGGTCGGGATGTGATGTATGATTTGGTCAATATTCCACAGACAGGTCGGGATGTGATGTGTGATTTGGTCAGTATCCCACAGATAGGTCGGGATGTAATGTGTGATTTGGTCAACATCCCACAGACAGGTCGGGATGTGATGTGTGATTTGGTCAATATCCAACCGGCCGCTTTTACTTCCCAGAACAGTTGCTGGTACTCATTTTAGGCTGAGTCGACCTGGATGCAAAGACTAGTTTTTGAAAAATAATCCCGCATATATAAGGATTTGATCACATGAACCCTGGGCCAGCAGGCAGGCAGGCAGGCAGACAGACAGGCAGACAGACAGACAGACAGACAGACAGACGGACAGACGGACGGACGGACGGGCGGGCGGACGGACGGACGGACGGACGGACGGACGGACAGACAGACAGACAGACAGACAGACAGACAGGCAGGCAGGCAGGCAAACACAAAGATGCCACACAAAGAATGTCTTTACAAAAGTAGTTGTCATGCCACACAAAGACTGTCTTCACACACACAAGTAGTTGTCATGCCACACAAAGATATTCTTCACACAAGTAGTTGTCATGCCACACAAAGAATGTCTTTACAAAAGTAGTTGCCATGCCACACAAAGACTGTCTTCACACAAGTAGTTGTCATGAAACACAAAGATATTCTTCACACAAGTAGTTGTCATGCCACTCAAAGAATGTCTTTACAAAAGTAGTTGTCATGCCACACAAAGATATTCTTCACACAAGTAGTTGTCATGCCACACAAAGAATGTCTTTACAAAAGTAGTTGTCATGCCACACAAGGAATGTCTTTACAAAAGTAGTTGTCATGCCACACAAAGAATGTCTTTACAAAAGTAGTTGTCATGCCACACAAAGAATGTCTTTACAAAAGTAGTTGTCATGCCACACAAAGAATGTCTTTCAAAAGTAGTTGTCATGCCACACAAAGATATTCTTCACACAAGTAGTTGTCATGCCACACAAAGAATGTCTTTACAAAAGTAGTTGTCATGCCACACAAAGACTGCCTTTATAATTAACCGGTCGCCTTCACTGACCTGCGAGAGTACACCAACAACATTAATCATCATCACAACCATCATGTGCTGTGAAGTACACGATTAATTTCCTTCACACGTACGGTGTGGCTATCTTCGTGAGAAAAACTAAAACAACTGATTAAATTGTGACGTGGGACAGATAGACCTACACAACTTAGATGTTTAAGAGCATGCATTTTATCCCATTGCAACATACGCCTGTGAGACCAGGACACTTACTACGTGTCAGAGTCTCAGAAGTATGAAAGAGAGGACATATGACAGGGACAGGACATAGGTATAGCATGGGTAGAGTAGACAGGACTATACACCCATTAATAGACAGGACATGGGGTTTATAGACAGGACAGTGTCCTTGAATGACAGCCCAACCTTGGACTGGACGACCTGAGACACCAGCCATCAAGAGACGGTTGAAGGACAGGACGATATCCAGAATACCGAGACATCCTACTTAGCACGACTATTACGGACGACACGAGGTCAAGTACCACGTGACCACAGACCGAGGATAGAAACGGACAGACTGGACTAGACTGTGGTTGAGGAGGATGTGTTTGGATATTTGTGAGAGAGAGTGTACTGAATACCTGACAAGAGTTTGCTAATGCTGAGAGAGTGTGGCATTGAATAGCCTGTGCGCTAGTATGTGAGATAACCTGCGATACGAGAGCGCACGAGTGCATTGCTGAGTATTGTATTGTATTTTGCCATAAATTGTTATAAACGTAACTTGTGATTAACGTAGAACATATTCACGTTAATAAATACCTATACATGTACACTGTGTTGACAGGTTATTCATGCATGTATTAATTTCTGTCATAACCAAGACTAACCAGTGACTGAAACTCTGACACTAAGCAAGCTGAAAAGCTCATAAATGCCCTAGAATATAAATGTCATAAACGGGTTCTAAGAATATCTTGGATACAGAACATAACAAATGCATCCATACAAGTTCTGAATATTGAAGAAGGTTGGCTACTAATGACGATAAAACAAAGAAAACTGAAATATCTTGGTCACTTGTGAAACACCATGATAGTTTGGAGAGAACAATAATGGAGAGGTATATGCCCGGGAAGAGAGGATGAGGCAGGCCAAAGAGAAGATGGGTGAAGGATGTGGCAAATGATTTCCAGATGGGTGTTGTAGCATGATGTCTTCAGACGTTCGCATCCCCAGTCCATTTTCATTTCTCAATACTCAGTAGTTAACCACGTAAGCCGTCGTGATACCCTAACTAAAAATAGAATCGTAGATTCTAGATCGAGAGAGGGTAGATGAATGGTGGGGTCTCAATTTGATTGGGTAACCCTTGGGCTGGTAACCCTCCTTAATACATAATTAGCCCGCCAGTCGAAGCCTTGATTCCATCCCGTAAGGACATGTTCAAGATGCAGTGGTAAAATTTGCCCAAAAGCATTCTTTAGGATGTGGTCATCTGCACTCCAGGTACCTAAATCATTTAATATGTTATGTGTAAACCTGATGAAGTGAGAGAGAGACGAATGGCCGAGTATTTTCTTGAGAAAATGTAAAAAGAAGACAGGACTTCGGTACAGTGACTCTAAAACTGCCGCTCAAAACCTGTCATGTCTACCGCAGTGAAACATTCTTACCATGTCTATTGTCTGTCTGATTTGATGATTTGCATATGCTTATGACTGTAAACCACGCTCAATGCATATGGCAAAACCTTTGTGCGCTCTGAACATTCGTTGAGTGCCTATCATGACCATTCTTAACCAAACTGTACCTTGCTCTTGAGAGTTACCTTTGGCAGCTTTGTTTCAGAATGTGTGATGCTATATACTGCATGTAATTTCTCCCTTATAATGGCTGAGAATGTTTGAGTGAATGAGATGGTAATTATATAATTAACTTCTCATATTTGTAAAAGTAAAGACGCTTATTATATCCATGTTTGCAGGACTGCATTGCACTTTAGAAATTACAAAGTCCATGTAATGTCTTGTGACTATTACGATCAGGAAAGTTGTCAAAAGCACTCATAAAGAGTTGCCTGGGATGCAATTTCTCTTTGACGTTATGCACTGGTCCTTTGCAACAATAGTTTAGGTTTATATGAGCTACATTCCAATGAGGAGCAATATGTGGCATAACCTACAGTGTCTAGTCAGCTGAATACATGGGAAGGCTCATGCTATTTGTCAGGGAAAATTCATGTTTTCTTTCATTATGTGTATTCCACATGTGAAAGCATTTCTAGTGCATGATTTCTGCCACACAATGCCTACTTCTTGGTGCTTAATCACACTGTCTGTTCTCATGGTACACCGGTCCCTGTGATCTACTCATTGTGAGAATTTACAAGATAATTGTGTGAAGCTGCCTCTGATTAGGAGTATGTGCCTATGACTTCACGGTTTTGGGGATGAACCTGGAGAAGGATATCACCCAAACCCCCAATTAAAATTGCACTTCATCATCAGTGAGAGGCGGGTGTTCGAATATCACACTCCTTTTCCCCTCCCATTCCTCTCTGAATCTACTGTATAACTGTGACAATGGTTCAATAGATGTAAAACACATGTTGTGCCTTTGTTTATTAACAGAGAATGAGGAAGATGGGGGAGGCCTTTCAATTACCAGGACAACTCCAGGGAAGTCCTGAGCTCTAGCTTCAACTCCAGCTGAAAAGTCAGACTCCAAAAAAGACCAAAATGAACAACAGGATTGAGCCTGAATCCACTAATTCTGGCCTATACAGATGGCACTGAAGAAAAGTCTTTCTTAAAAAACCTAAGACAGGGATACTCTCCAATTTTGTAAAAGCTTCAGGCTATATCTTCAAGATAAATTCAAGAAGAAACCTTGGGAGGAGAGATCACCTGGTCTTCAGCATGTCACTACTGGCTAAGAGTGGACATTAAAGGTGCACTTGGAGCTGACCCTTTCACAGCTTAATATTAATAATGGCTGAAAGCTGAAGGAGCAGAAGTTCATTTATAGAGCAAATTCACAAAATGGATTGGTGTTAAGTTGGTGTGGTGATTCAGTTCCATCAGAAATCTTAGGAGTGATAGACTGTGAAGAAAGACAGCTGGGACATATTGTTTCTTTTTAGATCTTCCTCCACTGGAAAAGTAAAAGAACAGTCTTAAGTGTCAACTTCATGAACAGTCAAAATTAGGTGAGATAGACAGAAAGAAGAATGCTAGGACATATTGTTTCTTTTTAGATCTTCCTCTACTGGAAAAGTAAAAGAACAGTCCTAAGTGTCAACTTCATGTACTCACCAGTGAAAAGATAGAGCTTTAAAATTTCTTTCAAGATTGTGACAGCAGGGAATAGCCTGAATTGGAAAAACCATCATGGGGAGAACTGTAACCTGAGCTGTCCAACACCATCATAGGTGCTAAAAGGATTAAACAGAACCTGTGGAGCAGAACGTCCCTATGCTTGCCCCAATTTATGGCTTATCTTGTGTTTCCCTCATTAACAGTCGAAGAAAGGATTTAAGTCTAAAGTGTGGTGTAGGATAACTTATGGAGTAGAGAAGTGAAGGAGGAGGGTTATTTAGATTAATGTCTCGGTGGGATTTGGGTGTTGTATTTAGGTTCATAATTATGTCAATATATTACATATTAACTAAGAATTTGAAGTGTGATGATTGACTATATGAAGCCTGAGTCTTCACCTGGTCCAGAAACATTAATAAATGATTAGTAGTAAGAAAACAGTTTTTGAGATATATGTCCCTGTGGTTGTCTTGTCCAACTGGTGTCAAGCATCTTCATGGTGACTGATACTCTACTGTTGTGGTTGGTTACAGAGATTGTGGAAGTCTGTGTGGTTGTTGTCAAGTATCTTCCATGATGTATGACTTGTCTAATCTGTTGGTGTGATCATTCCTTTGTGAATGTTGGTCCAACTGTTGGCAAGATCTTCTCATGTTGTCTTGTTCAACCAGTGTAAAATACAGTGTTGTTGTTATGTTCACTACAATGGTACAATTGTCAATGTGATCATTTGTCCAAGTGTCTTGTGTCACTTGAAATAATATTAAAGAGATCAAACATGAGGTTGGCGACCAGAGCACAGTCAGCTGGAAGATGAGAGAACTGCTTTCATTGGTTACTGTGGCTAACTGCCAAGATCTCTATATATGGCCTAGAAGAGAAATCATCTATAAATAATTCTGTGTAGAACTTAACTTAGGTCTAATTTCTCACAGTGGGGGTACTCGATGAGCCAAAATTCTGAATGGTTTCTCTACAAGGGTTATGCGAGATTAAATATCAATACCTCTAGACAACACTTGCTGTTACTAACCTGTATCTTTTATAGAGAGATATACCTTATAGAACTTCACTCATTGGAACTTCAGTAATTCTCTATAAACCCACACAAAAAACCTCACAGGTGTATAGGACGCTGGGCATCTTGCTTATAACCGAGAAGTTGTCAGGAAGGTTGTTACGGGAGCCAGGTTCTGCAAAAGGACATGCTATCATTTTGCGCTCCCTCGCTTTGAACTCAAGCGTAGTCCATACACACTATTTACAGTAGTGATGGACTGAATTTTGCGTGTGCATTAGCTTTCACTATTAACAGTGTCCCTTGCCATCAGGTGAACCCACTCCTACTTCAGAGGTACTTGTAATTTAGTCCCCATATCAAGGACGACAGTTCAACATTTTAATCCAGCTGTCCGGTGTAGGGGTTGAACTACTAACCTCGGTATCAGCACAGCGGATGTTTAAGAACACGCGTTCTTACCCATTCGGCAATGCGGACGCGGACATGCTTTTTAATAAATAAATCTTCGTGACAAGTTTAATCCCAGTTTGGAAAAACAAAGGCAGCTAAAGAGACTGCATTTCACTGAGGCATTTCACTGTTGAGCCTTACTGGGAAAATATTTTGCAAAATTCTTTTAAAAAAGATTAAGAACTGTTATAGAACCCCAGCTAAGCGAAACACAACTTGGATTCAGGAAAAACAAAGTATGTTCAGATGCCATTTTTTCTCTTACACAACTTATAGGAAAATCAATCGAATTCAATGAAACACTCTACTTAGCCTTTATCGATCAAGAAAAGGCATTTGATAGAATAGATAGAAACAAGCTGTGGGAAATCCTTAAACAATATGGAGGGAGTACACATCTACTGAACCTATGTAGAAGCTTATACAACAACAGTGAATGCATAGTGAGAGCAACTGGAGGACATTCAGAACCCTTCATAATAAGATCCGGAGTACGACAAGGTTGTGTCCTGTCCCCTCTCTTGTTTATAACATATATTGACAACATATGTAAAGAAACAAGCCAAAACAGAGACCGCAAGAACACCCCATGACGAGAACACAGAAGAAGAACCAACTGCAAATCTAACCATTAGAGAACTCCTGTTTGCGGACGACCAAGCACTAATAGCAAAATCAGAAGCTGAATTACAAGACCACATGAATAGTCTAAACGAAATTTGTACGGAACATAACATGAAAATTAGCACAAGTAAACAGAGGTACTGACTATAACTAAGACGAAAAAGCAACAACAATTTACCTAAACTAACATCCCTTGAAACAAATAAAGAGTTTCAAGTACCTAGGGGATAATATCATCAAAGGAGATCAGAAAACGAG